>BLSH010223390.1:807888-819843 GCA_018402905.1 Glandirana rugosa | reverse complement strand
AAAGTGTATAGGAAAAGTGTATTGCAGCCGCATAGAGCCATATTATTGTTCTAAAATTTAGAACAATAATATGGCTCTCTATGCAGCTGGAAGAACAGTAATATGGCTCTATGCGGCTGCAATACACTTTTCCTATACACTTTGGAGATGATTTTAGAACAGTAATATGGCTCTTTGCGGCTGCAATACACTTTTCCTATACACTTTGGAGATGATTTTAGAATCTAAAATCATCTCCTAGTTCTATAGGGAGAGGTTCCTACTGTTGCTTAAAAGGGGCAAATGATTGTTTCTTGCACAAAATTAAAAAGTGCATCTACATTGCTGGTTTAAAAAAAAACAAAAGAATTACAAAAATAAAAAAGACAGTGTTGGCTACCTCCTCCTCCTCCACCGCCACTTTCACCGCCTCCTCAACCTTCAACTCCACATCCACCTCCATTTTTGATTTTTTTTATGTGATTTTAGGTTAAAAATTATTTTACCCACATTTTCCTTCCTTTTGCAGACCTCTAGGACTTGCCAGGACTTTGTTACAGCCATTTTTGTGCCTAAAAGTTTGGGTCCCCATTGATTTCAATGGGGTTCGGGGTCCGGGTTAAAGTTCAGACCCAAACCCGGATTTTGTCCGTAAGTTCGGCCGAACCTGCCGAACCCGGATTTCCAGAGGTTCTAACAACTCTAGTAGTAAGTGATCGTGGCTCGCTGGCGGACATCGAGTACACCCAACCCGTGGACACGCTGAGGGAGCTTGCAGAGTGCACCATAAAAGTGCACCACCGGTGGCGAGCGCTCACGCCTAGCCGCACCAAGCCGCGCCTGTGCAAATCGCCGTTTATAGACGACGTTACTCTGCAGCAGTAAATCTACGTGACCTAGTCCAGAAGTGGTTAACCATAGATTTTTATTGAGTTCCACAATTTACAATTCAAAATAGATAACAGATTATACATTGTAAGCAAGTAAGCACCCATAAGCAAGGGTTGTGAAACGCGTTAGCTTGCATTTTTTTCTTGTTCTGTACTGTATGGAACCCTAAGAAAGAATAAAGAACATTTTGAGGAGTGTGGCTATCAGGAAATGTATTCCTTCCTAGATTATACATTGTATTAGGCATACAAAGTGGGAACAGTAGAAACATAGAAACGTTTTTCAAGTATTAACATGCAGGCCTTGAAAAAGTGCACTAGATTGTGACCTCTACAAAAGGTTAAGCCTGTCATCCCATCTGGGTACACACTGTGAACAGGTTTATGGGTAAATATAACTACAGGCTTACCCTCGACCCTGATGAGGTCTCCGGAGTTGGGTAATGTGGCAAATTCAAGTATATAATAACATTAACTATTAAACAGATACTTAGTTACATACTTTAGGTAAGGCATTACACATATCATAACAAATCTTCTATCGTATTTTCTTCCTGTTGCATATAGTTAACAATTAGTGCCAATATTGGTTCTCGGGTCTACCACTTAAGGGCGAGCAACCCTTACGCATATATCCTCTAATCATGAATCAACAGTCATAGAATATACAAATCATACATCATATATGTGAGGAGGCTTTTTCTGATGTTTTCCAGATATCCCTGTGTTTATGGAATATGAGGGCTCTTCTTTCTTTACAAGCAAACATTTTTTTCCATTATATACTGAGCATTAACTCTAGATATTACTTCTTTAATATGCAGGGATTTCTTTGAGCGCCATTCCCTTGTTAGCGTAATACATGCTGTGAATAAAATAAGTATCGTCATTTTCCTTTATAGGGGTGGAAAGGGTTCGATACCAATGCTCAGGAGTGATAGTGCAGAGGTGAAGGTATGTGTAATTCCTGTGACTACATGGATAAGAGAAAAGACAGCTTTCGGTAAAGGACGTATTGTTAAGACCTAGGAGCGCAGAGAGAGAGCACCCTGAGGTAGATCACACAAAACCCGACACACAGGCATTTATTGGGGAGCTTGGGGTACAGACAACAGGAAAACCAGTCCACAGTACAAACAGAAGGCACAGTAAGGGATAGGGATCTTCAGGACAGCAATCTGGGACCGAAGGAGGGGTGATAACCCAACAGGGATTAACAGTCTTTGGCAAAGGCAGAGGGGGGCACCGCAGGGCTTAACAGTCCTTGGCACAGGCAGAAGGTACACAGGCAGAAGTAAACTGTCCTTGGCACAGGCAGAGGTTACACAGGCAAAGGTTAGCACAGCAGGAGTTAACCGTCCTTGGCACAGAGGTTGGCACAGCAGGGGTTAACAGGCCTTGGCACAGGCAGAGGGTGCACAGGCAGAGGTTGGCATGGCAGGGGTTAACAATCTTTAGCACAGGCAGTGGTACACAGGCAGAGGTTGGAATGGCAGGGGTTAACATTCTTTGGCACAGGCGGAGGGTACACAGGCAGAGGTTGGCATGGCAGGGGTTAACAGTCCTTGGCACATGCAGAGGTTATACCGACAGAGGTTGGCACAGCAGGGGTTAACAGTCCTTAGCACACAGAGGGCAGGCACAACAGGGCAGTACGTTCTCAACACAGGTCAGTACACAGGGCAGAATTCGGGTACAGCAGGAACATACTCCAGACTCACAAGTCAATAATCCAGGCACAATGAGTAGCAGGCCACAAGCTGGTACAGCAGATTCCAGAATCACAATCCAGGCACAATGACGGATAGGCAGAAATAGGCACAGAAAGGGTTCAGCTACTCACCAGTCGACAGCGGCCTCAGTGGGGAAAGTCCAGGCCGAGTGGTAGGGGAAAGGAGGTTCAGAGGGAAGATATACTTAACAAACCCATTGCAGGTCCATGGAGGGCTGGGTGTCCTGGCCTCAGCTTCACACAAGCTGCAGTTGAAGGAAGAGCAGAGAAAAGCCACACAGAAATAAAGTCCCCGCAGTGCAGAAGGAAAAATCAGTCTCAGCAGTTCCTGCATCATTTTCTAGTCTCCTAAGGAAACTTGCAGCCGTGATATACTCTGTCCAACTTTAAAAGTAAAGACTGCCCAGTCTGCCCCCCTTCATTGTTAACTGTGGTACTTTGAATCCAGTTACACACCTTCTGGTGCCGATGCATCTGCCTTGATCCTCGGCTGGATACAATAATTTATGCACGCCTTACTGAGGGAACCACAAGTCTGACCCCCTGTGGGGGCACAGGAACTCACAAAACAAATAATACAGATATGTTGACTGTGTTACCCATTGCATCTGAATTAGAGATTTGTCAGTTTTATAAAACAAAATAAAAAATTAAAAAAGTTCCTCATTAAAAGGCATATGATGAAATTATAATGAAACCCCTAAAAATGAATAAAAGGACTTTAACGGTACCAATAATTTGTATAAAAATGTAAATAATTTATTATATAACAGCTTTGTTAAAACCATAAAGAGACATACAATGAGGACATAACATAAAATCACATATGTGAAATAATAATTATATACTGCACAATAATATCATTTTTTGGATCGTCATCCCTTGCAAGATTGGGTGACGCCTTGCTCGATGAGATTTCCGACAGTTGCGTTTCACAGGGCTTAGCCCGCTTCTTCAGGAAAATAAGACAGTCAAGCTCTAAAATAGAATGTATACAGTTAACAGTTTCAATGTATGTACTGTAAAATAGAATCTATAGCTCCAACTCAGAGCTCTCTACATACCTCGATATAAGTAACATCAGTATAAACGGAGTCAAAACTATCTCTCATGCAACCAGCTGTTGCCACTTCCCCTCACCGATGCGGTCATCCAACTATGTCTCATCCATAAGTCGTCAGAGTTTGACTTAAAGTGCATGTTGCAATTCATTATCTATAACAAAGTAATTTAATGTAATGGTGAGTAAACCATATCATCTATGTGTATATAATTAGAGAAGGAGGGCGAGTGCTACAGGGGAGGATACATTTACAATCAAATAAAAAGCCCAGAATTGTTCCCAACTTCACCCCTGCTCACCATAATGAGTCAATATAATATAAAGGGCTAACCAAATATGTTATCTATAACCAACAATGTATTTCAATGAATATATATCTATGTCAGAAAAATGTATTATATATGGACCCTTCTTGCACTCTGCCACATACCCTGGGTAAAAATATATGTAGCGGTACTTCCGAAGGAGCTTCTAATGATATTTGTATTTGTTCCCGGGCCTCTGCTTCTTAACCCCACATAACAGTCCCAACCCATCTAGCACACCCAGCAACAGTGTAATTGCAATGTACAGTAAAACAGACACAAATGTAGTGAACAGGAAGTTTGTTTACTGAGAGACTTCCCACAATCAAACAAACTATATACTGATATTCAAATGTCAAAATTGATAAACTCAATCTAGTTCCACATTGCTATTCAATGTAAAAATGTAGTTCCTAGCCTTACAGAACCTCTCTTGGTTATAAATAGGCAAGATGGGAAGGGAGGCAGGTGGAGGAGAACTAGCCCATCAACCCACCAGATAATCTCACCAAAAACTAAAAGCCAGGCAGAATATATATATATTTGAAACCACAACTGACAATGTATTTGAAAAAAGCGGAAGAATTCAATGGGCACATCCTATTGGTAGTGCCAAGTTGTGACTCTAGCCTTCACAGAGGGAAGGGGGAAACAGCCAGTTGTGTACAGTGTATATCTAAAGTTGCCACCTCATCCCTTTAAACCCGAACACATATGAATTACAATTCTGAGGCTAATTTAATGCAGATAAGGCACCAAGTGAGTTTAATTACCACCTTAATCAGCCACAGAACCTGTGTAATTAATATGTGTTCAGATTTAAAGGGATGAGGTGGCAACCCTATGTATATCACCAAGTAAACTATAATAAAGATATTACAGATTCCAGCAACAATGGTACATATAACATACGTAAGGAACAACATGCAGACCACCTGCAGTCCGAACATCTTGGACACCACTCAAACAAAAATACAGGTAGACACACACATTTCCCTGTCCTAAGACATCAACCTATACATATATTACCGCCCTTTTACCACCCCCTCTATGTATATTGGGATTTCTACAGAAAAGGTTAAAAGCTCACGGCATCATTGAGGCTCTGCGTTTATGTCACCCCATGTGTCCATTCCAGGGCAGTTAATCTATTAGGGCATTTGTCATGTAATGTATATTTATTTATATCATACTCCAGAGTCTAATCCAATACAGTGAGGGTCCCTGAATTCTCTGTGGGCATGTGCAAAGACCCACCCCATGCTGTATTAATTAGTACCTATGCTAGTGATTGAGTATTAAGTGAAGAACTTACATTGTCAAATATGCTAGCATGAGCTGGATTCATGTGTTGTATTTATACTGAAGATTTGTAAGACAAATGAGGTTGTGTGAAGGAACTTAATAATTAATAGTGTTGGGATTAAATGTGTCAATGGGATTGTGTGAAAAAAAACATGTATATTGTATATGTAGTGTTGGATTTGGAGGGATGAGAAGTTTGGGTGATGTTTCAACCACATTAGGATGCTATTGCTAACTATCACCATTAAGTGCAGAACACCCATCACCATATTTACAATTGTACCCGTATGGTTGTGTCTAACTAGACCCACCACCACATTATTACTAGGATGTACAGAAACATGAGTGTAAACGGGACATACATTGTTGGTTTGTATGCCTTGGTAATCTACCATTGAACAAAATGTTTGACTCTCTGAATTAGTCATGTGAATAAATGTGACAGTTGTGTCCCTCAGGACTAGGGTTTAAACATACAGACAGGGAAACACATATATAGACAGACAAAATAGCCAACCTAGCAAATAACAACCAATGATTGTCTGGAAGTACTAATCTCCCTAAAGGTGTTTTCCACCAAATTATAAACAATTGAAAGAAATCTCTTCGGGAGGAGGAGTCTCTTAAGAGTGTCCTCTAATAATTGGACAATATTGTCCAGTACCACATCCTAACTGTCATGAACCTGTAGTACAATTCATGTCCTGTCTGTTTGCTTACCTCCTTGGTTGTGTCAGCTTAGAGGCCGTGTACATCATCACCTTTGTGCTAAATAGCTTCCCTCTGTGAACTCCACCCCAGTCACCAATTAAAGCGGAGTTCCACCGTTTTCTAAGTTTATTAAAAGTCAACAGCTACAAAGAGTGTAGCTGCTGACTTTTAATAAACAGACACTTAACTGTCCCTGGTCCAGCGATGGGGCCGCACGGAGCCTTGGATCTCTCCCCCTCCCCTCTGTGGCGCTGTCATCCCTACTGTGGGCATCCAGCTGTGATAAATAGGGGCTTCATGGCCGGGCATGCACTCCGCATGCGCGAGCGGAGCAGCGCTTTGTGATTGGTCCCGAAGCCTTCTAGGGTCTGCCCTGTGTCCCAGAAGACTTCGGGAGGGAGGGGGAAGGAGACCTTCCTTTTCTAATCGCTTAAGTCGACTGGAGCGGAAGTGCCCGTAAAAATTGGGTATCTGCACCCCCCTCCTCCCCAAAAGCTCAGTTTTACCATCAGGAGCTGGGGAGGAGGTCTTAAAGTGGAAGTTCCACTTTTAAGGAAACACTATAATAGACCATGTGCTGCAAGCCTTGTTGCGGACAAATTATTGTGTGTTAGGCTTGTGTGGTTGCTTCTGCCATGTGCTCTGTTTGTTTCGATCTCAGCTTGTTCTTTGACCTTCCTTGTCTGCTATTGTCCCCGATCTTGACTTGTTCTTTGACCTTCCTTGTCTGCTAGTGACTCCGACCTTAGCGTGTCTCCTGTCTGTTTCTGTCTACTTGTAGCCCTGACCCTTGGCTCTCCCACTGACTGTCTTTTGATATCTTGCACTGCTGCTTTCTCTCCATTTCACCTGTAGCCTGCTGTGAACATGAGCTGGGGGGAACTCGGGGGCCGCGACCTGGATCCAGTTGTAGCCAAGTCCATCCTCACCACCAGAGGCCCTGGTGAACACCTGCTGGGTCTTAGACTCCGCCCTGGGGAAACCTATGCTCTAGCTCCCTATGCAATCTGTGTCAGGGTCCAAGCAATCCCGCTTCCCTGCACCATCCGGTTCTCTAGTCACAGCAGTCAGCTAGTGGTTCACAACCATAGTGGTGGGCTTCACAACCTTAGCAGAGCGCTTTGCACTTCAGCGGTGTGATTCGCACCCCAGTGGGGTGCATCTGTCACCTTACCCCAGGTAACCTGACAGTTTGGTTGGCCATGGACCTGACTGATGATTCGCTGCAGGGCATTGTCCGCAGACTTGAGACCCAGGAGTCTAATTAGACCCAGGTGATGCGATTCCTTCAGGATCTGGCTTCCCACTTTGAGCAGTTTCAGTCCTCCTTAGGACCTCTGGTTCAACAACCTCAACCGCAGCCTGCTGCCATATCTGTTCCAGTCATGCCCGCAGCCGCGAACCCTTTGCAGTTTCCGGCTCTGTCCCGTTACACTGGGGACTCTAAGTCCTGCAGAGGGTTCCTAAGCCAGTGCACTATTCATTTTGAACTTCAGCCTCAAAAATTCCCATCTGATCGGGCAAAGCTGGCCTACATTATTTCTCTCCTGTCTGTCAAGGCTTTAGCCTGGGCTGCTCCTCTGTGGGAGAAGAGTGACCCCATGGTTTCTAGTCTGTCTAGATTCTTGAAACTCTTTCAGAAAATTTTCAAGGAACCAGGTTGTGTCTCTTCAGCGGCCAGCGGCATTTTACGCCTCCACCGGGAGTCTTTTTCTGTGGGCCATTATGCTCTCCATTTTTGGATTCTGTCTGCTGAGCTGAACTGGAACAGGCCTTAATTGAAACCTTCTTACAGGGGCTCTCTGACAAAGTGAAGGATGAATTAGTGGGTAGAACCATCCCCGCTGATCTGGATGATGTGATCTCCCTGTGTAACCAGATCAACATTTGTTTCCAGGAGAGGACCCTAGAAAAGAGACACCAGCACCCCTTGGCCCCTAGTCAGCCTGAGCTCCCCTTTCTGCAGCCCATGGAGCATCCCCTGCCAGCTGAGGAACCTATGCAGCTGTGCCAGACCAGGCTATCTCCCAAGGAATGTGCTAGGTGCAAAACTCTGGGCCTGTGTCTCTACTGTGGGGGTAAAGGTCATTTTCGTGACACTTGCTCACTGCGTCCAGGAAACGCTCGGGTTTCTAATACATCTGGAAGGTGGAGTATTGGACCCAAAAATACTACCTTCACGTCTACTTCTGTCAGTGTTCCTGCATGTCAGCACTTCTCACTCGGTCTTGGCATATTTGGATTCCGGAGCTGCCAGCAACTTTATGGACTGGAATACAGCATTCTCCTTGAAGCTTACCCTTTCACCCCTTGCTACTCCATTGGTGGTCTCAGCTATCGATGGCACTGTTCATCCAGGAGGGCCTATCCACTTCCAGACACTTCCAGTTAAGATGTGGGTTGGAGTACTCCACCAGGAGGAGATATCCTTCCTTGTCCTACCTAAGGCCTCAACCCCATCATATTGGGCCTTCCCTGGTTACAGCTCCATTCCCCACACATTAAGTGGACTTCTGGGCAGATACTGGCTTGGGGTTCCTCCTGTTTCTCATCCTGCCTACTCAAGGTGGCTCCCAAAGAGCGACTTCCTGTTGCCACCACATCTTTAGATATGAGATGTGCAGCACCTGAAACTATGGATACTGGAAGCCTGTGCTAGCATTTTTCCTGCGGTGTTGCTATCAGTGTGTGAAGAGTGGGAGAAGAGGGTTGCATTGACAATCCAACACAATGGGCAGCACATTGAACACATTTTATAAGTGGTCAGAAACTTGTAAATAACTCATGAAAGAATAATGTTACGTTAAAACCAAGCACACCATTGTTTTTCTTGTGAAATTCCCAATAAGTTTGATGTGTCACATGACCCTCTTCCTATTAAAAAAACAAAAGTTGGATTCAAAATGGCCGACTTCAAAATGGCCACCATGGTCACCACCCATCTTGACAAGTTTTCCCCCTCACATATACTAATGTGCCACAAACAGGAAGTTAATATCACCAACCATTCCCATTTTATTAAGGTGTATCCATATAAATGACCCACCCTGTATATTGAGGTATGTGGAGAGCTCCGAGTTGGAGATATAAATTCTGTTTTACAGTACATACATTGAAACTATTAACTGTATATGTTTTAGTTTAGAGCTTGACTGTCTTATTTTCCTGAAGAAGCGGGCTAAGCCCTGCAAAACGCAACTGCGTTGATGATCAAAAAAAAAATCTATTATTGTGCAGTATACAGTTATTATTTCACATATGTGATTTTGTGTTATGTTATGTCCTCATTGTATGTCTCTTTATGGTTTTAACAAAGCTGTTATATAATAAATGATTGACATTTTTTATACAAACTTATTGGTACCGCTAAAGTCCTCTATTCGTTTTTTTAGGGGTTTGTTTATGCAACTTTTCGTTAGGATGTGGTACCGGACAGTATTGTCCAATTATTAGAGGACCTTCTTATGAGGCTCCTCCTCCCAAAAAAATGTCTTTCTATTTAAATTATAATATATATATATATATATATATATATATGTGTGTGTATATATATATATATATATATATATAGAGAGAGAGAGATACAGTTTTTTTCTTTTCATTAAAGGATAAGTTCACCTTTTAGAAAAAAAAATAAATGCACATTTTTATGCAGGTAAAAAATGTGCATTTATTATTTTTTTCTTTTGGAGCCTTTAAAGCATTGCACTAGTGATCAGTAGTTCATTCACACACATAGCTGTGTGAATATATCACGTGGCCATGTGGGAAGAGCCCTGCACCGCTGTGCTGATTGTAAAACAGCTAGTATGGAAACTTCTTCCTGTACTGCTGCCACAGGGAGGGGAGGTAGTGGTCAGGGGCTGCAGCATTGGGAACATATTACATGTTCCACCAGAAAAAATAGGTGGAACATGCAACTTGTTCCCAAAGGTGAACTTATCCTTTAAATTTCTGACAATGTATGGTATAAAACTAAGCTTTGGGAGCATTGGTGTAAAAGTTCATATATTTACTTATAATATGTATACATCTGTTTTTTGATTCTATTACAGAATATGCTCTCTCTTCTGCACATGTATCCTCTGCTCCAGGAAGCATGTTAAATACACAGTTCCACATGCACACTATACATCTATAGAGCATTTTGTAAGAATGGAATGTATAAATTAAGTAGTGTGGATATAGAAAATTCTATATATCCTATGGTACAATTTCATCATCTGTTGTATATGTTGAAACCTATGTTTTAGCTCATTGGAGTATTCTGGTTTTAGTACTTGTATAGTATATGTAATAACTCATATGTTCTTATTTCCTGATCTTTCCACACTAAAATATCCCTGGTCACATATGTGTTTTCTCCTGCTGCTTAAATGCTAAAGCAGTAATTAGTGTATAACATTGCAATAGGGGTGATTTTAAAAGACCTGCTGCAGGTATAAAGTGCATGTAAAGTGCAGGCATTTAGGAATTCCAGCAAATGCCTTCAGCATGTCCTTATCCATTGTTTTTACCATCAAATACCAAGCCATTCTGTCAAAGTACAGCACTTCCTTTATTATTATACAGGATTTATATAACACCAACAGTTTATGCAGCGCTTTACAACTTGAGGGTAGACAGTACAAATACAATACACTTAAATACAGTAGGAATCAGAGGGCCCTGCTTGTTAGAGCTTACAATCTAAGAGGGAAGGTCAAGAGATACAAGAGGTAGTAACTGTAGGGGATGTGCTGATGGAGAAGATACATGTACAGTTGTTAGGTGGGAGCTAGATAGGCTTCTCTGAAGAGATGAGTTTTCAGGGATCATCTGAAGGTGGACAAAGTAGGAGAAAGTCGGATAGATTGGGGTAGAGCATTCCAGAGGATGGGAGAGGCTCTGGAGTCCTGAAGGCAAGCATGGGATGAGGTGACAAGGGAGCTAGAGAGCCGGAGGTCTTGGGAGAAGCGAAGATCGATTTGGTTGGTATTTTTAGACCAGGTTAGTGCTGTAGCTGGGTGCCAAGTTATTGCTAGTATCTTGAATTTAATTTATTTGTTGAGTGGCAGGCAATGGAGTGATTGACATAGGGGTGTAGCAGACGCTGAGCTGTTTTTAAGGTGGATGAGCCTGGCAGCAGCATTCATAATGGACTGAAGTGGGTATAGCCTATTTAGAGGTAAGCCAGTGAGGAGGGAGTTGCAGAAGTCGAGGCAAGAGATGACCAGGGAGTAGATTAGAAGCTTTCTGGTATCATTGGTTAGGAAGGGGCGTATCTTGGAGATGTTGCGGAGAGTGAAACGGCAAATTTTGGATAGCGATTGGATGTGGGGCCAAAAGGTTCGTTCAGAGTCCAGGATTATACCTAGGACCTTGGAGTAGGGGGATAGGAATATCAACAACAAGTGAGATAAAATCATCAAATTAGGGAAGGAGACAGCTATATTTGTACCCATGGGAGAGATTACATTTTGTATCTAAATTGGCCTCATAACTTAGCTTTGATGGAATTTCTGAAAAAAACTACCCTATCTGTGAGAACATATTCTGTGTGTGCATTTTCATGGTAGTCATACACATATGGAAGAATTAAAAACAATATGATCCATGTGTTACAAATGACCTTCCTAGTAGATCTGAATAAAGAACATTTACTCGTCAACGTCTTACTTAAGACCCTCCTGATATAGTAAGTGACGGCTGAACAGAGTGTGACAGACTTCCTATTTCAACGAACTCAGATGTAGGGGAAATTGTAAAAACTGTTTTTCAGACTTCGACCATGCCGACGATAATTCATGTAAAAACTTATGATAGATGTTATTAAACACTGATGGTGTGGATAGCGAAGTAGAAGGTAATGGAAAATACGAAGAAATAAGTCTAGATGATCCTTCCAGTAAACATTGTGTACCTAGTATAACAAAAATTAAGAAGGTATACACATACTGATGGTACTTTTACGTGTGTGTCTTATACAAG
>BLSH010223390.1:789834-803264 GCA_018402905.1 Glandirana rugosa | reverse complement strand
TCCCTCACGCCGTCAGCTACCTTTCCCTATACTAACCCAAGGAGCATGTGACTGCAGCACTGTGACTCCAGCTTATAAAGAGGCTGGGTCACATGATGCACTGGCCAATCACAGCCATGCCATTAGTAGGCATGGCTGTGATGGCTTCTAAGGGCAAACCAGTGAAACGCTTGTTGATTGGCTGCCCTGCAGCTTCTCAACACGTGGAATAAAATAGCAGAACCCCGGACCGAACCCGAACGATTTTTGAAATGTCCGGGTCCGGGTCCGTGCCACGGACACCCGAAAGTTCGGTACGGACCCGAACGTTACAGTCCGGGTTCGCTCAACACTAGTAAGGAGGTCTGAATACTTTCCATACCCACTGTATATAAGAAACAGAACTGAATAGGAAATTATAGTGCAAGGTAAACAAATGATGTCTTGACAGATAAATAAACATGTCAGTTATGTAAACAAGTTTTGTAAGATCACTTTTATAAATTCAACCTAATGATAAGGACAATTGGGTAGAACAATACATGAATGTAATAAGAAAATATAACAAAACAAGAAACTATTTAAGACAGATAAAGAAAAGTTCTTTATTGACCATGTTCTTAAACACCTGATGCCTGAAGAGTACTAATTCCTGACATTCACTGAATTAGTCAAACAAAATTCATTCTTGTCTTGAATTATGTATATTGTTATAAATGGAAGTCTGCATTCTACTGCTTGGAGTCTTTAAATGTAGTATTAAAAGAAAATAATTCAGAACATCTTTAAAGATTCCACTTTGTACAGAAACAATTTCAAATAGATCTTGCGGTTTAAAATAAGTACATATTATGTTGAGAATAATAGAGGCTTAGTACTGACTGCCAGCTGAACAGCTAAAACCTGATTTCAGACTAGATAAATAATTTAGCCATAATGTTTGAGTGTTTATATGGCCTTTTCACATAAAAAATATGTGCTGGCAATACAAAAAGCCAAAAAGCATACCTGTATGGCAGAATTTCTGGGCTCTCTGTACATACTGTACCTCAGGGGCTTCAACCAAGAGGAGAAAAGTAAATTTGAAAGCTCATGTTTAGGCAGACAATATTTTGGGCACACGTTTAGGAAGACAATATTTTAATGAAGAACTGAAACTTGGAAGCAGGCAGAGGGCAAATGTCTAGTTATTAGTATTGCCTGTTGTCTCTTTGTAGCTAATCTTTCCCCTGATTTACTATGCCATTTTCTGCTCTGTGTAGAGAAAGACATATTGGCAAAGGCAGGGCTTTGTTCCTCATGGGTCTTCCTATTACCAGGACGCCCTCATCCACCTGGGGTGATGCCGACTGTGGGTTGCTGCCATCATGCCCCCCGCCACAGCTCCCGGCCCTGATGGCCCTGGACGGGCCTTTGGCTCAGATGGTGTATCACCATCAAATGAGTGTTGTAAGTTGCATGCGCAGTTTGTGGAGGGATTCATACCCCCAATGTTTTTCACATCGTCAATTGCTGATCCTATATTAATATTTTTTAGACACACCACGAGCCTGCTCCTGACGAGTGGCTCAAAGCCACGAAACGTACGTAGAGCTAAAAGCTGCTGTGGGTACAGCCTTCTATGCATTTTATACAACCAACCTCAATAGGAACAATGAGGTCCTTGGCCAAGCAGACCTGTCTGTGTATGTATATTTACCAGTCTGTATATTAAATACCTGATGGGTGGGGGCAATGTACTGAGCTTACCACATTTATATCCATTGTTATGTATTTGTATTATCGTTTATGATTGATATTTTATCATGTAATGTTTGTGATTATATGCAGCAGTATATTTGTATCCACAAATTAAATTTCTGTGAACATCTCCATCAGTTTATGGTGTATCCCTCGCATGCTTCAATTAAAGTCCCACTCCCCTCTTTCCAAATCTTGCAACACTGCAAAATTTGTTTCCTTAACAGTGAGCAGCACATAAATTACATCACCATATCTCAATAAAAAAATCCCATCAGGCTAGGAGTTAGAGGCAACAGGACCTTAAAGTGGAAGCATAATTATGCAAAATGTAATTCTCTATAGCTTTAGTGAACTAACTTACCTGTAATGAAGTATGTCCAATATTGTGCACGCAGCTGGATCCTGGAGAAATGTTCTGGGCAAGGATGCCCTATCCTCTTTTTGTCTCTGAACTTTCAGGTGCTGTGGGGGTTAAAAGCTTTAGATCTTCTGTGAAGCTGCTGCAAAATGTTCCTAATATGGACCCCCAACTCTTCACCCCTCTTCAATTGAAATGTATTTTTTATTGCTTTCACTTCTTGTAACATGATATGTGAATGGGGGCTGAGTCTGTCACATCATTCTCTCACCTATGCACAGTTTGTGGTACAGGCAGTGAAAGCAATAAATAATGTTTCCCAATAGAGGAGGGGTGAGTGGATCCTCATCAGGATTTTTTTTCACAGAAGCTTCAAAAGAAGACCCCCCACAGTGCTGGAAATTCAGAGATAGGAAGAGGACAGGGCATCCCTGCAGTGAAGATTTCCACAGGATCCAACTGTTTGCATGATGTAGAGCATCCTTCATTACAGGTGCGTTATCTCATTAAAGCTATCATTTTTATGACTAAACTTCAGCTTTATTCCCAAATGGTAGATATACAGTTGTGAGGCTTTAGGGAGCCTCAAATTCCAGGAAGTGCACTCCTATTTTTGAGGAGGAAATCAAATCAGTGTTTATTTTTTTCTATAGCATTTCAGTTCAGTTACACTTTACGGATAATTCTTTGGTCATTGTGCATCTATACAATATGGCATTTACCAAGCCTCTTTCTTGTTGCCTGACACTGTTCACAACCGCATGTATGATAAAAAACAGGGAAATAGCATTAGACTGTCAGTATTGCGATCATAGCATCATAATGCTGTACTGTATACAAAATAAAATAGTTTTTTAGATACAGATTTATCTCTATGAATTACATCATCTAATCATGTGCAATGAAAAACACAGTGATTGGATATCCTTTGCAAAGTGTCTTTTTTTACCACATCCACTAAGCTAAGAGAAAATGGACCTGCAAGTCAAAATTTCCTTACAAAAAGATTAGCCTATTTGCAGTGTGCCTTCTTCTTCCATTTCACAACCAGTTCTGTAAGACCAAAAAGTGATATCTCAAATGTGCTATATCAATTTTATAGCAAATGCAAAGAGTGTACAGGTACACCGTACATACGGCACTCCTAGGAGCAGTGCAGAGTCCCTTGGTCCATTGGATCTTTCATCTGTATCTGTAGACCATCAACAGGGTAGAAGAATGGATGAGGCAGCTGGATGGATGTATAATTGGCTGAACAGGAGGGGGGACAAGACTGGAACCTCTGCAGCTCCCGCAGAAGATCTACAGTATCTCACAAAAGTGAGTACACCCCTCCCATTTTTGTAAATATTTTATTCTATCTTTTCATGTGACAACACTGAAGAAATTACACTTTGCTACAATGTAAAGTAGTGAGTATACAGCTTGTATAACAGTGTAAATTGTCTGTCCCCTCAAAATAACTCACAGCCATTAATGTCTAAACTGCTGGCAACAAAAGTGAGTACACCTCTAAGTGACAATTTCCAAGCTGGGCCCAATTAGCCATTGTCCCTCCCCGGTGTCATGTGACTCATTAGTGTTACAAGGTTCTCGGGTGTAAATAGGGAGCAGGTGTGTTAAATTTAGTGTTATCGCTCTCACTCTCTCATATTCGTCACTGGAAGTTCAACATGGCACCTCATGGCAAAGAACTCTCTGAGGATCTGAAAAAAACATTGTTGCTCTACATAAAGATGGCCTAGGCTATAAGAAGACTGCCAAAACCCTGAAACGGAGCTGCAGCACGGTGGCCAAGACCATACAGCGGTTTAACCGGACAGGTTCCACTCAGAACAGGCCTCGCCATGGTCGACCAAAGAAGTTGAGTGCATGTTCTCAGTGTCATATCCAGAGGTTGTCTTTGGTTCCCCCACCCCGGAGCGCGAGCCTTCCCGGTGGACTGTACAGGACTGTACGGGTGTGGTGCGAAGGATGTTTGAGTAACTGACCCAGAGGGAGACTTAGAAAGGGCAGTGGATCTCACAGGAAAAGTGGATGTGCATTGATCTCACAGGAATATTGGATGTGCATTGATTTACATGCATTTGGTGAGCCTCAGTGTGTGTAGATGTCCAGCACGCGGTGATACTGGTGGAGGAGGTTTTGTTTCTACAGGAGATATTGATCTACAATATTCTTCATGGTTAACAATTCACCTATTGGACAATTTTTTGGAGCACTTGCACTTGTATCCAACATTCGACTTTGTGTTATGCACTTTAAATTGTAGTGCGATTGAAATTTCAGGAATGCACTATTAATTATATAACTATATATGCATGCACTTTATGTTGTTAATGTGTTTGCGCTGCTGAAAATGAATGATTTTTAGTTTTCATTTTTATCTTTTGTATTACTATGAAAGCAGCAGCACTGTTTATATATTACATTGTACCTGATTCACTACAGAGGGCTTTTATTGTAGCACGGTGATACTAAGCACTTTTTAATACGCAGCACACTGCATTAAATTGGTCTGCATGGCTGTCATCCCAGAAGGAAGCCTCTTCTAAAGATGTTGCACAAGAAAACAGTTTGCTGAAGACAAGCGGACTAAGGGCATGGATTTACTGGAACCATGGCCTGTGGTCTGATGAGACCAAGATAAACTTATTTGGTTCAGATGGTGTCAAGCGTGTGTGGCGGCAACCAGGTGAGGAGTACAAAGACAAGTGTGTCTTGCCTACAGTCAAGTATGGTGGTGGGAGTGTCATGGTCTGGGGCTGCATGAGTGCTACCGGGACTGGGGAGCTACAGTTCATTGAGGGATCCATGAATGCCAACATGTACTGTGACATACTGAAGCAGAGCATGATCCCCTCCCTTCAGAGACTGGGCCGCAGAGAAGTATTCCAACATGATAACGACCCCCAAACACACCTCCAAGATGACCACTGCCTTGCTAAAGAAGCTGAGGGTAAAGGTGATGGACTGGCCAAGCAGGTCTCCAGACCTAAACCCTATTGAGCATCTGTGAGGCATCCTCAAATGGAAGGTGGAGGAGCGCAAGGTCTCTAACACCAGCTTTGTGATGTCGTCATGGAGGATTGGAAGAGGACTCCAGTGGCAAGCTGTGAAGCTCTGGGGAACTCCATGCCCAAGAGGGTTAAGGCAATGCTGGAAAATAATGGTGGCCACACACAATTTTGACACTTTGGGCCCAATTTGGATATTTTCACTTAGGGGTGTACTGACTTTTGTTGCCACTGGTTTAGACATTAATGGCTGTGTGTTGAGTTATTTTGAGGGGACAGCAAATTTACACTGTTATACAAGCTGTACTCTCACTAATTTACAATGTAGCAAAGTGTCATTTCTACGGCGTCACATGAAAAGATAGAATAAAATATTTACAAAAATGTAAGGGGTGTATTCACTTTTGTCAGATACTGTATGTAGGATCAACTCAATGTAGAAGAAAATGAACAGCAGGGCGCTGAGGTCAGTATCAAATAAAAAAAACTTTATTAAAATAAGCAGCACACTTACATTGAAGTTAGCCTGAAAGAGCATGGATAGGGAACACCTGAGACCAAGCAGCTGTGATCAGTGTGAGGCTGTAAGCATCACTGAGCAAACAGAGACTGAAGATGACAGGGAGCCAGCCAGCTCAAAGTGTGGATATTAGTGGCAGCATTCTAAGCTACATACTAGGATGACAGTTGTCATAATGCCTGGTGGATGTTGGGAGAGGGGGTGTGCATGATGTGTTTCCAGGGACTTTGCCCTCTCTTTCAAATGCCTTTTTCACACTTTGAGCTGGCTGGCTCCCTGTAATTCTCGGTCTCTGTTTGCTCAGTGATGCCTGCAGCCTCACACTAATCACAGCTGCTTGGTCTCAGGTGTTCCCTATCCATGCTGTTTCATGCTATCTTCAATGTAAGGCTGGACATACATGTTAGATTTTCTGTCCAATTTTCTTTAGATTTACCATAAACCATATAATATGAGGTCAAAACTAAACAACAAATAAACAACACTTTCAATTTTATCCAATTAGGCGGGCCCTTGTACTACATAGTTAAAGGTAAATCTAAAGAAAATTGGACAGAAAATCTAACATGTATGATCAGCCTAAGTGTGCTGCTTATTTTAATAAAGTGTTTTTTATTTGATACTGACCTCAGTGCTCTGCTGTTGCAAGTACAGTTGCACTCATGTTCCCCAATGATTAGTAAATGTGATAAAGTTCTGTTGATTTCCATCATCCAATCATGTGCATGCAAAAATGTTTTTTTCTTCCTTGCACCTGGGAGCTCTTAACAAAGTGAAGCTTTAGCACATTGACATTTACTGAGAAAAAAAAGTTCAACTGCACTTTCAAAGTGCACAGTCTATGTGCCTTTAATTAATCAACCCCAGGGTTTCTTACACTGACTACACAGAATTCACATATTTAAACATTGTGACAAGCTTTCCAACAAGTGTTCCAAAGCATCTGTGTTGTCTGCTAAATGTTGCCAGATGCAGCTGAACTGAACAAGCAAGTGACAGATGAACTCCAAAAAAAAATATGCTGAAAAGTTGCTAAAAACAAAAATGTATATAAGTATAGAAAGGTTCCTGTTAAGTGATTTAACACTTTAATTATTTTCTGGAAAGCTCAGTGAAAATGAAAGATTGGAACAGAGACTAAAGTCATTACAACAGAAGGTACTTGTGAAAACCCATAAAACATTGCTTCATGGTATAGCCAAAAAGGAATTGTGTTTGGATACTAGTAAAATATAATACATGAAATCCAATTAAATCCAATTAAAGATCAAGATGTTAACAGAGCTCTAAAGTATGTTAAATATGCTAGGAAATTAGCCATACTTCAAGACAGGGAAAAGAAAGTACCACTCAAATATCACTGTGTAATTACCCACTCAGGTCCCCCACTAACAGATGCAGGGCTGCTGGGAGAGCACATCAAGCTCACTCAGTATGAGAATCCATGGTGAATAGCAAATACTGCACACCGCCAATATGAACCACAATCATGGAAATCCACCATAAGCGCTTAGCTCAGTCTCCAACCCCGCTAACGCATTTCACCCGCTAAGGACTTAATTGTAAAGAAGGATGTATGTCAAGCAATTCCATTTGTATTCAACATAAGCCTTCAACTAACTTGAGGCTACAGATAAGCAGACAACAGACAGAAGCACAGACACAGGTTGAGTCTATAAATATTCCAACAGCAGACAGAGGCACAGACTGAAGCTATACATAAGCAGATAACACGATGAGGCATATAGTGAGGTTCTAAATAGTCAGACAGAGGCACAGGCTGAGGTTATATATAAGCAGACAATGGCACAGCCTAAGCCCATAAATAGGGCAAAGGCTGAGACTTACATAAGCAAACAGAAGTGCATGCTGAGGCTATATACAGTATAAGCAGACACAGGCATAGACTGAGGCTATACATATAGAGACAGATACGTGGATTAAAGTTATACATAGGCAGGCAGAAGCAAAGTCCAAGGCTATTTACTGAGGCACATGCTGAGGCCATACATAAGTGGGCAGACGTTTGATTTATACCGTTACTTTTAAAGTAGCCTGTCTTATATTTTTTTAATTAATACGGTTCATATTAGGGCTATAAATGAGCAAACAGAGGCACAAGCTGATGCTATACATATGCAGGCAGAGAAACAGGCAGAAGCTGCATGAAAAATAGGAAAAGACCAAAGCAGATTCTGAATTAAGAGTCAGAGACCCAGCTATAATAAGTACCTAATTAAAAAGAGAGAAAGCAGCAGTCATAACAAGGTTAACCACATTACAAAAGATGTGGAGAGAAGTGAAAGTGATATTAAAGGAAATTTTGTTTTGTAAAATAAAAAAACATGTCATACTTACCTGTAGTGTGCAACCATATTGCACAGAGAGGTTCCTTACCTCCATTTTAGTCATCCTCCATTGGTGCTGTTTGCTTTCCTTACTGCATGCCCCCCTCCTCCCAGCAAGCCATGTGCTTAAAAATGTCATATATTTAAGGTTTAAAGCATGTATCATGATCTACAATCTCCGTCATAGGCACACATCAACGGTACACAGGTTTTTTACAATATGAACCCCCAAATCACCTATATTTAAACAAGTGTCTAAATAAATACAGAATTCCCTTACCTAAAAAAATATGTATAATCCCTCAATATCCATAAAAATCTCTAATACATCATATGCATAAACATATAAAGAGACCCAGTATAACATAAATACTATGTAAAATAAAAAAGATGAACTGAAGTATAAACTGTGACCTATTGATCTTTGCAAAAAAAAGTGCAGCAACAAACAAAACACTGTGCACAATATAATTTCAAAGTTCATACGTGATGAGTCATAATACTTCAAAAGTATGGGTGTGATATAATGCAGTCCAAATGTACATAAGATGAAAAAACCCTTATAAAAGCCCAATGTACTTCAACCCACTTTCCTCCACAGGTGCCCTTCTTTCTACATCCCATGCCTTTGGTAATGCTCTCACCTCAAATAATAGATCTCTGCAACACAGGAGGTCATCCGTGCATAGAACAGTTTTTAGATTGTTCTCTATTGCTCTCTTCCAAGAAAAGGGATGTAATGCTTCACAGCATATCTATCACAATGCCATTCATTTATAAATAATACAGTATACATTTATTATAGACCAGAATCAACTAAAAATACTCAAAAACAAAAGTTGCACATAAATAAAGCCTTCAGTCTAGATGTATTCCAGAGCAGACATTCATTCATACAACCTGCAGTGACAGATTTGGCTCTCTACACAGCTCCGCCCAGCTTCGCCTAGTGTGGTGACATCATGGATGTTGCATCCTGATTGGACTTCCTCAGGGATAGGAGGGGTCACAGTCTCACCAAGCTGATAAAATTTCTAATTGCTTGTTAGCATGATGGCAAGTAAAGACTCCAATGCCCCATATTGTTTAGCAGTTTACATAATGGCAGAGAGCTGGATCGATCACATTAGAATACATTCACTTGTGCGCTTCACCGTTGCTCCACCCACTCTTTCTCTGCAGTTGTATATTATAAACTATATTATAAACTATATTTAAAGACACTCATACCCAATGGGAATGAATAATTTTTGGACACATTTAACCTAAAATACATAACCAAAATTATATAAAATATGAATCCCTATATCAAATGGTTCTCTATAACCCTGGAATATCTCGCTATTATAAGTTAAATCACTGATAAAACAGATCAGGTTGAATTCTATGTTCAAACTATTAGGGGAAAGGACCTTAGTGTCAAAAATCTCCATGATTCCCTTTGGCTTACCTTCCTGAAAACATTTCTCCTCTCCAGTGCTTTTGAACTTTTTCTGATCCCCAGAATTGTAGACCCATTGGGACCTGATTATGGTGGGTTTTAAAATGTTTGGAGACACTTTGCTTTGGGAAGCCACTCTTTATGTAAAATATGTGTTCCCTAATTCTAACGGACAACATTCTGGAAGTGCAGCCCATATACTGTGGCCCACAAGGGCTTTCTAACATATACTGTAATACCAATCAAAGATATATATCTCTGGCTTAGTGCCACATCCCTAAATTGAATATCTCAAGACTAAATTACTAGTATAGATAGACATGGGACTTTTGAGGCTCAGTAATTTGTATAAATTTATCACGTTTATTAAAAATATACTTAAAATTAGAAAATAAGTCCACATTTATACAGAACCATGGTAAAATACATTATAGCTTTATAAAATCAATCGATTTCATTACTGTATGGTTTACACATATAGTCTATTTAGGCTCAACATGTTTCCTGGACACAGTCCTCTTCATCAGGAGCTATAGACTATGGTTAACTGTTATCTAGAAAGAATAACAACTTTGTCAAAAACTCATATTACAATACAACATTTTTCATTTTTATTTTTATTTTCATTCAACATGTCATGTTAACCCCCCCAGGTGGAATAGAGAAGGAGAAAAGAAACCAAGGGGAAGATAATCAAAGAATGGGAAGGGGGAAAAGGAGAAAGGGAAGATAAGATACAAAGGAGAAAAAAAAAGGGAAGGAGAAAGAACATGCACCACATTCAGGTGCCAAGATGGGGCCCACAAGGTACACATGCATCTTAGGGAGGCCCAAAGGTCCCTCTCCTCCTCCCCCTCCTCCTCCAACCTCCAATATGGTCCTGTTATTTCATACTCTAATTTAAAACGTCTTCCTTATATTTAAAGAGATCAAATACTCACAGCATAATTTACCTTTTCTTGAAGGAAATTTGGACTAATGGTTCTGTGTCTTTATCCAACTGATTAAAAAAAATATATAGTGGTCTGGCTGTTGCACTAAGGGGCAATGCCTCTTTATATAGAGGATGGAAATTGATTTCTATTTAGGAGAACCAAGATATTAGTAAAATGGCAATATAATATTTTCACATAGATGGCACTCTTACTTATGTATATGTATATATATACATATATACACACATTGGAGTACTATATTTACCTTCTATAGTGTGTCAATGCTGATATGCAATGAAAAATTAATGTCTGCTGGCATTTATGCAGGTAATTCAAGGAAAGGGGGAGGCAGCCCCCTCCAAGATTTATTTCAATTCCCAAATGAAATCTATGATTGTAAAAAATCATATAACGTAAATGACGATTATAGCAAAGGGCTTTTTAATAGTCTGACTAACTAAGTCATGGACTCCATATGGTTAATTCCAAACATACCATGTAAATTACAATGCCAGTCGCAGATCTCTAAAGTTCAGAAACCTCCCAGTGTGGCAGTATGGAGATTGATTTAAGGCCAATACTGACAGTGTCTGCAAATAAAGGAACCAATACTATCATAATAGAGTTGAGCGGACACCTGGATGTTCGGGTTCGGACAAACTTGGCGAAAAAGTTCGGGTTCGGTACTGAACTTAACCCGAACTTGACCCCGGACCCTGAACCCCATTGAAGTCAATGGGGACCCAAACTTTTCGGCACAAAAATGGCTGTAAAAAAGTCCTGGCAAGTGCTAGAGGGCTGCAAAAGGAAGTAAAATGGGGGTAAGAGAAGGACAAGTGCCATACAAAAAAATGGGGATAGGGAAAATAACTTAAAATCAAATTAAAAAAACAAAAATGGGAAGGGGGGGTGGATGTGGAATAGGAGCCTAGAGGCTGACTAGGCCTTGACTGTGGCAGTGTAGGTGGAAGTGGCGGTGGTGGAGGAGGAGGAGGAGGAGGTAGCCAACACTTTTTGTTGTTTGTTTGGTTTTTTTTTCTAATTGGGGTAGCCCCCAAAATATTGAGGCATATTCAAAAAAACAAGTATACCAATGGCTGTGTGAGGCCGGTCTAAATGTCTATTCTGCACAAGGCAGACAAGTCTTGTGGGATCCATGCCTGGTTCATTTTAATAAACGTTAGCTTGTCCACATTGGCTGTGGACAGGTGGCTGCGCTTGTCTGTAATAACGCCCCCTGCCGTGCTAAACACACGTTCAGACAATACACTGGCTGCAGGGCAGGCCAGCAAGCTCAGGCCATGTGCCCAATTTGGAGACCCAGAAGTTGAATGGGGCAGACCCATTAGTCAGTATGTGTAGGCGTGTGCACACATACTGTTCCACCATGTTGCTGAAATGATGCCTCCTGCTAAGACCTTGCCTATCAGCTGGTGGTGCTGTTTGTTGTGGTGGGCTGCTGACAAAGCTTTGCCACATTTTGGCCATGTTAACTCTGCCTTCTGAGGTGCTGGCGGTGCCACAGCTGCATTGGCGGCCTCTTCCTTCTAGTCCTCTGCCTTCGACTTGTGCTTCCACTGAGCCCCCGGTGTCATTTGGGAATGCCCTCAGCAGCCCATCTACCAGTGTGCGCTTGTAGTCGCGCATCTTCCTCTCACGCTCCAGTGAGGGAATTAAGCACGGCACGTTGTCCTTGTAACGGGCATAAAGCAGGGTGGGCACCCAGTAATCAGCACACGTTACGATGTGGGCAACTCGGCTGTCATTGCGCAGGCACTGCAGCATGTAGTCAACCATGTGTGCCAGGCTGCCCAGAGGCAAAGACAAGCTGTCCTCTGTGGGAGGTGTATCATCTGTGTCCTCCGTATCCCCCAACCATGCTCCGTGGATGCCCGGGAGCTGCTTTGGGTGCCACCCTGTTGTGAACACGGTTCCTCCTCTTCCTCCTCCTCATCCTCTTCCTCCTCATCCTCCAGAACTGTGCCCTGGCTTGAATATTTTTTACCTGGCCTATGCTGGTGCAGGAACCCATCCTCCGAGCCACTTGTGAATGACTGGCAAGATAACCATGTAAATTACCCCTCTTCCTCCTCCTCCTCCTCATCCTCCTGTGCCACATCCTCTTCCAATCATTGCCTGAAGTGTTTTTTCAAGGAGACATAGAAGTGGAATAGTAATACTGAGAACAGCGTCATTGGCACTGGCCATGTTGGTGGAGTACTCAAAACACCGCAATACGGTACACAGGTCTTGCATTGAGGCCCAATCGTTGGTGGTGAAGTGGTGCTGTTCCGCAGAGCGACTGACCCGTGCGTGCTGCAGCTGAAACTCCACTATTGCCTGCTGCTGCTCGCACAGTCTCTCCAGCATGTGCAAGGTGGAGTTCCACCTTGTGGGCACGTCACATATGAGGCGGTGAGCGGGAAGGCCGAAGTTCCGCTGCAGCGCAGAAAGGCGAGCAGCAGCAGGGTGAGAACACCAAAAGTGCGCACAGACGGCCCGCACTTTATGTAGCAGCTCTGACATATCTGGTAGTTTTTAGAAATTTCTGTACCACCAAATTCAGTACATGCGCCGGGCAAGGGATGTGCGTCAAACCGGCTAGGCCCAGAGCCGCTACGAGATTTCGCCCATTGTCGCACACCACCAGGCCGGGCTTGAGGCTCAGTGGCAACAACCACTCATCGGTCTGTTGTTCAATGCCCGTCCACAGCTCCTGCGCAGTGTGGGGTTTATCCCCCAAACATATCAGTTTTAAAACAGCCTGCTGTCGTTTCCTCCTGGATGTGCTGAAGTTGGTGGTGAAGGTGTTACGCTGAGTGGATGAGGAGGTGGTAGAGGAGGTGGAAGCGCAGTAGGAGGAGGAAGCAACAGGAGGCAAAGAGTAGAGTTGAGCGAATCCGGACTGTAAAGTTCGGGTCCGTACCGAACTTTGGGGTGTCCGGGACCCAGACCCAAACCCGGACTTTTCGAAAAAAGTCCGGGTTCGGGTCCGGGGTTCTGGTAATTTTAATGAAAGTTCTGAAAATTGCTGTAAAAAACAACGGTGACTCGGAGTTCGGGCCGGACCACCACACGCTGTTACCCGC
>BLSH010223390.1:776969-787096 GCA_018402905.1 Glandirana rugosa | reverse complement strand
AAACACTGCTGTAGATGTTTTGAACACAGGTGGAGAGTGCTGCACTCTCCACCTTTAACAGCAACACTCCCAGCTTGAGCATGTGAACAGGATTGGGGGGCTGTCTGTCAATGGCTTTCTCATGCACCTTGCTGATGCCATTGTGCTGTACATCTGTTTCTATTTAAGCATGTTTTCTTTCAATTTTGTAACTATATAGAAAAATACCCCAATAGGGAAAGGGATATATAATTGAAGTGCAAAATCCCTAACAAAGGATGAAACTAGAGTGTTGTATAAAGGTCTGAAATGTACCCCGAGGATGAATTTAATTACACTTGAGAGCTACTTTGGTATACAGGAATATGTCAGGAATCTGAATCTAAAAAAATATTTTCTGTAAAATTCTGTTATAAATGTCTGTTAAGAGGTCGAGGTGATTTGTAGCATCTTGAGAAATAGGTTGGTATTATATCACCAAAACAAGGATAATAGACTCATTGAAGTGTTTCAAAATATGATGGTGGATGACCTGAAAGTCAAAAAAATACATGATCGTGATTATATTAAGAGAGGAACGATGTGATGGTCAGACGCAGGGCTGCTGTTAAAAATCACAGGGCCCCGTACAGTCTTCCTGATGGGGCCCCACCCACAAATCCCCACCTACACATTGGCAGCCCCAGTCTACTGCTGCCCCCACCCAGTTTTTATGGGCTAGTTCACACTATTAAAGAGGTAGTGGGTATGGCGCTGCTCTGTTTATTATGATGGGTGTATACTCCAAATTAATCATTGAAAAGTGCTTAGTGCTACTTCACAAACAAATTCATAAAATTAAACCAAATTCATGATAAAGTGACATGTGTTATATTGAACTAACAGGTGAATATATTCCTTGGTATGTGCAAAAATTAGATTGCATTTGCAGTAAGTAAAGTTACAGGTGCTTATATGGACCTTAACCACTTCCGTACCGCCGGACATCATATGACATCCTTGGGTTTGAGTGGTGATATCTGAATGGTGCCCCCCTCCCGCCGCTTTCCCGTCATCTCTACCGCTTACCGGACCTGCCGGCAGCGGCGGAGATGATCGGATCTGTCCCTCCCAGTGCCGGTGAGCCGACTGAGAGGCTGAAGCTGCTCACTCGGCTCCATGATACGGCAGGGGCGGAAATGACACCAGAAGTCACGTCCTCACAACGGTCTTAAAGGGCCCCTTTTTTGGGGGGGGCTGTCATTTTTTGCAAATTTATTTATTTATTTTTTTCGCATTTTAGTGTAAATATGAGATGTGAGGTCTTTTTGACCCCAGATCTCATATTTAAGAGGACCTGTCATGCTTTTTTCTATTACAAGGAATGTTTACATTTCTTGTAATAGGAATAAAAGTGATCATTTTTTTTTTTTAAACAACAGTGTAAAATAAAAAGTAAAATAAATAATTAAAAAAAAAAATTAAAGCACCCCGTCCCCGCGAGCTCGCGTGCAGAAGCAAACACATACGTAAGTCCCGCCCACATATGAAAACGGTGTTCAAACCACACATGTGAGGTATTGCCGTGATCGTTAGAGTGAGGGCAATAATTTTAGCACTAGACCTCCTCTGTAGCTCAAAACTGCTAACCTGTAGATTTTTTTCAAACGTCGCCAATGGAGATTTTTAAGTTGCAAAGTTTGTCATCATTCCGCAAGCGGACGCAATTTTGAAGCATGACATGTTGGGTATCATTTTACTCGGCGTTACATTATCTTTCACAATATGGAAAAAATTGGCCTAACTTTACTGTTTTCTTATTTTTTAACTAAAAAAACTGAATTTATTAAAAAAAAAGCACGCCTGGAAGACCGCTGTCCAAATACGGTGTGACATAAAGTTTTGCAATGACTGCCATTTTATTCTCTAGGGTATTAGAAAAAAATATATAATATTTGGGGGTTCTAAGTAATTTTATAGCAAAAAAACCTGGTTTTAACTCGTAAACACCAAACCCAAAAAACAGGCTTCGTCTTGAAGTGGTTAAATAGTGAACGTGAAATACTGTGATAGTAACTGAAATCAATAAACAACACATATAATAACCATTAAACTCATGTCAGTCCAGTTCAAATATTACTAATCTGTCCACCTGCACCAATATTTTGTTACAAGCACAAAGAAAGAGCACCTGTCATTTTATACATATTTTTATATTTTTACATTTTCATATTCAGTTTTTGGTTTACATATTTTATATATATGGACTGATTAATGATATCAGAACTTAACTGACACACCTTGTCACATGGCTGTTAGGTACTTACTTTGTTATGGCTGTACTAGGTGTTTCAAACTAACACTGTACTGCCATAGCAAGGTCAGTACCCAACAGCCATGTGACACTGACACAGAGCCACAGGGGACCTGTTGTCCTGTAAACATTAAAATGATAATGTCAATTAGCACACGGTGGCGAGTCTGGGGACTGCACCTTCCTTTCAGGCATGCTGCCTGTCACTTGCCTGTGCTGGTATCACCGATCTTCGCCCTTCCCCTCACATAAGCCTCTCCCTCACTCCACGGCAGCTGCTGAGGGAGCGGAGGTACAAAGAATCACTCTGCCAGGGAGGGCACAGCATAGGCAATGGGCGGCCGGCCGGAACTATAATGTTCAGTGGGTCATGTGACTGCACTTCATGTACCTATGCCCGAAAATGAAAAAAAAGTTCCTGCTCTGCTACAGTTACTTGGGCCCCTCTATTGACATAATGGGGCCCAGGGTAATTTAATTTAAGCCCTGGGTAGTCAGTAGAAGTGGGTGTGCGGGCTACTAAAATCAATTTATTATAGGCAGGAATGAACAATAAAGCTGCCGGGGCCCCCCTGTCTTACTGAAGGGGCCCGTGCCCAGTACAACAGGGCCGGTTGTACTGCCTTATCAGCGGCCCTGGTCAGAGGCACTGACAAAGCAGAGAGAATAGTTGTTCTCACTAAGAAAGAAAGAAATGAACAGATTAGTGAATGATTATAAGACATACACTGTATTTCGGAAGAATCCAACTAATTTAAGAGTTTGATGAAGAAAGGTAAAAAAGAGAGGGTAATAATTAAAAATGATGTGAAGTATATGGTTCCATTGGCTTGTAAGATCACCATTATCTATTATCTCCTGAAGGTTCACAAGAATAGAGAAAATCCACCTAGGGTACCAATTAATGGGACAGATTCTATTAATGCACATCTAGGAAAATATATTGATTGTATAATTCAACCACTAATTCAATGCATGGAATCATATTTAACCACTTAACCTTCAGAAGATTTACCTCCTTCATGACCAGGCCATTTTTTGCATTTTGACACTGTGTTACTTGACTCCGATGTAACTGACAATTGAGGAGTCATGCAACACCGTACTCAGACTAAATATATATAGTTATTTTCCCACAAATAGAGCTTTCTTGTGGTGTTATTTGATCACCACTGTGTTTTTGATTTTTTTTTGCGCTATAAATGAAAAAAAAAGACCAAAAATTTTGAAAAATAAATCATTTTTTACTTTCTGCAATAAAACATATCTAATAATTTTTTAAAAAAAAAATCAAATTTCTTCATAAATTTAGTCCAATATGTATTCTGCTACACGTCTCTGGTAAAAAAAAAAAAAAAAAATAGCAGGTGTATATATAGATTGGTTTATGCAAATGTTATAGCATCTACAAATTATGGTGTATATATACTGAAATTTTTATTTATATATTTTATAGTAGTAATGGCAGTCATCAGCGACTTATAGCGGGACTGCGATATTGCGGTGGCAAATCTGACACTAACTGACACTTTGTGGGAACCAATGACACTAATACAGTGATCAGTGCTAAAAAATATGCACTGTCACTGTACTAATGACACTGGCTGGGAAGGAGTTAAACATCTGGGGTGATCAAAGGGAAAAATGTGTGCTTAACCAGTGTTTGTGTGTGCTGTGAGGTGCTTTTAATAAGGGATGTGATGGTTTTTATTCCCAGCTTTGCAGGGCAACAAAAACCACCACATCCCCACTCATGGAACAGAGCTCTGCATTTTTTACATATGCAGAGCTCTATCTTGTCTTCCTCCTTGCTGATCAGTGGGTGCTGTGGGACACTCATTGGCCGGAACTTGCTGATCTGCTTGTGCTGTGTCTAATCACAGCACAGCTGGCGTGCCAGTGGTGCGTGCATGTGCCCCCTAAGTGTAAATGCAGAATATCACATATTCGTGATTCTGCACACAGCAGCCGCCCTGTAGCAGTAAATCTACAGGAGGCGGTCGCTAAGTGGTTAAAGGATACTACAGTTATTGGAAAATCTAAAAGGAGGAAAACAGTGTATAGCGGGTAGAAAAAGTATTGAACGTGTCACCTTTTTTTAAGGTAAATATCTTTGTAAAGGTGCTATTGACATGAAATTTTCATCACATGTCCATAACACCCCATGGAATCCATACATACAAAGAAACCAAAACAAATACGTTCAGAAATTAAGTTATGTGAAATAAAATGGAATGACACAGGGAAATAGTATTGAACAGGCTAACTGAGATTTATTTAATACTTCGTACAAAATCCTTTGTTGGTAACGACAGCCTCAAGATGCCTCCTGTATGGAGAAACTAGTCGCATGCATTGCTCATGGGTGATTTTGGCAAAATCTCCCAATCTTGATGGTTTTGTGGGCCTCTTCTATGAACTCTGATCTTTAGTGCTTTCCATATATTTGGATTCAAGTCAGATGATTGGCTGGGCCATTCTTGCAACTTTATTTATTTATTTTTTTAAATCCGTTGAGAGCTTCCTTGGCTTTGTCTTTGGGAACATTGTCTTGCTGAAATGCCCACCCTTGTTTCATCTTCATCATCCTGGTAGATGGCAGCAGATTTTTATCAAGAATGTCTTGGTACATTTTTCCATTCATTCTTCCTTCGGCCATATGAAGTTTGCCATAGCAAATACGGTTTGCAGTACCGTATGCTGAAAAACAGCCCCACATCATGATGTTCTCACCTCCAAACTTCACTGTTGGTATGGTGTTTTTGAGGTGATGTGCAGTGCTATTTGACCTTCAAACATGATGTGTATTATGGCATCCAATGAGTTTAATTTGGGTCTAATCTGACCAGACTATATTCTCCCAGTATTTAACAGGCTTCCCTAAATGTTGTGCAGCAAACTTTAACCAAGATTTAACATGCTTTTTCTGTTTCAATATTTTTCATTGAAAGTTTTTCCCAAAGAGGACAAAAATTGTAGGCAAAGAATGATATCAAGAATAGGGTCCACAACGCAAGTGGAACATATCAAAACATTTAGAACAAGTATAAAAGGGGAATCAAATATAATACCACCAGTTGTTTCCGACACAAAGGGTTGCCATATAAAGTATAGATTCAACATAAACAAAAATGGAGTCTTGCGTGGTGAGCGTGCATATGGGCCATGGTGGTTGAGTGCATTACTTATTGTTTTTTTTTAAGCAATTGTACCTGCTAATTCCAGGTCTTTCTGAAACTCTCCACAATTGGCCCATGGCTCTTGGACAACTATTCTGATAATTCTTTTCACTCCTCTGTCAGAAATCTTGCGAGGAGCACCTGGTCCTGACCGGTTTATGGTGAAATGATGTTCTTTCCACTACCAGATTATGGCCTCAACAGTGCTCACTGAAACATTCAGAAGTTTAGAAATCCTTCTGTGACCAATGGCATCAGTATGTTTTGCAACAAGTTTGCGAAGGTCTTGAGAGAGCTCTTTGCTTTTACCCATCATGCGATTTTTCTTGTGTTGCACCTTGGTAATTAGGTACCTTTTTATAGGCCATCAGTTGAGACTGAACCAGCGGATATTAATTTGCACTGATAAGGGGCAGGATTGATTACAGCAGGTGTTTTTCCATGCCTTTTTGCACCTCACTTTCTTCATGTGTTCAATACTTTTTCCCTGTGTCATTCCATTTTATTACACATAACTTAATTTCTGAACTCATTTGTTTTTTTTTTTTTGTATGCATGGATTGCATAGGTTGTTGCCGACATGTGGTGAACATTTCATATCAATAGCATCTTTAGAAATATATTTACCTAGAAAAATGGTATGACAAAATGTTATTTCCAAAAGATAATGGGAATTAAAAAAAGTGTGACAAATATTTTTATGTCTAAATGGGAAACCAAACATGTTTTAAAAGATAGACCACCACAGTGAAAATGTTATAGAAGGTTCACTGGTGGCATTTTGTTACTCTGGGAAGGAGATAAGGAGAGTTTGGAGGGTTTTAAAATAAAGATGGATAATAATAATAATCATAAAAATATAAAACTCTTTTGGAAACAACATGAAGAAAGTATTACATTTTTTGGATGTATTGATAAAGAATTAGAAAGTTTTTACCTCCTTCATGACCAGGGCATTTTTTACAATTCAGCTAATTTAACTGGCATTGCCATACAACACTTTATGCAAAGTACTGTGGAAATCACATGTCTTGTGACACAATGCAATGGGAGGAGCCAGGGGATGTCACTTTTAGTCACGGCTGAGGCCGGAAATTCAGCAGAGATTGGTTTTCTTGGAGATTTCTGATGTCCTGTTACACTTTCTCATGAGTGCTTTTTAAATGTGAGTGTTTTGCTACTTTTAATGCAGTAGTAAACCAATGTGTTTTTTTTTTAACCTGCAAGGCAATATCATAATGTGCTAGTATGCATTGCATGCTCCACAAGGTTTTGGGGTTTGTCTATGGTAATGTTTGACCATTCTTCAAAGTGCATTTGTGAGGACAGGCACTGATGTGGAAGAGAAGGGCTAGCTTGCAGCCTCCGCTCTAATTCATCCTAAAGGTGTTCTATCGAGTTGAAGTCAGGACTCTGTGCCGGCCAGTCAAGTTCCTCTACCCCAAACTTTCTCATCCATGTCTTTATCAGTGCCTGACCTCACAAATGAATGGTCAAACATTCCCATAGACACCCTCTTAAACCTTGTGGACAGCCATCCTAGAAAGAGTTGAAGCTGTTATAAGAGGGGGCCAACTCAATATTGAACCCTACGGACTAAGACTGGGATGCCATTAAAGTTCATGTGTGTGTAAAGGCAGGCATCCCAATTCTTTTGGTAATATACTGTTTATGTATATATTTATTTATGGTATATTTCTATATTTGTATTATAATATTATAATTTTAGGTAGGATGCAGGATTTTTTTATTGATTTTATTTATTTTAATAAAGTATTTATTAGTTTATAATATAATACTATATTGAAAGAATTGGGGGAATGGTGAAATGCACAAGTGAATGTACTGTAATCTGATTGATCCAGCTCTCATCCACTATGTAAACTGCTAAACAATATGCAGCATTGTAGTGTTTACTTGCCGCCACAGTAACAAGCAATTGGGAATTATATCAGAGTGGTGCATACCTGTGTTCCCTCCTATCGCTAAGGAAGTTCAATTAGGATGCAGCGCATCAGATGGGAGGGTCCATGTCACCATGTTAGGCAGAGCTGGGGGGAGCTGTGTAGAGAGCCAAATCTGTCACTGCAGGTTGTTTGATTGAACAGCTGTTTTGGGATACATCTAGACTGAATACTTTATATATGTGATGCGCTTGTGAGTGTTTTAGTCGATTAGTCCATAATAAATGTATACAGAGAACACTATGGCTTGTTTTGTTCTTGTTACATGAATGGCATTGTGATATATATGCTATGAAGCATAAAGCCCTTTTCTTGGAAGAGAGCAATAGAGTCAATCCGAAAGCTGCTCTATGCACTGATGACCTCCTGTTTTGCAGCAGTCTATTATTTGCTTTAAGAGCATTACCAAAGGCATGTGAAGTGGAGTGAAGAGCACCTGTGGAGGAAGACTTATTTTGTATTCACACAAGTGGATTGAAGCGTGTAGGACTTATGAGGGTTTTTTCATGCTATGCACATTTGGACTATATTCTATCACACACACTTTTGAAGTATTATGACTCATCACATATGAACTTTAGAATTATATTGTTCAGTGTTCTTTTTTTTGTTGATGCACTTTTTTGTTTGCAAAGATCAATAAGTCACAGTATTTACCCCAGTGCACTTTTTTGTTTGCATAGTATTTATTCTGTACTGGGTCTTCATATATATTTATGCATATAGTGTATTCGAGTTTTTATGGATATTGAGGGATTATACATATTTTGTAGGTAGAGGAGAGTTGCACTTATTTAGACATTTATTTGTATTGTGTGAAACACAATGTAATGGTAGCTGCTCTTATGATAGTTTTGGAACAACAATAGGTATACGTATCTGTGTGGAGGTTTATATTATGTTGCCATAATAGTACACAGAAACAACAAAGTTATCATAAATGTGACATTAAGGCCCCTTTCACACTTGAGTGGCTTGGGACTGCAAAGTCGCATGACAAGTCGTACCCCGTGATTTTTAATGAGTTCCATTCATATCTGTGCGACTGTGTCACTGCACTACTTTGGTCTGACTTCGATGCTAATTGAGGTCCATAGCACTCAAAATTACGCAGGCATTGCTTCAAGTCATCAAAATCACAGAAAAAATTGAGGCAAAGTCGCGTGACTTTCAGGTCGCACAAGCGTGAAAGTGGCCTAAAAATCACGTATCACCTCTTCTATACAGGTCATGGCAAACAATGCACCAAACAATTGCCTATAACTACGGTATATCATTCCAAATCTATTGAGGTATGTTGCTATTGACTTTATGACAAATCTTGGGCCACAATGTGTCTTGTCAAAATATTTACATAAAGGTAACCACAGGACACTGAGAATAGAAACTTTTTAAGATACTATTTCAGCTGACCAAAGAAATTGTCCATTAGCACACCCAGAATTTTTTGTATTGTTCATAGAGATGTTTCAACTGGTGCATATGGTGAACCTGTAAACACTACAGCAACAAGAGATACTGTATTTATTGGCATATACGCCAATATTTACCTGACTTCCTTGGGGGGGGGGGGGGCTGTTGAGCGCTGCCGGATTACACAGATGGATCTTCTGTTTAGTCTGCACTCACACACGGTGCTGCCTCCTGGATGGCTCATAGGACAGTGGTCATATATCCCAGCATTGGGCTGGTGTTCTGTCTATCCTATGAGCCATCCAGGAGGCGGGACTGTGTGTGACTGAGTGCCGACTCCCGAGTAAACAGAAGATCCATCTGTGTAATCCACCAATGGTGAGGCTGCACTGATGGGCACAAATCGGGCTGAATTGATGGGCAATAGAGAGGCTGCAGATGGACACTAATCAGACTGCAATGATGGGTAGTGGAGAGGCTGCAGATGGGCACTGATTGGTCTGCATTGATGAGCATTGTCAAGGTTGCAGATGGGCACTAATCAGGCTGCTTTAATGGGCAATGGAGAGGCTGCAGGTGAGCACTGATCAGGCTGCAATGATGGGCAATGGCAAGGTTGCAGATGGCCACTGGTCAGGCTGCAATGATGGGCAATGGCAAGGCTGCAGATGGGCACTGATTAGGCTGCATTAATGGGTACTGACCCTTATTTTGCTTCAAAGTTCTTTATTTAAAATTTAAGTTTTCTCCTGAAACTTCCCTCTTAAAATTAAAGTGTGTGTTATATGCCTGTGCATGTTATACGCCGTAAAATTCGGTAACTTTTCATCCATATTCATCCATATCCAAATTTCATCCATATGAAGGAACATGCAGGGGTAGCATCTTGATTGAGATCACTACATAAAAAAACAGGCAGTTCAAGTGTTACAACCTAATATTTAATCTTTTTCTCTACATCAAAGCCCTTGAAGTTGATTTGTATACCTCATAATCTGCTCTTTTGTCTGTAGTGCTTTATATACTATTCAACAAGATCATTGCTAAAAATCCAAGAAAACAGATGATGAGGAAGATCAAAAGCATACAAGTCTTTACTTTAACCAAACATAGTAAATATGTAAAAAAAACACAATACGCATTTACAAGTAAATAATACAGGAAAGTTGATCTAAACTCAAAAAGTGAAGATTTGCTGTGTTTAAGGGAGCATATAAATGCATTCATTGAGCCCAAGCAGTACACTGAAAACTGGATTATCCTTAAAGCGTTACTAAACCCAGTAATATGAAAAAAGTT
>BLSH010223390.1:646178-656551 GCA_018402905.1 Glandirana rugosa | reverse complement strand
TTAGATCTTGTTCTTTTTTTATCCCTTTGTATGTTTCTATCAAAAAGCTCACATCCGATATCCTATACTACCTCTAATCCTTTTCTCCCTTGTTCGGTACATGATATGGAGCCCAACGTCAGCAATGACTCCAATACCAAGCTCCCTGAAAACCACCTAACAAGTCGAACTCTGAACAGCATGGACCAAGAAGCAACAAGCCCTCGCCTGAATCAAACAACTGTGCCACCTTCTGGACTTAAACAAAACTGTGAGTACGCAACCACACACATCAGCCAAGTAAGCACACAGCCACCATGATAACATGCCTATCCCTTAATGCCAGAGGCCTCAACCACCCGGCCAAACGCCACTCCATGTGGGAAGAGGCAGTCAGACTTAAAGTTGACATATTAGCAGTGCAAGAAACTCATTTCCAAAAGGGTGCCACACCACGATGCACACACAAGAATTAGCCTAACATTTTTCTAGCCTGTGACCCAAAAGGCAAAAAGAAAGGCGTCCTTCTCGCAATCAGAGACTCACTAGCATTCTCTCTAAAGAACGCAATCTTAGACCAAGAGGGCCGCTATATCATAGTCACCTGCGAAATCAATGCTAAGCCCTTTACACTAGTAACCCTCTATGCCCCAAACTCTCACCAGCTGAGATTCCACAAAGCCTTACTAAGACAAATCACTAAAACCAGATATGGCCATCTCTTGATCTGTGGTGATTTCAACCTCACAGTTGACCCCATTTGGAGGTGCCAACACGCATCAGAAAGAGACTTTACGTTTTTCTCCCCGAGACACCGGAGCTACTCCCGCATAGACTTGTTCGTGGCCGACAAATGGCTACTACAGCAAGTTTCAACATCTAAGATTCACGAAATAACATTGTCAGACCATGCAGCCGTATCCATACAAATAGCGGAAAAGGGTGCCTCCCCCCCAACCCCTATCTGGCGCTGCAACACAGATATATTACAAAATCCGAATAAAATTAAAATTCTAAAAGATGACCTAACAGAATTCTTCTCCATTAATGCTCCCTCGGTAAACAACCCCTTCTCAATCTGGAACTCCCACAAAGCCTTCATAAGAGGCATACTGATTCAACAAAACGCTAGGGCAAGGAAAGCACACAACTCTAAAATCAACACAATCATAGAAGGAATCCATAAACTGGAAACACTCAACAAGCAGGACACCACACTTCAAACTACAAACTCACTGCAATCCCTAAGAGAGGAACTACGAAAACTTCTACTACACCGCCATATAACTATCATGAAACATACCAAAGCCAACTATTACGCCAACGCGAACAGAGCAGGCAAACTCTTAGCGAGCAAACTCAAAACAACCCAAGCCAAATCAAGAATCGCCTATCTCACCCATCCAACTACAGGACACAAAATTACCAACTCTCAAGAGATTGCGAACCAGCTTGCGACCTTCTATGGTGACTTGTACAATTTAGCAGTAGACCCACACACCCCACAACCCACATAATTGGCGATTGACACTTTCCTCCAAAAGCTAAACCTCCCTTCTCTATCACCTCACCAGCTCCAACAACTTAATGCCCCATTTACAAATAAGGAAATACAAGCCACAATAAAATCACTTGCTACAGGGAAATCACTGGGGCCAGACGGCCTCCCCAGTGAATATTACCGCACATTCAAGGACATTATAACACCCTACCTCACCTCAATGTTTACAGAGGCAGCATCCCTTTCTGAATTCCCCCAAGAAATGCTCAAGGCGCATGTGATCGCACTACCCAAACCGGGGAAAGATCCTGCCATAGCAGCCAACTACAGACCCATATCTCTACTGAACGTAGACATAAAAATTTATGCCAAAGTCCTATCCCAACGCCTAAACGAAATTATACCGACCCTTGTAAGCAGCGACCAGATGGGGTTCATAAGGGGGAGACAGACCTCCGATGCTACAAGAAGGATTTTGAATATTATTAATTTTGCGGAATGCACGCGAACGCCTTCTCTGCTGCTCTCTATAGATGCAGAGAAGGCGTTCGATAGGGTGCATTGGAAATACATGACGAAGGTTTTATCAAAATTTGGTTTCACTGATCACATACTGTCAGCAATCCTCGCACTATATTCTCACCCCACAGCACAGGTTTACACAGCAGGTATGCTATCGGCCCCCTTTCCAATCAACAATGGAACTAGGCAAGGTTGCCCCCTGTCACCCACTATATTCAACCTATTAATAGAACCCCTGGCAGCAGCCCTCAAATCCCACCCAAAACTCTAAGGTTTCCATATAGGCACAAAAGACCACAAAATAACCTTATTTGCAGACGATGTAATACTCTCACTGACCAATCCAGCAAAGTCGCTCCCAGAGGCCCTTCAAACCCTGACTGAATTCAGCCAAATATCCTACTCAACTATCCAAAGTCAACTACACTAAATCCCTCATCCTTAACTTAGGTATCACAGAACCACTCAAACACTCCCTCCAAAAGAAACTTCCCTTCAAATGGAGCTCACACAGCATTCCCTACTTAGGCATCTCTCTCTGTAGCAAAACATCAAACCTGCCAGCATTGAACTTTCGCCCACTTATTAATAATATTAATGCACAGTTGAAACAACATGCCAATCAAGAGCTCTCCTGGGCAGGCAGACTGGCCTTATTCAAAATGATGATTCTGCCCCAAATCCTGTACCTTTTCAGAGCCTTACCCATTCCCATACCCCTACACCTAATAAACTCCCTATCTAAATTACTAAACAGCTTTGTCTGGCGAGGCAAAAAAGCCAGATGCTCCCAAGAAAAACTGATGGCCCATAAATTAGCTGGGGGAGCGGGCTGTGTAAACCTAAAAGACTATTACCTTGCAGTTCGAATGGATCAATTAAAACACTGGTTCCAAAGTAACACCCAAGTACCTTGGATAGAAATGGAACTAGCTCTAACCTTGGCTAAAACTCCACAAGGCCTCCTCATAGGAAACACCGGGAAATCATGGGACCTCTCCTCTCTTCCCCTAACCACTCAGGCTTCAATTTTAGCCTGGAGATCCTTAAATTCTCAAACAATGAGTGAGAACCAAAGATTGTACTCTGCATACCCAATACAAACTCTTGAAGAAGTCATCCCAATGCTAGACACAACACCCCTACAGAAAGCAGGCTTAAAGCAGATAAAAGACCTAGTGCATAACAACAGCATAAAACACATAAATTCCCTCATATTAGAATACAATATTTCTAGAGAACAGTACTTCACCTGCACCCGGATAATATCCTTCCTCACCAAATACCCCCCTCCCGAGATAAAGCTACCAAAACACCTACAAGAATTCCTTGTATCAACACACCCTAAGAAAAAAGGGATATCACTCTTCTATAACACATTGCATAACAAAAAAACGATTGATGTCTCAGCAGGCTGAAAACCTGGGAATTAGATCTGAACACACGCTTCACAGCAGAACAATGGCACTCAGCATTTAACTCTATCTACATGGCATCCAAATGCACCTCCCACTGGGAAATGACCATAAAAATCACCCATAAATGGTATTATACACCACACAGAATAACCACCTTCTCTAAGACATCCTCACCTCTATGCTGGAGAGGTTGTGGCCAAGTAGGCAACCTCACCCACATTCTTTGGAGCTGCCCAAACCTCAGAAGTTTCTGGTCCCAGGTTTTTAGACATATGGCAACAATAACAGGCATCCTTAAACAACCCTACCCTCCCCTTGCAATTCTCAACATTGGAATAGACGATTACCCTGTAACTCAAAGAATTGTAGTTACCCATATACTATTGGCAGCACGCCAAACAATCTTCAGAAAGTGGAAAACAAACATAGCCCCAAATATGTCAGAAGTAATAACTTTAGTACAACGAAATTACATCTGTGAACGCACCATAGCTTACAAAAACTCATCAGGAGCCACATTCCACAAAAAATGGGAAATGTGGCCCAAAATTAATAACTAACCAACAAAATATGCACATACATATACCGTACCTTCCTTCTCCCCTTCTCTCCCTCACCATCTTTACCTTATCTTATCCCAATCCTACCTATCTTCTTCTATCTACTCCCCCCCCAATACTCAGCCACCGCACCAACTCCACCTTACCCTACCTGTTAACATTCCTACCACTAACATGCCAATGTGAGCAATTTATTGTTGTTCCATACATCTTCCCAAGACTCCATGGACGCGTGGATCTCTGGTACTCCACACACGGATCGGTGATCCCAAATCTACCTAAGATACACCTCAGGAGGATGCCATGTCCGAGTGGTGGATTGCCCTGCCCCCCAGGCACAAATGTGCTCCCAAAGGGGGTGCCTGGGGAAACAGGAGCGCATAACCGTAGCCTTACGGCATATGTATTCTGGCAACACGAACATGGAAGCACTCCTACCTATACTACCCCATATAGTGAATACAAGAGTACCTATTGTTTAGCAAGACGATACCCTTAAGAACAACAGAAGTAATATAAATCTTTGTAAGAAACGTTCCTTCCCTTATTATTATTATTTCGTTGTATACTTATGGACATATCAGTTATACTGTTCACATCTTGTCTATATGGATATTGTTGTCCATGAGGTTTATGTCATTGTTTGTTGTACCACAAAATTCAATAAAAAACAATTTAAATAAATAAATAAATAAATAATAAAAATCATATCCGGCTCTTCTGCCAGTGGAGTAAGGACCAAATTCATTTTTTGATGTTACTGTTATTTTATATATCTTTGGAAACTAAGGTTTATTTTAAACCCACTGACAGGAATAGCTTTCTCCCCATACAGAGTGGCCATCAACCCCTCTGGTTAAGAAACATTCCTAAGGGCCAGCTAGTATGGGTTAGGAGGAACTGCTCCACTCTGGATGACTTTTTTGACCAGTCCCAAGTAATTAAAGAAAGGTTTAAAGAGAAAGGGTATGACTCTCAACAACTGGAGAGGACTATCGAGGAGGTATCATAACTTCCACGAGACACTCTCCTGGGCGAAAAGCCAACTAATATGACTGATAATGGACACGAATGAGGCTTCATCACCGGTTTTCACACCCAGTATCGGGAGGTGGAGACCATTTTTAGGAGGCACTGGCATATACTGGGCTTAGATAATACTCTGGGGGCAGTGTTGCCAAGTGCCCCTAAATTAATTTATAGGAAGGCACATAATGTGGGGTATAGGCTTGTGAAGAAGTTCTTAGACCCACCATCTCGCCCACAGACATTTTGGGACTGTACAGGCTTCTTTGCATGTTGAAGATGTAAGCCATGTAGGGAGGCCTGTGGAGTTAGTAGGGGGTTGGATCGATTCCTGTAACCTTCAAATGGTAAATAGTTTAAAATTAAAGAGCTCAACTTCCGGTTCCGGCGCCTTCATGTGAGGAAGCACGAGACAGCTCCTCCGGGCTAGCAGCTTTTACCTCAGCTTACAAAACAAGCTCGCGCCCATCTACGACGAATCCCACAACACCCATCGCTGTGGGAACTCTCCGGGCATGGATCGATTTGTCCTTCACGGTCCCCAGCAACCAGAGCAAGGTGCATGGCTAGATCCGGCATCGGCAAAGCCGCGGGAAACCAACATGGCGTCGACTCTGCAACCTTCTACGAACGCAGGTTCGGTGAGTGATCCGCTCGTTCAGACCTCCAAGAACGCTTCTACGCCACAGAACGATCATCTCTCAACGAATGCTCCCATTGTGCCTGCTACCTTCGTTCACACACCTACGATCGTTCCCACTCTAACGATCGCTGAAGACCAATACGCAGGCCTGGCACAAGCCGTAGCAGCTCTAATACTCCCAAACATAGCTGCAGCCATAGACAATGCAGTAGCCAACGGAATAGCTCAACTGCGCAAAGACCTTGGAGATCACTCAAAACGTCTAAATGATCTGGAATCCCGCATCTCAGACATGGAGGACGAAATGCAAAGTACAAGATCTTTTGAACAGCAAACGACAAACACGCAATAATACATGTTGGAAAAGCTAGATGACCTAGAAAACAGGACAAGGCGTAACAACTTACGGATTGTGGGCCTACCGGAGTCATACAACACCGACTCATTTCAAGATCTATGTTCAAAGCGCATACCCATCATGCTAGGAATCACCCAACTCTGCGTGGTAGAAAGAGCCCACCATCTTGGTTCTCCTTCCAACGACAGACGCACACCCCGACCCGTCATCGTTCACTACCTAAACTATATGGACAAATCTACGATACTGAGCTCTTATCGCAATTCTAAATCACTCCAGATTGACGGTCATAAACTACTCTTATTCACAGACTACTCCCAAGAGGTCTCACACCGCAGGAAAGCCTTTCAACCGATTTGTCAGATGCTCTACCAAAAGGGAATCAAATTCTCACTATCCTACGCTGCAATCCTTCGATTCACGAACCAACAAGGCGACCAAAAATCCTTCACACATCCGGACGAGGCACTCCATTACCTTCAAGACTACCTCCACATTCCGATGGAAACTGTGGAGACTACCTCATCCCCGAGATCACAGACGCCTAGAGACCAACGCAGCCCCAGGAAGGACCCTCCAAAGCGTCAACGTCGCTCTAGAGTGGTGAACATGGAATAACTTAATCGACCAAAACCATATTTCCCAAAGCAAGTAACAGCCTACTAAGGCTTCATCTACACATATCCCTCAAATTACCTTCTGCCAAGACTTATTGCTCCTTGATATCAAGCATCGCGGAAACGACCCGAAGCGATCCATCTCTACCACTTCCTACATTTGGAACTCTGATCTTCATGCCCTTCTCTCCTCCCAACCTCCAATCTCAACTGCAAACTGAACCTTCTCCAGCCGCCACCCGATCCCCACAACAGACTTTCACCACACAGCAACAAAGCTCGAGCTGGACTAATACTACACGAAGGGAGGCAGAAGAATCCTCCTATTTCCACTCGATCGGGAATCTTCCCATGGATGGAATCATACCTCCACAAGGCGAGCGGACCTTTCACTTGCCCCGGTAAGGCTGTCCAAAGCTTATCACACCCACATGGGGAAAAAAGAAAAGTACGACCTTCCTAGACTCTCTCCAACCCATTTACTCCACCCGGCTCCCGCTGGGTCACCCCCTCCCTATACCCACCCAAATCCGAGACGCAAGACAAACCAATACTCTTCCAAGGAAGACCGCCCCTCTTTCACCCACGCCCTTCACCTATACCTGCGCTTGAGCTTTAAACCTATGCGACACCTCTTCGCCTTCCATGTACCCATAACCTGAAGGTGGTATCATGGAATGTGAAGGCTTGCGCTCACCCCAGAAACGTATGGCAGTCCTTAGACACTTAAAACGCCTAAAAACTGACATTGCTATTCTGCAAGAAACGCACTTAACCCCCACAGACTTTCACCGCATGAAAAAGTTATGGGTAGGCCAAGTAACAGGTTCTCCAGCGGTTAAAGGTAGGTCCGGAGTTCTTCTGCTCATACATAAATCGCTTCTCTGCAAAATAACTTCTACTTCCACAGATAGCGAGGGACGAATCCTCATAGCCAACCTAAAAACAGGTATCCACGAATGGGCAATCTGCAATGTCTATGCTCCCAACAACCCCCCCAAATCCTTTTTCCAACACCTAGCATCAAAAGTGGCGCCCCACATTCACCTTCCCTTGATGATGGGAGGTGACTTCAACCAGGCACTCGACCCACTGGAAGATAAATCTAACCCCCCCACACGACAACCACCTAATATTACACCCCTAGCCGGCTTTGTAGAGGACCTATAGACTTATGGAGAAGGGCCAACCCAACGGGTAGAGATTTCACTTTCTTTCCCCCCCTCACAACACCCTATCCAGAATCGATTACATTCTAACTAATGCGGAGCTAGCTGACCATACAACAGATCCCACTATTCATCCTATAGCAATCTCAGACCACGCCCCCATCTCAATAGAAATCACAGGCCTAGGCCCCCAGATCCCCCTAAAGTTATGGCGATTCCCGTCTTACCTAGCCCGAAACCAATCACTGTCCGATTCCCTCAAACATACTTGGGATGACTACCTAAATAACAATCGAGAACACTCCTCGAACCCAGGTCTCCTATGGGAAGCGGGTAAAACGGTACTTAGAGGCCAAATCATTTCTTTCTCCGCTGCCCACAAAAGGCGAGTCAAAAAGGAATACACCGCGGCCAGCTCGGCACTTAGGGTGGCCCAAACTCGCCTGAACCTCACAAACTCCCCTGAAAACAGGACACAATGGACCACAGCCAAAGCACATTTCGACTTGTGGGCAGAGGAACAAGAAAAGTTGCATAAATCTATCTCAGACCTAAGCTTCCACAAATTTGGTAATAAACACACACCCCCTCACATATTGCCGCCCTCAAAAACTCCAACGGAGACTTAATTTCTTCGCCAAAGGGCATTATCGCCATCCTGGAACAATACTACACATCCCTCTATAGCCAAGACCCCATAGACGAACAGGCAGCGCAAAAATTCTTAGAACAAATCCCCCTCCCCTCAGTGAGCGATTCACAATTGGATAAACTAAATGCCCAAATCACCCTGGAGGAAGTTAGATCTGCGATTAAGTCTCTATCACCAGGAAAAGCCCCGGGCCCAAACGGCTTCACCTCAGAATTTTACAAACTCATTGCAGACACGCTAGTCCCCACCTTGACCAATGTATTCCAACGGATACTAGATGGTGCCCCTTATCTCCCATCGGGGCATCAAGCCCATATAAAACGAATCCCCAAGAAAGACAAAAACCCTACTGAACCAGGCTCTTATCGTCCAATCTCCTTACTCAATCTAGATTCTAAGCTACTTTCCAAGATCATGGCCAACAGACTGGCAATCATTATGCCAGACATTATACATCCAGTCCAAGCGGGCTTTACACAAGGCCGCTCGGCGGTATCCAACATCAGAAGGGTGGTCGCGGTGCTGGACCTCGCGGGGACCGGCCCGACCTCGGAAAATGCCATAATAACACTCGATGCTGAAAAAGCATTTGACAATGTCAGTTTCCGTTGGTTGCGGCTGGTCCTCGGGAGGTTTGGCTTTGCGGGCTCCTTCCTGCACCTCATCTCCGCCATGTATGCGAACCCAACAGCCCAAGTCATTACAGCCGGGTCCATATCAAACAAAATACCACTCCACAAAGGCACAAGACAAGGATGCCCCTTATCTCCCTTGTTATTCAATATTGCTCTCGAGCCCCTATCTACCCACCTCCGGAACCATCCCAAATTACATGGGATCAAAATAGGCAATACCGAAACCAGGTTAGCGATGTTCGCTGATGACATTTTAATATTCACCTCTGCGCCCCAGCTAGACATCCCATGCATCCAACAAACCTTCACACAATTCAGGAAATACTCAGGCCTCAACATAAACTTTGCAAAGAGCGAAGTACTCCCACTATATCAAGCCCACTCTCTGACTTGGTCAATCAACTCCCCATTCCAAATAGCCAAGACACATATTACGTACTTGGGAATAAAAATTGGCAGAACCCCGCACTCTCTCTATCAACTGAATTTCCCCCCAATTATATCTAAGATCATTACCCAGTTAGACACCTGGTCCAAACTACCCCTTTCATTCTTTGGTCGTTGCCACCTCTACAAAATGGTATCCTTCCCCAAACTACTGTACCCATTACAAGTCATCCCCCTGCTATTGAAACACTTAGACATACAAAAACTCCACAAAGCCCTATCTAAATTTATATGGCAAGGTAGAAAACCGAAAATAGCACTCCAAAAACTATTCCTCCCCAAACATGAGGGAGGGACAAATCTCCCAAACACACGACTCTACAATATGTCTTGCCTCTTGAAATCTGGCCTGGATTGGTTATCCCACAAATCGCACTACGCAAATCATGAACTAGAGTCGCAAATGGTTGCCCCCTATGCTCTAGCAGCTCTGCTCCACTGTGAACCTAAATCTCTCCCGCCTGCCTTAAGACATAATCTACTTATCAGAGACACAGTCCTGGCATGGAGGGAGACGAGACACCTCGTCTCGACGATCTCGTATCCCCCGTTGGTAAACGCTGAGATCAAGTACTAAACGCATCACGCTAAACACCCTATTGGTTAGGTCCGGTCTAAAGTTCTCCGTTCTGTATAACATCTCAGCACACAAACCCTCTAAACAGGGAGGGAGTACAAACCCCTCCTTATCAAAAACCTCACGATAAAAGCCAAAAGATGGAACGGTATATTTAAATCTATCCCGAAACACCTCAAAAACATACAGATTCACAAAGTTATCGTCCCCCTACTGAACATTACCCATGTCATCAAACCCCTTCCTATGGTAAAACATCTCCACCGTTG
>BLSH010223390.1:623568-643989 GCA_018402905.1 Glandirana rugosa | reverse complement strand
CATAGCCAAGCACAACAGGTGGTCGAAATGACTCTAGGAACCCCCCCACCCTCACCCTCCACCCCGCCTTCCATGCCCCCAGTGTTCCCCCCGCCATTCCCCCTTCCCCTACCCAATGGATGGTAATTTTCAAATAAGTATAAACATATCCCTACAACGGACACCATGTTACACCATTGAGTTGTATTAGTTGTCACTTATTGTGAATGTTATCTTTTATGATGTGTATTGAAAATACCCAATAAATATTATTTAAAAAAAAAAAAAATTAAAGAGCTTATTATGTGTAACATGACGCATGTAGTATATGCTCTGGAGGGCCCATGCAGGTTACATTATATTGGGTGAACCAAGCGAGCACTGAAAGTAAGGATATCTGAGCATATTACTAATATTAAATTGGGTTTTAATGATCATAACGTCTCCCTTCATTTTAAATTAGAAAAAAGTGGTAGACCCTCCAACAAAAGGGACTTTAAGACGTACACGGACCAGATATACACAAACACTGTGGATAATGTACAAAGAGGGGTTTTTATTGTTACATAGGTGTACAAGATAAAAAAGCCTGGACGTCGGCTTAAGCACAAATAAAAATTAGTGGACCGCACAGACAAGACATGACATGACAACACTAAACACAAGCATATGGTGTGGTCATAGATTTCCTAAAGTTGGAAAGGGGAAAAACTGCAATAACAGCCAAACATCTAACGCATTTCGAGATATTCAAGGTACGCTCTTCAAGGAGTTCATTTGCAGGTAGGCAGGTCTGACAGATCACCATATAGACTCCCAAGAGGGAGCGGGGAAATACATCTTCATAATTAGTCAAGAGACATTAAAATTGCAGGAGGAGACGTCTTTCCTAAAAATAGCTGTATATTGTCTGTAAGGGCACCCAAGAGATAACCATGCTCAGCAATATCGCCACTTAAAAATGCAGCCACTTGGGGGTGAGCCCAAAGGAGGATAGGAGAAAAGGCCCATGCGGTAGTGTTCGAAGTATGGGCATCATTTGTATAGATGCGCTTAATTCAACCCCACCATGAACAGTGCTGGTTGGGAGTCTCCTTGACAGGAACGATGCACTCCTGTGCCACTGGCATGACTGGTATCCAGTACTCCTAGCTGGATCCCAGCTTGGCCTGTGTTTGGTTCTTCTCTTTCCCTCTTTCCTCCTAAGTGGACTATTCGGAGAGTGGTAATTTGCCCACGACGGGCTTGAATTAAGCGCATCTATACAAATGATGCCCATACTTTGAACATTACCACACGGGCCTTTTCTTCTGTCCTCCTTTGGGCTCACCCCCAAGTGGCTGCATTTTTAAGTGGTGATATTGCTGAGCATGGTTATTTCTTGGGTGCTCTTACAGACAATATACAGCTATTTTTAGGATAGACATCTCCTCCTGCAATTTTAACGTCTCATGACTAATTATGAAGATGTATTTCCCCGCTCCCTCTCGGGAGCCTATATGGTGATCTGTCAGACCTGCCTGCCTGCAAATGAACTCCTTCTGCATCACACTCAGCATCCCTGAAGAAGAGCATACCTTCAATATCTTGAAACACGTTGGATGTTTGGATGTTGTTGCAGTTTTTCCCCTTTCCGAATTCAGGAGAGCTATGACCACACCATATGTTTGTGTTTAGTGTTGTTGTCATGTCATGTCTTGTCTGTGTGGTCCACTAGTTTTTATTTGTGCTTAAACCAATGTCCAGGCTTTTTTATCTTGTGTATACCTGGTCCGTGTACATCTTAAAGTCCCTTTTGTTGGAGGGTCTACCACTTTTTTCTGTATTCATTGGGATGTTGACGTACATTCAAAGTCTCTGCCAACCCCTGTATTTGATTTTAAATTATATCACCATCAAGATCCTTCTGGTTTGAAGTTCTGGGGTGTGGACAGGATCAAACCAGTTTGGAGAGGCTCTAACTTGGTTAGAAAACTCTCTAAATGAGAAACTCATTGGATATATTTGATGGACTCTTTGGCACCGAAGAGGTTAAACACTGAGCTCGACATCAATTGTTTCATCAGCGATTTCTAGCTGGGTGATGGAGGGCTCGGTGACCCCTTGGACCCATTATAGAAAATTTCCATTAATGATGGCTTAGGTTGGGTCATTATAGCTTTTGGAGCCATAAATCAGTATGGCACTTTCCAGGCCCTTTTTAAATTATAATTATTTAGTATTATTGAAGGTTATGTGGGTATTCTACGTTTGTAACTTTACATTTTAATCATGTAATGTTTTAGCGTGATTTTATTAATCAAATCACTTTAATTTTTTATGTATGATTAATTAATTCATGATTTTTTTAAATTGTGAGATATCGGTAGAAATGTTTAATGATGAATTATGTTTATATATGAATTAACAGACCATTATGCTGTAGTTCAGGCATATTGGAATCTGATTGTTGCAGAGGGGGAGTGTAAGTTCATCGCTGCGCACCTCAGCTGGCGGGGGGTGTGTTCTACCTGTATACATTCGATAGCATGTCTCGCCAGATTCTGAACATGCGCAGCAGTGGATAATGAGTCATGGACTCCTGTTATACCTGCATACACCTCTAACTTGCACGGCTAGTGTAGCCGAGGGGTGACATAGGTGGGTTGTCCGGACTCAGAACTTCCCTATTTAGCTGGTAAGCCGTGCCGCTAGGCCAGCCCTCTGTCGAAGTCGTGATGACAAAACGTGTCATGCGTGACCTAGCGGCTAACTGAAGTGATGGGTGCAGGCCACCAGCAGGAAGGGACGTTGATGGTCTGTGAGAGATACCAGCATTCGGACCTACTGTGGAGACAGTGATGTAACTCTGCACCTATAGATGACTTTGTGCCTGTTTTTATTGATATTCCTGTAAGTTTGATTTGTAGTCTGGGCTGTTTTGAATAAAACCTGGACGATAAAGCACTATGTCTAGTTGTTCTTCTTCTTACATGCCTATTTATAACTGAACATTCTGAGTGGAGGACATTCTGGTGTGACTTTGAAGGTGTTTTATTTTCCGTTATTTGTACAGGTCCTGGAGGAGTGCTTCACTTGGTGCAGTTTGGAGGTGTGTGGTGCATGAACATAACCGGAGAACTGTTTTCACTCCTGTCCTGACTCTTCACACCCATCCCTCATGGTGTCTATCTCACACTGAAGATTTATTATTATTAGCTGTCACATGCAAGGAATGTGAGGAAGTGCTGCTACAGACACCAGTTTCTGGTATTATGGACAGTAGACTTTACGTGTATCTGGTTTACAGGGGATTTTTATCATTTTAGCGCTGCCCAGCTTGAGTGTTTTAGACATCAGGTTCCATTGGCACTGAGTGTACTAGGAGGGCTATTGAGTTTTTTTATACTATATATATATATATATATATATATATATACATATATATATATATATATATATATATATAGTGCATTCAGTGTAGACTATATATGCAGTGCATTTGGTGGTGTACAGTATATAATATAGTGTAGTGCTGTGTTAAAAAAATCCCCATCATGTTCGGAAGGCCACAAAGGAGAGGCAGACACTCCCAGGCCACTAAAAGAGGGCAAGCAGCCTCTGTGTCTACAGTGAAAAGTGGTGGTGGCGGACATGGTGCATCCTCTGCAGGTGGGTCACACTTGTCTTTTTTTTCCTCTGCTGTTGGCCGTTATTGAGCCACAACATGCAGAAGAGTTGGTGGAGTGGATAACTAAGCTGCCCTCATCCTCTGTCACCCAGGCTCATACTAGTTTGCCTTCCAACGCAGCTGCCAAAGTGGCCTATTCCACAGGATCCTTGTCCACAGTTACTCCTTCTGTAGCCCCACCATCATGCACGGAGGAGTCACCAGAATTATTTGACCATAGTGTCGGTTACATGCTGATGGAGGATGCACAGCAATTTGAAGGGTCCAATGTTGGTTCCCAGGTTGAGGAAGGGAGTAACGTGAGCCTAGAGACAGGGGGTGCCACAGAAGGAAAAGAAACTAGCAGTCATGATTGCACTGTTTCTATTTGCAATCTATGTCTGAAGCGGATCAAGCCTGGCCAGAACTCCAGCCGCTTGGGCACCACATGCTTGACAAGACATATGATGACCTGCCATGCAGTCCATTGGCAACGGCACCTGAAAAACCCACATCAGAAAACAAGGCGGACTTCTCCTTGCTCCTCTTCTGGGATCTCAACCCCTACCATACCTCTAGTCCTCTCCAAAACCTTCACTGAGAGGAATGAAGATTAGGGATGAGCTCCCAGTTCTAGTTGAACGTTATCCCGAACATTATGGGGCGTTCGCGGCAACTTTGCTTGCCCCATAATGCATTCAAATGGCGGCGGAATGCCACCCGCTGATTGGCCAAAGCATGCACATGACCTGCATGTTTTGGCCAATCAGCGGGCGGCCTGCTGTGAGAGCTTTACAGCAGCCTCAATCCACGGCCCACACTATATAAAGCCGCTTGTACAGCGGCTCTATGTAGTGTGTTGGCGGCGGATAGATAGTTCCTGATTACAGGCAGTTTAGCTAGACAGCATTTTTACTGTGTAAAAAAAATAAAAAAAAAGATAGATCGATAGATAGATAAAAAAAAGATAGATAGATAGATAGATAGATAGATAGATAGATAGATAGATAGATAGATAGATAGATCAAAAGAAAAAAAAGATAGCTAGCTAGATACATAAAAATAAAAAAAGATAGATAGACAGATCAAAAGAAAAAAAAGATAGATAGATAGATAGAGCTATCTGTATACAGTCAGGCAGTGCAAGAATATATATATATATATATATATATATATATATATATATATATATATATATATATAGAAAATGATATAGCCAGGATTGCTGCACTTAAAATTTATTGGACATCAAGAATACAAAATTTTACAAATATAGTCCTTAGTTACAGTCCATAGTTACAGTCCATGCTTTGCTGGGACAGTTTCGGGCTAGACTGTTAGCACCCTTCTTCAAACCAGAAAAAAATTAGACAACAGTAAAGTTAGCTCAATTTTTTATATATTGTAAAAGAGGATGTTATGGCGAGTAAATAGATACCATACATGTTACGGCTGAAAATTGCGCACACTCGCAGAACGGTTACCAGATGCAGAGCAGGTCTTTTACTAGAATTATTGCTTATACTCTGGGGATGGTGGCGATACCTCACATGTGTGGTTGAACACCGTTTTCATATGCGGGCGCGACTTACGTATGCGTTTTCTTTGCTGCACAAGCTCGCGGGGACGGTGGCGCTTACATTTTTTTTTAAATTTTATTTTATTTCTTATTTTAACACTGTTCCTTTAAAAAAAAATCTGATCACTTTTATTGCTTTTACAAGGAATGTGGCCTTACTTGCTTTTACAAGGAATGTAAACATCCCTTGTGATAGTAATATATGGTGACAGGTACTCTTTATGGAGGGATGGGAGGGTCTATCAGCTTCAATCCGGAGTCCTTCGTACATTTCCGGAAGCAACATCACAATGTCACTTCCAGTTTACTTGGCGGAAAACGGCGCCAGTTTTAAAAAAATCTGAATACTGTGAAGTGCAAAGGAGGGATGGGGGGATCCCCCCATAAAGAGTACCTGTCACCATATATTACTATAACAAAGGATGTTTACATTCCTTGTGATAGCAATAAAAGTGATCAGATTTATTTTTTTTAAACAAACAGTGTTAAAAAAAAATAAAAAAAATAAAAAAATTTACATTTAAAGTACCAACGTAACTGCGAGCTCGCACAACAAAGAAAACGCATTCTTAAGTCACGCCCACATATGAAAATGGTGTTCAAACCACACATGTGAGGTATCGCCGTGATCGCCAGAGTGTGAGCAGTAATTCTAGCAAAAGACCTCCTCTGCACCTCTAACCTGGTAACCGTGAAAAATGTTTAAAGCGTCGTCTATGGAGATTTTTAAGTACCGGAATTTGTCGCCAATCCGCAATTGTGCACAATTTTCAACCATAACATGTATGGTATCTAATTACTTGGTGTAACATCCTCTTTCACAATATACAAAAAAATTGGGATAACTGTATTGTTGACTTGTTTTTTAACTCAAAAAAGCTAATTTTTTCCCCAAAAAATTGGGCTTGAAAGAACGCTGCACAAAGATCGTGTGACAAATAATATTGCAACAATCGCCATTTTATTCTCTAGGGTGTTTGAAAAAAATATATAATGTTTGGGGGTTATAACTAATTTTATAGGAAAAATAAAAAAGATTTTAACTTGTAAACAACAAGTGTAAAAAAGGGCTCTGGGCCTTAAGTGGTTAAACGAATTTACAACAGCAGGACCATTCCTGCGGCCAACAAGAGTAACTGCAGGGGGTTACAGTGTTCTGGCACCACCAGCACCCAAGGCCAAATTTTTAGCCACCTATTTGACTGGGGGCTTTTGTCACAATTTGTAAACTAATGTATAACATCAGACCCAGTTCCTCTGTCCAACAAGAGTAACTGCAAGGGGTTACAGTGTTCTGGCACCGCCAGCACCCAAGGCCCAATTTTTCACCACCTGTTTGACTGGGGGCTTTCATCAGTAAGGCCACATTGGCGGCAGTAAAGGGGGGTGGAGGTGGGGTAAAGTTTGGCTAGTCTGTAGGAAACTAGATACCATTGCGTCAGGACTTTCAGATTTGCCTCCACCAGAGCTATATTTAAGAGGCCCTTTGAGGATGCAAAATCTAAAATCATCTTCACAGTGTGTGGGAAAAGCCTGTTTCAGCCGCATAGAGCCATATTAGTGTTCTAAAATCATCTTCACAGTGTGTGGGAAAAGCCTGTTTCAGCTGCATAGAGCCATATTAGTGTTCTAAAATCATCTTCAAAGTGTATGGGAAAAGCCTATTGCAGGGGCATAGAGCCATATTACTGTTCTTCCAGCCGCATAGAGAGCCATATTATTATTCTAAATTTTAGAAAAATAATATGGCTCTATGCGCCTGCAATAGGCTTTTCCCACACACTGTGAAGATGATTTTAGAACACTAATATGGCTCTATGCAGCTGAAACAGACTTTTCCCACACACTGTGAAGATGATTTTAGAACACTAATATGGCTCTATGCGGCTGAAACAGGCTTTTCCCACACACTGTGAAGATGATTTTAGAACACTAATATGGCTTTATGCGGCTGAAACAGGCTTTTCGCACACGCTGTCAAGATGATTTTAGAACACTAATATGGCTCTACGCGGCTGAAACAGGCTTTTCCCACACACTTTGAAGGTGATTTTAGAACACTAATATGCCTCTATGCCCCTGCAATAGGCTTTTCCCACACACTTTGAAGATGATTTTAGAACACTAATCTTTCCCTTAAAGCAACAGCTGGAACATTTCCCTCTACAACTTGATGATGATTTTAGAACACTAATCTTTCCCTTAAAGCAATAGCTGGAACCTTTCCCTGTACAACTTGATGATGATTTTAGAACACTACTCCTTCCCTTAAAGCAACAGCTGGAACCTTTCCCTGTACAACTTGATGATGATTTTAAAAGAATAATCTTTCCCTGAAAGCAACAGACTCTACCTAGTCCAGTCAGATCATTCTGTGCAGCAGGATGAGGTGTGCAATCTGTCCCTCAAAGCACCAGTACTAGTATCTCTCCCTAGTCCACGATCAGATCGTTCAGTAATGCAAGATGAGATGTTCTGCAATCTGTCCCTCACAGAGTCAGCAGCATCCTCTCCCTAAACTATCCTGAGAGCATATGACATGCAGCACGGTGACTCCAGCCCCATATAGAGGCTGGGTCACATGGTGCACTGGCCAATCACAGCCATGCCATTAGTAGGCATGGCTGTGATGGCTTCTAGAGAAAAACAGTGAAACACTTGTTGATTGGCTGCCCTTGGCAGCTTTTCAACACATGGAATAAAATACCAGAACCCCGGACCCGAACCCGGACCTTTTTTGAAAAGTCCGGGTTCGGGTCCAGGTCCCGGACACCCAAAAATTCGGTACGGACCCGAACTTTACAGTTCGGGTTCGCTCAACTCTAATCATAACAAATTTTATTATTGTCTATGTAAAAATGTTGTGTACCAAAAGGTCACATACATACAGTTGTAAAAACAAGGTAGCATGTCTTAACAATAAAAGGATAATAACATAATACTATCCTTATAAACATGTAGAGCCATTTTTCTTCTTGGGCACGAGCCCAACATGTTTCGGGACATATACCCTTCTTCAGGGACGGTCATACATCCCCAAGATGAATGCTCTGGAAAAACATACATAAATTATTGCAAACAGTTGTTCATAGCTGTGGACAGGTAGGAGCACACAAAGACCACTACTCACCACATGTTGCAAGAATGAGCGCAATGCCACAACAAGTAAAGCCACAAGACAGAGTCTGACAGGGAGCCCTGGAGTCTCTGAAAAAACCCACTCCAAATGGAACAGAGGAAAAAGGGAACCCAATAATCCCCCAGAGTCAGGCGGGAGCAACCACAAGGAGCCCCCAAGGAACGGCAAGCCGCAAAACGGGAGAGAACCCCACGCTGATGGTAGCGGACCCAGAGGGAGGAGAAAAATGAGGTGTGTGATTGCCTGAAAGAAAAAAAGAGGGGGGGAAACAACCCCAGATGTATATATTAATTATTAATAAAAACTATTACAATATATGTTGGTCAAAGGCTTACAGTGTTTTCATGGGGCACCTAGTCAGATAGGGGCCATCCATCGGGGAACAACATACCAATGTTGTGCAAATGCATCCAACCCTGGTGTGTCCTCCTAAATATCCCCTAGTCTCGCCTGAAGGCGTAAACATGGGATATCATGCAATTCCATATGTAGAAGTAAAATTGTGGATTATTTTAAAAAATCCCCTCAGTAGGTATAACGGAATTCACTATTTTAACCATAATAGTAACTACTCATAGTTAGCCCACAATAAAAGTAACAAGTACCAAAAACCAATGGGTCAAGAAATGTCAAAGAACTTTTTCAAAATTACGTTGACGGGATGAGTCCCAGATTCGGCTTATCAACACAGAGACGGCGGCTGCTCCTACGTTCGCCGTCTCTGGTGATTTATAGAGAAAATGGTGCCAAAAAGGTATGCTGTCCGAATGTGAGCTCCGTTCGATCGCGCATGGTAGTGACGTCCAAACTTAAGCTCCGTTCAATCGTACATGACAATGACGTTGTCACGTCAAAGATGTAAACGCGTCTACGTCACCGCCTATGGAGAGTGTGTTGCGTCGGCCGTGAAAGGCCGTGCTGCCACCAGACGGCCGCCAACGCAAAACATCGCAGTCGCACTGGGCACAGTGCCCCTCGCAGTCCAACAAGAGCAGCACACTCCCCATATGTAGGTATCCACATCAGATAGGATAGTAAAAAACGGCCAGAAAAGGAGGATCCTCCAATCGAACACTGAGTCACCATACAATTCCATAGGAATGCTGGTGTACCCATTAGTGGTCGACCCGGGACTGGAAATCCAACCAGCACAGGGACCCAGAACGAGTCCTCATGGGCTCCTCTGCACGGCGCCACCCCATGGGATACCATGGAGGGGCGTCATGCAGAGAGGCCCCACCAGCGCAGAGGAGAGACAGGGTACAAGAAGAATCCAAAGGGCCCGAGGTCCATGTCTCGCCAACATAACCAGCCCGCAGTGCCATGAGCGCTGGGGGCCTGGGTGCGCTGGGTGCTGAGTCCAACCCAAACACAGGGGCTTAGGATCCTTCTGTCTCTCCTCTGCGTTGGTGGGGCCTCTCTGCATGACGCCCCTCCATGGTATCCCATGGGGTGGCTCCATGCAGAGGAACCCCTGAGGACTTGTTCTGGCTGTTTTTACTATCCTATCTGATGTGGATACCTACATATGGGGAGTGTGCTGCTCTTGTTGGACTGCGAGGGGCACTGTGCCCAGTGCGACTGCGATGTTATGCGTTGGCGGCCGCCTGGTGGCAGCACGGCCTTTCGTGGCCAACGCAACACACTCTCCATAGGCGGTGACGTAGACGCATTTATGTCTTTGACGCAACGACGTCACTGTCATGTACGATCGAACATAACTTACGCTCGGACGTCACTACCATGCGCAATCGAACAGAGCTCACGTTCGGACGTTGGGCATACCTTTTTGGCACCATTTTCTCTATAAATCACCAGAGACGGCGAACATTGGAGCAGCCACCATCTCTGTGTTGATAAGCCAAATCTGGGACTCATCCCGTCAACGGTAATTTTGAAAAAGTTATTTGACATTTCTTGACCCATTGGTTTTTGGTACTTGTTACTTTTATTGTGGGCTAACTATGAGTAGTTACTATTATGGCTAAAAGAGTGAATTCCGTTATACCTACTGAGGGGATTTTTTTAAATAATCCACAATTTTACTTCTACATATGGAATTGCATGATATCCCCTGTTTACGTCTTCAGGTGAGACTAGGGGATATTTAGGAGGACACACCAGGGTTGGATGCATTTGCTCAACCTTGGTATGTTGTTTCCCGATGGATGGCCCCTATCTGACTAGGTGCCCCATGATAACACTGTAAGCCTTTGACCAACATATATTGGAATATTTTTTATTAAAAATTAATATATACATCTGGGGTTGTTTCCCCCCCCTCTTTTTTTTCTTTCAGGCAATCACACACCTCATTTTTCTCCTCCCTCTGGGTCCGCTACCATCAGCGTGGGGTTCTCTCCCGTTTTGCGGCTTGCCGTTCCTTGGGGGGCTCCTTGTGGTTGCTACTGCTTGACTCAGGGGGATTATTGGGTTCCCTTTTTCCTCTGTTCCATTTGGAGTGGGTTTTGTCAGAGTCTCCAGGGCTCCCTGTCAGACTCTGTCTGGTGGGTTTACTTGGTGTGGCATTGCGCTCATTCTTGCAACATGTGGTGAGTAGTGGTCTTTTTGTGCTCCTACCTGTCCAAAGCTATGTACACTATGAACAACTGTTTGCAATAATTTATGCATGTTTTTCCAGAGCATTCATCTTGGGAATGTATGACCTCCCCTGAAGAAGGGTATATGTCATGAAACATGTTGGGCTTGTGCCCAAGAAGAAAAATAGCTATACATGTTGATAAGAATAGTATTATGTTATTATCCTTTTATTGTTAAGACATGCTACCTTGTTTTTACAACTGTATGTATGTGACCTTTTGGTACACAACATTTTTAAATAGACAATAATAAACTTTGTTATGATTTTATACTATATGTCTCAATGTATGTACTGCCCTTAAAAGTCCCACTTCTGTACTGGGGGAGTACCTTTTACTACTGACCTACTTGGGATGTTGGCAGACTTTTTTAATATGCTTGGTGGTAATATTCGAATGTCTTATCAGGTTTGGGTATGATTGTGATGAAGGCTGAGTTCAGATCAGTGTTTAGAGGTTCACCTGAGCATAAGTGGTTAAAGAATCGGGCCATGTAGGGAGCTAGAGTGTTTGCAAAGTTTGTAGTAAGGGACAGCAAAACCATCTGGGCCTGGAGCTGAGCCGTTCTTTAAGGATTTAATGACATGAATAATCTCTTCTGGGGAGATGGGTTCCTCCAGGTCATCCCTATAATGTTTTTTGAGCGTGGGGACTGGTAGTGAATGCAAGAACTCATATAGATGGTCAGCCAGTGGGGTCACCTTATCTTCAGAGTGTAGTTTCTTATGGAAAACCTGGAAGGCTTCCAAAATTTTCTGGGGATTTTGAGAGATAGAGCCGTCATGCATCTTAATTTTAGGTAGAGAGTTTCAGTTTGGGGGCAAGTCTGTGTGCTAGCATCGAGCCTATTTTATCTCTCTGCAAAAAAAAAGCACCCTCCTTCCCATCCCATCAGACTCTCCTGGCTGAGAGTGGCTTACTGGCTGAGAGTACAGCAGAAGCCTAAATCTGAGACAATTTTTGCTCTAGTTCTAATGTGGTGCAGAGTGCGCTGCTTGGGGGAAGCTGTGCTGCGTGAGGTGAGGAGAAACACCCAGCTCAGAGAGGGGGATCATTGCAAAATTAAAGGCCGATCAGAGAGTCCTGTCCTGGGGGTGGCTGTGCTGCTGTGTAAGGGGAAGGTTTCACTGTGCCAGGCTGGGCCACTACTCAGTCCTTCTGTGTGGCCCACTCACCCATATCAGAGATTGCGGAGGCGGTGGTACCTGACAGCCTGCGCCCAGGCCATATGAAAGCTGGCGTTGTGCTGTCCAGCAGTGTCAGCCCCGATCCGCTGCCACCTTGCCCGGCGCGGCCTTCCTTCTAAGCATTTGGGGGTGAGCCTGCCTGTGCAGGTGAGCTTATTTGCCCCTCAGTGATCCTCTGGAGCCGCCAGGTACTTTGTCGGGGACGGCGGTATCTCAGAGCGGTACGGAGCTCGGTGATCAAGCGGCCATCACAGAGTGCCGCACATGCGCACTGTTTTTCAGTGATTTTTATCTATATTGCCACATTACAGCCACGAGCGATGTTGAATGACAATTTTTCCTTTACAAATGTCATTTTGCTGTGTACTGTTCTAAACATTGAACAGATAAGCCCCTTTACAGGCATAGTAAGGGGCCCCCCAGGCATGACATATGACATTTAAAGGAATATTTCATTGTTATTTTTTCACTTTAATCATTATTAAAATCACTGCTCCTGAAAAAATGATCAATTTAAAAACTTTTTTTGCATTGATACATGTCCCCTAGGGCAGGGCACAGGTTCCTATACATTTTTTATGACAATAACTTGCATATAAGTCTTTAACCAGTTCCACGCTGCCTACCGCATATTTATGGCGGCAGTGTGGACGCTGGCCGCGAATCGCCGTAAAAAGACGGCGATCTGCGAATGGCCGCTAGGGGGTGCGCGGACACCGCCGCACTCCTGATGAGTGTGCCCGCGACTCGGGCAGACCCCATGTCCGCCGGCAAGCCGCGATGAGCGGCCACAGGCAAAGAACGGGGAACCGCCGATGTAAACACGGTGGTTCCCCATTCTGACAGTGCGGGCATGGGAAATCTACTGATCCCTGTCACTGGGATCAGTTAGATCTCTCATGCCCATGGTAGCCCAACCCCCCCACAGTAAGAACACACCCAGGGAACACAGTTAACCCCTAGATCGCCCCTTGCAGGTTAGCCCCTCACTGCCAATGACATTTATACAGTAATCCGTGGACATTTAAATTTCTGATTGCTGAATAAATGTCATTGGTCCCAAAAAAGTGTCAAAAATGTCTGACATGTCTGCTGCAATATCGCAGTACCACTAAAAATTGCAGATCACCGCCATTACTAGTAAAAAATAAAAAAAAAATAAAACCCCAGAAATTAATTCTCACCATCCGTAAACGCGGCCATTTTTGCGCAAACCAATCAATAAACAGCGATTGCGATTTTTTTTTATCACAAATATGAGGAAGAATATAAATCGGCCAAAACCGGTGAAAAAAAATGTGTTTTTATATTTTTTTTTATTTGAATTTTAGCAAAAAGTAAGAAATTTGGGGTTTTTTTTGCAAAATGGTCGCTTTTCTTTTGTTCATAGTGGTGATCAGAAATGACGCAGAGGTGATCAAAAACCACCAAAAGAAAGCTCTAATTGTGGGAAAAAAAGGACGCAAATTCTGTTTGGGTACAACATCGCACGAGTCCCTCTGCTTTCTTATAAAAAAACTGACCACACTAGGCATGAGAGCACAGCACGGTCAGTTCTCTAGCTATGCTGGGCTCTCTTTCATTGATCAGGCTTATGCTGACATGCTCCAGTGCACAGCCATTCACTGAGAAGTTCAGTGTCCTGCTGTTTCTCATCCCCAAGCTCCTTATACAGCTTAGAACAGAGATTATGTGATCACTTATGAAAAGAGGAAAATAGTATTTATAATTGTATGTATATATATATATACAGTATATATATCCACACATATGTTTTGCCTTTCATTTCTATTTTAAACTGAATGGGTTGTTTTACAAGGTGAGGGTTTACATAATCTTTAAGGGCCGGTTCACACTGCAGTGATGCGGGAACCCTGCAAATCCACTGTGGGGAGTGTCAATAGAAAGCTAACAACACCCCCAAATCAGTTCGCATTTCGCACTCACAGAGGAATCGGATCGCATGGTGTGAACCACCATGCGATCCGATTCTGACCCTGCAAAAAAAAGGGTCCTGTACGAGTTTGCTCTGATTGCGATGCAAATTCAGCCATACAATCTCTATGGCTGAATTTGCATTGCACAGAGATCGCATATGGCTCACACTGCAGCGCAGTGCGAATCATATGCGATCTCTGAGATCAGAGCAGTGTGAACCGGCCCTAAGAGGACCAAGAATGGGAGTTTTGGATAAGCCAGCCCCCTCACTGTAAAAGTGGAGTACAAAGTAGCCATAGTGTTAGTATATTGGAAGCTACTGTAGGTAGAATGGAGAAAGCTGAAAAACTGCATAGGGAGAGATTAGGGCCAGTGGGAAAACTTTACTTTAATTATCATTTCTAGATCTTTGATCAATCAACCCATTTGCCCCATCCAAGCAACTCTTTTAGGCAAGGACTCCCTTAAAAAAATTAGCTTTTATTTCATGGGGTGGTGTTTGAGGATTTTCATTTTTGTTTGCTGTATATTGTTTAATATTTTAAGTTAAATGTTTTATTTTATCTTTTTATTGCAACAAATCTTCTCTTTAAAAAATGAGTTTTCTCTCAGAGGGTGTTATTTTTGAATTTTTCATTTATTTTGGAGGTATTTTGGTTTTCATTGTATGTTTTTAGGGCCTTTATGTTCAACTCAATTATAATCATAGTACACTGCTCTCAAAATAAATATATTTATGCAATAAAGGTGCTGCCTTTAACTGCTTTTGATATTTTTCACATGAAACTTATTATTAAGTAATAAAATATATACCACCAAAACATTATATATGTTCTGAAAGCAGAAGCCCTGAAGAATAAAATGGTGTCTGTTGCATTTTTTTATGTCACTTGATATTTGAACAGTCATTTATCAAATGCAATTTTTCCAGAAAAAAATACACTTAAAGTGGCACAAGGGGGTAAAACAAAGTTCTGTGTGCAGCTGCCCCCTTAATACTTACCTGAGCCTCCTCTCAATCTAGCAATGTCCTCCAGAGCCTTGTCTCTCTGGGGACTCACTCCTGATTGGCTTTTGGCAGCAGCAGAAGCCATTGTCAATCACAGCCAGTGAGCCAATCAGGAGACAGAGGGGACAGGGCCGAATTGCGGGTTTGTGTGTGAATGGACACTCAGAGCTGCAGGTCAGGAGCGTGCCTGCTTGGGTGTCCCCACAGCAAGCTGCTTGCTGTAGGGGCACCTGGCAGGAGGGAGGGGCCACGAGCACTGGCATGGGATCCTAAAAGAGGAGGATCCGCTTTGTTCTGAGCAAAGCCATTGCACAGAGCAGGTAAGTATAAAATGTTTGTTATTCTAAAGGAAAAAAAAAACAAGACTTTAATGTCCCTTTAAATGAATTTTAGTGTACACAAACACAATATAATACCCAATTGTTGGTAAACTATAAAATATGATGTTGCATCAAGTAAATAGATACTAAACATGTCCAGATTTAAAATTGAGAAAGTCCTATTAAAAGGTGACAAATTATGGTACCTAAAATTGTTCATAGGTGACACTTTAAAAGCCTTTACAGGTTATCAGTTTAGAGTTAAATGTGAGGTATGGTGCTGGTTCTTTCACTCCAACATTCACAGTGATGCCTCACATGTGTGGTGCAATCATCATTTTCATATACAGTGCCTTGAAAAAGTATTCATACCGCTTTACATTTTCCACATTTTGTCATGTTACAACCAAAATGTAAATATATTTTATTGGGATTTTATGTGATAGACCAACACAAAGTGGCACATAATTGTAAAGTGGAAGGAAAATGAGATATGGTTTTCAAATTTGTTTACAAATAAATATGTGAAAAGTGTGGCATGCATTTGTATTCAGCCCCCCTGAGTCAATGCTTTGTAGAACCACCCTTCAATTAGAGCTGCAAATCGTTTTTGGGGATGTCTCTACCAGCTTTGCACATCTAGAGAGTGACATTTTTGCCCATTCGTCTTTGCAAAATAGCTCAAGCTCTGTCAGACTGGATGGAGAGCATTGGAACAGCAATTTTCCAGTCTTGCCACAGATTCTCAATTGGATTTAGATTTGGACTTTGATTGAGGAATTCTAATACATGAATATGCTTTGATCTAAACCATTCCATTGTAACTTTGGCTGTATGTTTAGGGTCGTTGTCCTGCTGGAAGGTGAACCTCCACCACATTCTCAAGTTTTTTGTAGACTCTAGCAGGTTTTCTTCTAAGATTGCCCTGTCCCTGCTGAAGAAACGCATCCCCACAACACAAAGCTGCCACCACCATGTTTCACAGTGGGGATGGTGTTTTCAAGGTGATGTGCAGTGCTAGTTTTTCTCCACACATAGCGTTTTGCTTTTAGGTCAAAAAGTTCAATTTTGGTCTCAACTGAACAGAGCACCTTCTTCTACATGTTTGCTGTGTCCCCTGCATGGCTTCTCGGAAACTGCAAATCAAAATTCTTATGGCTTTCTTTCAACAATGGCTTTCTTCTTGCCACTTTTCCATAAAAGCCAGATTTGGGGAGTGCACGACTAACAGTTGTCCTGTGGACAGATTCTCCCACATGAGCTGTGGATATCTGCAGCTCCTCCAGAGTTGCCATGGGCCTCTTGGCTGCTTCTCTGATTAATGCTCTCCTTGCCCAGCCTGTCAGTTTAGGTGGATGGCCATGTCTTGGTAGGTTTGCAGTTGTGCCATACTTTTTCCATTTTCAGATGATGGTATGAACAGTGCTCTATGAAATGTTCAAAGCTTGGGATATTTTTTGATAACCTAACCCCGCTTTAACCTTCTCCACAACTTTATCCCTGACCTGCCTGGTGTGTTCCTTGGCCTTCATGATGCTGTTTGTTCACTAAGGTTCTCTAACAAACTTCCGAGGGCTTCACAGAACAGCTGTATTTATATTGAGATTAAATAACACACAGGGGGGACTCTATTTACTAATTAGGTGACATCTGAAGGCAATTGGTTCCACTAGATTTTAGTTAGGAGTATCAGACTAAAAGGGGCTGAACACCAATGCATGCTACACTTTTCAAATATTTATTTGTAAAAAAAATTGAAAACCATTTATCATTTTCCTTCCACTTCAGTTATGTGCCACTTTGTGTTGGTCTATCACTTAAATACCAATAAAATACATTTACATTTTTGGTTGTAACATGGAAAAATGTGGAAAATTTCAAGGGGTATGAATACTTTTTCAAGGCCTACTATCACATTTGCATTTGTGAATGAGTATGGGGGAACAGGGATGCTTTTAAATTTTTTGGGATTATTGTCACTTATTTTATTTACATTTTTTTACAATATTACATTTTTTTTAAATTTAAATGTGCTGTCACACAGGGTCAAACAAGCCCCCTTGTGATATTTTTGAACAGTGACAGGTACTTTTTATGGAGACATCAGGGGTCTATTATACAGATTGGGTTTGAACAGTTGCTTTAATGGCTTTAACCACTTTAACCAATTCATGCGAATCATTGTATATAAATGGGGGCTGGGAGAAATGGATGTATCGGGGTATAGCCTGCCTGCAGCCACAGGCTACACCACGGTACCGTTTCTTAGAGCGGGCAGTCGGCTATCAAGTGATAACTGCCGATCCAGCTCTGGAGCCGCTTGGCCGTTATCCCAGGCAGCGAGAGGGGACATCACCCCTCCCGCTGCTCTTCCCTGTTTCGAGTCCTGATAGAAGCCGCAATTGGCTCAGATCGGGTCTCCTTTGTTTATTCCCGGAAGCGACGTCACTTCAGGTTTACTTGGCGGCCATTGGCGCTGATTTAAAAAAAATGACAGTATACAGAATTGCCGTTTTTAGCGATCTGAATACTTTGCAGTGCAAAGGAGGGATCGGGAGTCTAATAGACCCCCGATCCCTCCATAAAGAGTAGCTGTCACCACATATTACTGTCACAAGGGATGTTTACATTCCTTGTGACAGCAATAAAAGTGATCAGATTTTTTTTAAAGGAACGGAGGAAAAAATAAAATAAAATGAATGAATGAATTTTTTTTTAAAGTGCTCCTGTCCCCGCGAGCTTGTGCAGCAAAGAAAATGCATACATAAGCCACGCCCGCATATGAAAGCAATGTTCAAATCACACATGGGAGGTATCGCCGTGATAGTCAGAATGTGAGCAATAATTCTAGCAAAAGACCTCCTCTGTAAATGTAACCTGATAATCATTACATTTTTTAAAGCGTCGCCTATGGAGATTTTTGAGTACTGTAGTTTGTCTCCATTCCACGAGTGTGCACAATTTTCAACTGTAACATGTTTGGTATCAATTTACTCAGCATAACATTCTCTTTCACAATATACAAAAACTTGGGCTAACTTTACTGTTTTCTTATTTTTTAATTCAAAAAAAGTATATTTTTTCCCAAAAAATTGCATTTGACAGACTGCTGCCATGTGACAACAAATATTACAATGACCACCATTTTATTCTCTAGAGTCTTTGCTAAAATATATATATATATATATAATGTTTGGGGGTTCTAAGTCATTTTCTAGCAAAAAATACTGATTTTAACTTGTAAACAACAAGTGCAAAAAAGGGCTCTGGAGCTGAAGTGGTTAATGGGCAGGGAAAGACTTCTGAAACCAGAAGTGATGAAATCATTGTTGCTTCAGCTTCATCCATCACAGAAGGGATTGGGGAATAAATGTTACTCCATCTTCTTTGTGGGAGGCCAACCCAACTGCTTACTACAGTCCTGGGCTCCCCAGAGCTACAAGAGAGCTCAGAAATGGCAGTGAGTAGCAGTGGGAGAGTGGTCTGCAGCTCTGTAAATTACTTTTACATGAAAGCTCTGAAAAATGATGCCAGCAGCTGCAGACATGGCCCTGGTGCAGGCAAAGGACACTTACCTACGTACGCTGGGTGGCAATTGGTTAAAAATTCAAACAAATCATAAATTCATCATTAAAGAGGAAGATGTTTTTAATGCATTTTCTGCATTAAGGTAAACAACCTTTTAATAATAGCACACACCCTAGCCCCCCTAAATACTCACCTAAACATGTCTGCAGCAGCTCTTCTCCCCTCTCCCCACTCTCACCGGCTTGGCTGAGAGCAGTGGGAGTCATTGGCAAAACCTATGAGAAGAGAGCAGGGGGGTAAGGCTGAGCCAGGCTTTGTGTCTGAATAGAGGCTTACTATGGTGGGCATTTGGTGGGGGGAAAGGCCAGGAGCACTGGCGGAGGACCCCGAAAGAGAGCAGGTAAGTATGACATGTTTGTTATTAAAAAAAGAAAGCTTTACAACCACTTGAAAGGAAGAAGCACATTAATTCAAATCCATGTACATAATAAATTGTATGTTTAACAGTTCATCTATAAACAAAATGTACTAGAAAAATTGAAAGTGACAAATCCTAAATACTGTATGTAATTAGAGTAATACAATAAATGAGAAGTGAATACAACCACAAAGTCCACTTATATGTATTGTATATATATTAAAACTTTTATTTTCAGTAGTGAAATACCGCTTATTGATTCTTTATTAAAATAAAAAGAAATGCAAAATGATGATCTTGCCAATGTCTGTGGGCTTTGAGAGATCTCCTTGTCGATTTCATCTTTATACCTGCTGGAACCTATAAAAGTAATTTTATAGTGCTATAACCACACTTAGGCAATTACAAGTTAAAAAGAACACAATACATTTTATATTGTGAAAATAGTTACAGAGAAAAGAGCTAAGAATAGGAAAGGCTAGTTATGGGGTTAACAAGGGATTGATTGGATTTGTTAGAAAAGTCTTTTATTATATATAAAACCTGAGCTTCAGGTTTGCTTCAGCTAAACACAATACAAATTGCTAATTGCAATGTAACAAACATTTTTTTTTTTTATACTAGCACTGCTTTCCTGACACAAGCACGACAGCATATACGTATGGGCTGGCTCCGCCCCCACGCCCAGTTCCAGGATCCGGTTACACTATAAAGTCAAACACCTCCCACCAGGCCCCACAAACTGAAATATCACATTGGCCTAGGACCTTGACCCGCACCCCCGCCTCGGTCGGGTATGCATATACGACAGCACGAACACAGTCCTTTCGTCACGATCATATTTTTTTTTTTTACAAACAATGTAACGTTAATCGTTAAACATAACACAAATCGACTTCGTTTGGACTTCGAGTCCAAAATATATATTATTTTCTGAAAAGATTGTTTAGGTTAGTTAGGGAACAATTGGGGTATTGATCGGAAAGGATAAGAATCGAGAAAAGAGACATTGATAAAAGTGTTATATTTTACATAACACAAGAAAAATTGAACATTAACGGATTCACACCAATAT
>BLSH010223390.1:586467-600009 GCA_018402905.1 Glandirana rugosa | reverse complement strand
ATTTTCAAACACACTATCCAGATGTTTCAAGTGCATGTGTATGGTTTCTCCCCGGTTTTAGGTAAAGTGTTATATTCTATTTCCAGATGTATGAAGAAAAGATGTAATGTGTGAAGAACATCTGTTATGGTGCAGAACACGTGTGTGAATAGCAGATGTGCAATGATTGACGGTTTCATTTAAAGTGATACACACATTTTAAAAAGAAGTGTGAATAAAAGATGTGCAATGATTGACGGTTTGATTTAAAGTGACACACAGACTTGAAATAATTGTGCAGAAGAGATGTGCAATGATTGATGGTTTCATTTAAAGTGATACACACATTTTGCAGAACAGTGATATGGGTACTCCTGGCTTATTTATACTTTTTGACACAGTTTGAAGATGATTTTAGAACAGTTCTATGGCCTCTAATGTTAATTAATACTTTTCAGACCCATTTTGAAGATGATCTCCATTTTTGCATTTTTTATGTTTTTATTTTTTTTTTAATATTTAAAGTTATTTCCCTGTCCCCATTTCTTTGTAGGTCACTTGTCCTACCCTTGCCCACATTTCCTTCCTTTTGCAGACCTCTAGGACCTTCCAGGACTATTTTACAACATTTTTTGTACCTAAAAGTCCGGGTCTCCATTGATTTCAATGGGGTTCGGGGTCCGGGACAAAGTTCGGGTTCTGTCCGGACCCGAACCCGGACTTTGTCCCGAAGTTCGGCCGAACCAGCAGAACCCGGACTTCTAGAAGTTCGCTCAACTCTAGCCAGGACCACAGAGCTCACCAAACAGGCAGATTTGTTGGGCCTTTTCCCGTTAATAGGAGAGTGAACAGGGTGACTTATGAATTGGTCATGCCTTCATCCTTACGTGTGCACCTGGTGTTCCATGTATCTCTACTTAAGCCAGTCCCTCCAGATCCGTTCCCGGGTCGGAAAATGGGACCACCAGAACCAGTGCTTGTGGATGGAGAGGAGGAGTTTGAGGTTGAAGCCATTCTAGATTGTCGGAGGAGATCCGGATCCACACAGTATTTGATAAAATGGAAGGGGTTTGGCCCTGAAGAAAACTAGTGGGAACCAGAGAGCAATCTTCATGCCCCTGAACTTATCTGGACTTTTTTGAGGAGCAACCCGACCAAGAGAGCCCCTTTGCGCATCCGGAGGCTGCCCCTTGGGGGGGGGCAATGTTAGAAGAAGACTGTCCTGAGACCTTGTTTGCATTTGATTGTTTCCTCACGCTTCCAGAGGGAGCGGTGCTGGGCAGCTCTATTTGAACTTCCTGCTCCTGTCAGCAAGTGCTGTCCGTTCTACAGCGTTGGAGTGTATCCGGAGAGCTACCTATCCTTTGAATCTGTATCCTGACCTGTTCCTGAGAGATGGCTTGTTTTGACCTTTGATTGACTTCCGCCTGCACTGACCCCCAGCTTGCCCATGACCATTCTTCTGCCTGATCCCTTTGTACCTCGCTGCCTGCTCGTTAACGACCCTGCCTGCACCTGACGACTTTTTTGCCTGATCCTTCTGTACCGCTTGCAAGCCAGTTGCCGACTTCAGCCTTTCTCACTACTCTACATCTGCACAAGCCTCTGACGGGCCTATCTTGCCACCAGTGTTCCAGTCCAGCCCTCATGCCCCTCTGTGCTCTGGAACCCTCTGTCTGCTCTATCAGGGGTCCCGAACCAGGCTCGTAAGAGTGGTTGCTTCCTGCACAAGACAGACTCCACCATCAGGTGCGTGACACCGACCCTCCAGGGTGTTGCGCTTATATAGTAAGACTTACATTCCCGTTGCAATCATTGTCACAATACTTCCAGTTTCTATCTAAGATGGCGTATTTGCGTCCTTTTTCACACCTCCATATAGACATAATAGACATAATAACAGCTAGACAGAGACATTGAGGCTAGGGCTTGCGTGCCAGGCCTCAATGTGAATATCACTCAGCATGTCAAGCCTCATTCTGACGGCGCATGCGCGAGCTGTGAATTTATGCCATCTAGGGGTGGAATGTTAGTATCGTTGATGTCATCCTCGGAGAAGCACAGAATGCAAACAGAAAGGCTGACTTTCCAACCATAGACACGCCTATCAGTGGCATCTTGCTATTTCTCAGAGTCGCTCCATGAGAGATTAATATGGAGTGACATGATATATGGCATTTTCAAAACTGCACTAAGTAAATTAAATTACATAAGTACAGTTGCCATTTTAGAGAACCCATGGCAATTACCCTCAGTACATGTATTCAGTCCAAAGGATTATGATAAAATGAGTAGTTTAAAAGTTACATACACAAATCATAATAATAATAAAAATAATAATAGCAAAAATAATAAAAAATAATAAAAATCAGTACGAGTTGCAAACTGTTTAATGTTGTAAATATGTTGGGTGATGGAGGATTGGAATTGTCTTTACAACAGTTTATACTGCATACCCTACATTTACAGCATGGTTAGAAACTCAAAAGGTCTTGAAAGAAAGAAACCCATTTCTGGGGATCCGTAATGCTTGGAGCCAACTTGTTATGTAGAGAGGGAGCTCCTCTATAGATTACCTTTACATTATCAGGGAGGAGCGGACCTAGGATACTGTCATTTCTTAAAACATTCCAATGGCGCCTAATGATGTTTTTAATTTGTTTATGTTGTGTTGAGAAGGAGGTAAAGAATGACCATTTAAAGGTATCATTACTATCATTCTTAGGTTTTTCCTGTTATAGGGTCATCCTATTAACCTCCAGTGCACCCCTTATTTCCACATAGTAGCACTCTCTTCATAACTCTTCTCTAGGAATCTATTTTTTACAACGTTTGCTTGACTGGTAAAATCTTCTATATTGGAACAGTTTGGGCAAAAAAACTGGCTGTGTGGAACAGATTTAAGCCATGCTTGGTGATGACAGCTATGCGTCGGGATAAACCCGTTTCTGTCAGTTGGCTTAAAATAGGTTTGTGTGAGTAAGCGGTCATCCTTTATTTAGATTAGTAAACCTAAAAAATGTATCTGGCTGGTGCTAGATTCATAGGACAAAGTGATACCTTTATCATTATTATTCAGTTTTGTGATAAACTGTTCCAGAGTATCAGCTGCACCATCCCATAGGAGGAGGACGTCATCAATATACCTGGCCCAAAGGACCAGTTGTGGGCACTCACCTGTATAGACGATGTCCTCCTCCCACTTTGCCATGGACAAGTTAGTGAGGCTGGGGGCAAAAGTGCCCCCCATAGCCACCCCCTTCTTTGGATGTAGAAGCGGCCCTCAAACCAGAAATAGTTGTGAGTCATTGCAAAAAGCAACAAATCCATAATAAACTGTGCCTGGAAAGTTGGAACAGAGCGATCTTGAGATAGAAAATAATCCACTGCTTCCAATCCTTTTTGTAGCGGGATGCAAGTCTATAAAGAGGGCACATCAGCTGTGGCCAGGATACAATTCTTGGGGATCTGCATACCATTCAAAAGTGTAATTAGGGCCCTGGAGTCCTTTATAAAGGTGGGCATTTTTTTCCCCAGAGGTTGTAGATACTGGCCAGGAAACATCCAATTCTAGAGGTGATGGAATCAATCCTGCTGATTATAGGGTGACCCGGAAGATGTTCTAAATCCTTATGGATTTTTGGGAGATGATATATCACCAGGATCCTAGGGGCCAGCTGGACAAGATGGGTTTTCTCTTTTTTATCTAAAGTATATTCGCCTGGAAACCTCTATCTATATGTTGACTAAGTTCCTTATATGCTATATTTGCTGTTGGGATCATTAGGTAACTCGCTATATGTATTCCGGTCTCCCAGAATATTACACATTTCTTTGAGATAGTTGTCCTTATCGAGGACGACTATCCCCCCTCCCTTATCAGCAGGGTGTATTACAAGGTTTTTCTTGCACAGAGATTTTAGACCTAAATTTAATTTGGACTGCCGTGGATATTGTTTAATCTTAAGCTGGTCCAGATCCCGAAGAACAAGATCTTTGAAGACATTAATGGACGGGGCAGTTTGGACTAGGGGGGTTAAATAATGATGGGTTCGCTGGGCCCAAATGGACAACTTAGAGTAGATTCTTACGGGATTTGCAATAGAGTTCATAATAATGTAACTTTGTATATTTATTTTCCTAATTTATTTGTGTATGTCAATGAATGTATTAAATTTGTTTAAGCTTTTGGGAGGTTAGGGGCATTACCACTATGTTGGTAAGGGGATCTGTAGCTAGAATTCCTTCCCCTTGATTGTATGCAGTTCCCTCTATTTGATGGTCTTCCAGGGCCTTGAGGTCCTCTGGATCCACCTGAAGGACGTGGATTATCCTCCCTGTTCATATTGACATTCTGGTTGCCCATGTTATTATTCACCACAGGTAGAGTGACGTTTTCTTTCTTTTGCCACTTGAACACAGATCCAGTTCTATAATCCTCCACATCCCTTGAGTATTTTCTATGTTTTTTTGTATGTTGTTCTTTCTTTTCTTTCTCAAGGTGTTTTTTTAAACTAGTGGATAATGAACCATATTCAACTGAGCCTTTAAAGGGCAATAATTTATTTTTGAGTACTTTTTTTTAACAGAAATATATTTGAGTTCTTTAATTCCATTTTAGTTCTAAAATGGATAATCTATCCTTTTTCTTAGAAATCAGACGTTTTAGTAATTTAATGCTAGTCTCATTAAAGTAATTAAACCAAGATTCTAAGTCTTGGTCACCCTGCTGTGGGAAAACCTCCCACCTTAGCATCTCGGGACCATCTGTTCAATGACATATTGGTCCAGAAAGGCTATGTCCCATTCTAGGTGCATTTCTGACACCATGAGATTCTTTAATCTCAGGAATAAACCACTCACTTTGGTATCAGTAACGGTGGCAATAAACACTCCCTCAGTGGTGAGCGTTCTTGCCGCTCGGTATTCGAAAACATCCATTCTTGAAACGGAAACAAAGCTGCAGTATTAATGTAGGGAATGAAGTATTATGCATTGGTATATACTGCGCTAAGTGAGTAGACAGAGTAAGCATCTATCACCACAATCAAACAAAAATTGTGTACAGTATATCTAAAATTCAAGTGTAACGCTAAATTCAAAGATTAATACACAGGCAAAATAACCACTATGCCACACCATAGATCGAACTGAATGACTAAAGTGACTGAATAAAGTGCAACAAAAATTTTAAGGCGGATCAAGGTAAGTGGGCAGCACAATCCCCAGCAACCTCTCCCACGAAAGCACCCCTCCATAGGAAACAGCACTGGGATACCCCTGTAGAGACACTTCCAGAAGGAAACTGTACTGACTTACTGGCCACCCACCCTGCCAGTGATCAGCCTGCCTCTGAACATGCTCTGAAGCTCATGCTCCTATCCTTGCAAAATTACCTCTGCAATGAGCTCCATTCCTACATCTCTAAGCATCATTCCAGAATTGACCAAGTGGAGGAACGCTCAGAGGACCTAGAAAGGTTGATATCAGAGCATTCTGCAGCCTATAAGGAAATGGCTGATGCGCATGATCACCAAGCCGAGGAAATCATATTCTTTCATGTTAAAGTTGCAGATCTGGAAGACCAATCTAGGAGGAACAATATTAAATTTAGGAGCATACCAGAAACCATCAAACCTCCAGATCTGATCCCCTACATCCAACAACTGTTCCTCAAGCTCCTCCCGCAGATACACCAAGCTGATTCCATTATAGATCGTGCCCACTGAATTGCCAAACCTGATCATTTACCTGCATCAGTCCCTTGTGATGAAATAGCACACATCTGTTTTTCACATCAAGGAACATATTATGGCTGCAGCCCAAACCATTCCCTCACTGCCTGATCCTTACTCTGCAGTAACTCTTTACATGAATATCTCACTCCACACATCTTCACTCCAAAGGAAGGGATCAAAAGATTGCTACTGGGGCCTCCTCACCTCGCCTCCATCTGACCCACAACCACAACGTCCTACCATGCATAATCAAGGCTATCGGGACTGCAACTCCATGCACTCTCAAAGCTTACCGCAGCCTTTGTCCTGACCAGTACTACCAGGTGCCCATGATGTTATCTCAACATTGTTGAAGCTTTCTTTTTTGCACCATGAGGGAACTAAATGTGCTTCACTCTGACAGCGTTTCTCACATTCTTTCTCCCCCCTGCCAAGCACTCCAGTACAAGTTGTTTTTTTCTCACCTTTCTGTTTAGGATTTTCTTGTTGATTATTTCAGACACTGTTTGTATTGCTTGCCTTGCCATATAGTTCAACTACGTTTATTCCTTTGTTGTTTGTCAATTGTATACGGTATTTACTATAGTGCTGCTTCTATTTGTGTGCAACGTTAGAAGCATCACCTAAATTTCCCCTAGGCAAATGAACACGACTATGACCCATTATGTCCATCACTATCACATCTCTCAATGCTAAGTGTCTAAACTCTCCATTTACAGTAAAATTAGTTTACTGTTGATAGAAGGTCTCAGGCACAGCTCTAACGTGTTATGTATTCAGGAAACTCACTTTACCTCCCATAAACCCCCTAACTGCTCTCACAAACAATTCCCACTCTGTTTCTTTTGCCAGCTCTCTTGTTAATGCTTATGCCCCCCACACTAACCAAAAACAGTTTTACAACACTGTCATGGAGAAACTCGCTCCTTTCAGTCAAACCACATTTACTGCAGCAGGGTGGCCTGGCTGCATGAAACAACAAACCTGTACATTGTTCGCGACCTCAGGGTCTGGGGCGCATGTACGCTTCCAGCGACCCAGTACCGATGTGATTGGAAACAGTGGTAACCAATCAGTGGGTCCGGCAGCCACGATGGCTGCCGGCCGCCCATGATCATTCGGGGAATGACAGAACGATGGTCTGCCTATGTAAACAAGGAAGACTGTTGTTCTGTCAGTGAGGGAGAGAGAGATCTTGTGTTCCTAATAATCAGGAACACAGATGTCTCTCTTCCTGCAGTCAGTCCATCCCCATACAGTTAGAAAGCACTCCCTAGGAGCACACTTAACCCTTTGATTGCCCCTGATGTTAACCCCTTCCCTGCCAGTGTCATTTATAGAGTGTCAGTGAATTTTTTTTAGCATTGATCACTGTATTGGTGTCACTAGTCCACAAAAAGCATCACTTAGTGTCCAATTTGTCCACCGCAGTGTCACAAACCTGCTAAAAATCGCTGATCGCTGTCATTACTAGGCATGAGTCGAACACCCCCCGGTTCGGTTCGCACCAGAACATGCGAACAGACAAAAAGTTCAGGGCGCACATCCGAACACCATTAAAGTCTATGGTACGTGAACATGAAAAATCAAAAGTGCAATGTTATTGCCCTAAAAAATGTATGGGGACCGGGTCCTGCCCTAGGGGACATGTATACATGTATCAATGAAAAAAAAACTTTTTAAATCAATCGTTTTTTCAGGAGCAGTGATTTTAATAATGCTTAAAGTGAAAAAAAAATTAAAATTTTCTTTAAATATTATGCCTGGGGGGTGTCCTTAGTCTGTGTGTAAAAGGGCGCATCTCTGTGAGGTGTAGAACATAGCCAGAGCAAAATGACATTTCCATAGGAAAAATTGTCATTTAAAATTGTGGCTGTAATGTATTGCCGGTTCCCGGCAATATACAAAAAATTGCTGAAAAAAGTGCATGCTGCCCCCCCCAGTCCAAACCAGGCTCTTCGGGTCTGGTTTAGATATTAAGGGGAACCCCGTGCCAAATGTAAAAAAGAAATGACATGGGGGTCACCCTAAAATCCAAACCAAACCCTTATCCGAGCATGCAGCCCTGGCCGGTTAGGATGGGGGGGACGAGCGAGCGCCCCCCTCTCCTGAACCATACCAGGCTACATGCCCTCAACATGGGGAGTACGGGTGCTTTGGGGAAGGGGGGCTCTGCCCCCCACCTCAAAGCACCTTGTCCCCATGTTGATGGGGCCAAGAGCCTCTTCCCCACAAGCCTGGCTGGTGCTTGTGGGGGTCTGCGGGTGGGGAGGCTTATCGGAATCTGGAAGCCCCCTTTGATAAGGGGGTCCCCAGATCCTGGCCCCCTACCTATGTGAACAGGTTTGGGGTACATTGTACCCCTACCCATTCAACAAAAAAGTAGTGTAGTGTAAAAAAAACCATTAGGCAGTTTTTGACAAGTCCTTTATGAAGATGAAGATTGAAGATTGAAGATGAAGAAAGGAAGCAAGAAGATTAAAGAAGAAGAAGACCAGAAGAAGGAGCGGGCCAAGAGAAGATGGAGGAAGAAAGAAGAAAGAGCTATAATACAAAATAAAGGACTTGTCAAAACCTGACGATTGTTATTTTTTAAACTACACTGCTTTTTTGGTGAATGGGTAGGGGTACAAAGTACCCCAAAGCTATTCAAATAGGGGGGGTTGGGATCTGGGGGCCCCCTTATTAAAGGGGGCTTCCAGATTCTGATAAGCCCCCTGCCCACAGACCCCCACAACCACCGGCCAGGGTTGTGGGATGAGGCCCTTCTTCCCATCAACATGGGGACAAGGTGCTTTGGGGGGCCTCAAAGCATCCTCCCCATGTTGAGGGCATGTGGCCTGGTATGGTTCGAAGGGGGGGGCGCTCGCTCGTCCCCATCCCCTCCTGTCATGCCAGGGATGCATGCTCGGATAAGGGTCTGGTATGGATTTTAGGGGGGCCCCACAGCATTTTTTTTTTAAATTTGGGGCGGGGTTCCACTTAAAATCCATACCAGACCTGAAGGGCCTGGTTTGGATTTTGGGGGGGACCCCACGTCATTTTTCTTTTCATTTTGGTGCGGGGTTCGCCTTAAATTTCATACCAGACCTGGAGGGCCTGGTTTGGATTTTGCGGGGAACCGCATGTCATTTTTTTTCATTTTGGCATGGGGCTCCCCTTAAATACCATATCAGACCTAAAGGGCCTGGTTTGGATTTTGGGGGGACATGCACATAATTTTTTTTTTTTTTTTGTGCGGGCCATGCTGTTGCAAATTACTTAAAAATTTGTGATAAAATCCCCCAGTCAAACAAGTGGTGAAAAATTGGGCCTTGTGTGTTGGCGGTGCCAGAGCACTGTAACCCCTTGCAGTTGCTCTTGTTGGACGGAGGAACTGAGCCTGATGTTGTCAATTTGTTTTCAAATTGTGACGAAAGCCCCCAGTCAAACAGGTGGCCAAAAATTGGGCCTTGTGTGTTGGCGGTGCCAGAACACTGTAACCCCTTGCAGTTACTCTTGTTGGACGGGGGAACTAGGCCTGAAGTTGGCAATTCGTTTACAAATTGTGACGAAAGCCACCAGTCAAACAGGTGGCAAAAAATTGGTCTTTGTGTGTTGGCGGTGCCAGAATACTGTAACCCCTTGCAGTTACTCTTGTTGGACGGAGAAACTGGGCCTGATGTTGTCAATTCATTTTCAAATTGTGACGAAAGCCTCCAGTCAAACAGGTGGAGAAAAATTGGCCCTTGTGTGTTGGCGGTGCCAGAACACTGTAACCCCTTGCAGTTACTCTTGTTGGACGGAGGAACTGGTCCTGATTTTGTCAATTTGTTTTCAAATTGTGACAAAAGCCTCCAGTCAAACAGGTGGCCAAAAATTGGGCCTTGTGTGTTGGCCGTGCCAGAACACTGTAACCCCTTGCAGTTACCCTTGTTGGACGGAGAAACTGGGCCTGATTTTGTCAATTAGTTTTCAAATTGTGACAAAAGCCACCAGTCAAACAGGTGGCCAAAAATTGGGCCTTGTGTGTTGGCAGTGCCAGAACACTGTAACCCCTTGCAGTTATTCTTGTTGGACGGAGGAACTGGGCCTGAAGTTGTAAATTAGCTTCTCCACCACTCTGCCTATGAACGACCGAAGCATCAGAAACATATTATCCAGGGCCAGCAGCAGGATATGGTAAACTCCCAGGGTCTGGAAAGGCGTTGCACAAACTTTTCTTTAAGGTATCCTGAAGATGTTTCATCCTCTGCACAGGCAGGATGAGTTCTGAAACGTTACCCTTGTAACGTGGATCAAGAAGGGTTACCAGCCAGTAATGATCCCTCTCCTTGATAGACAAATCCTAGGGTCTTTTCGCAGGCATTTCAGAATCAGAGAGCCCATGCAGCGTAAGTTTGAGGAGGCTTGAGTGTCCTCTGGGTCACTGAGGATGACATCATCAGCAACTCCCTCCTCCCAGCCACGTACAACTCCTTGGGTTTCTGGGGCCTGAAAGCCGTGATCACTTGAAGACTGCTGCATATTATACTCCCAATCCATGCTGACACAATCCTCCACCTCATCTGTGTGTTTGGCGGCTCTGCAGGAATGCTCTCTGCATTAAGGGGGCCTTGACAGGAAAGGAAGTCCACCTCTTTCTCCCTCTGTTCTGCCTCAAGTGCCCTGTCCATGATTCCACGAAGCGTGTGCTGCAGAAGGAATATTAGTGGGACAGTGTCACTGATGCATGCATTGTTGCTGCTCACCATCCTTGTGGCCTCTTCAAATGGTGACAGGACAGTGCATGCATCCATGATCATTAGCCACTGACGTGGCGAAAAAAAGGCAAGCTCGTCTGAGCCTGTCCTGGTGCCATGCTCACAGAGGTACTCATTGATGGCCCTCTGCTGTGCATGGAGTTGCCATGCGCTCCACGGCCACCAGCACACAGACGGAATCGCCAGACATACAGCGCCACCCCCAATGAATGGGAAATTCTGCCAAAGCCAGCGTCGCTTCACATAGGGCCCCCAGAGCCAGAAGCCTGAAGGACCCCCTTGTGCATCGGGTAGGAACAATACAGCCCCACCCTGGACATGGCCACTCATCCCACATCTCATCCACAGGCAAATACAAATAACCAGAGGTCCTCTGCAGGCAAGGGAATGAATCTTATGGTGCGAAAATAATAATAATAATAAACAAATCAATTGAGGGGAAGAGAGAAGCAAATAAAAAAAAGGAAATTATGATAATGAGATGCCACAAATTTACTGTGACAAAGCTCCTAAATGGAAAGATTCTCTGCATAGCATATTCTGAGTTCGTGTCTACCAGTATATTAAAATGCAATATGGGGGGGGGGGGTTGTTCTGTTCTCTTATATGCCAGACCTGCAGAGGTAATTTTTATAGTAATATATTGAATGCCATCACATTCCTCAAAGCAGAAAAGGAAAAGTATAGCATAAACAAGTTCCTAACCATCTAACATATGTTTTGCATGATAAATAGGTGATATATATAATATGTATCTCCCCAGAATAAAATAGTTATTTTGTTAATTTTATCTTATATATTTTATTGTTCATCTATAAGTCACCCCCCCCTGCCGGATGAATTAACACAGTCCAAAACCAGAAATTTGATCCTGGGAAATTTCCCTTGATGAATGTCCCTCACATGTCTCCCCAACGGGAGATCTGGGTCGCTTGTTTGCATACTTAGGACATACTCTCTTATGGAGTTCCTCCAATTTAGTTTTCCCTATGTAGAAACCCCCGCAAGGGCATGTCAAACGATAGACCACTCCAATTGTCTTACAATTGGCAAAATGGAGAGGTCTGCAGATTCTGCCGTTAGGGAATCTGATGTTGGTGTCAGTATTAATATACTGTGACAATATTAACAGCCCCATTTAAAAGTTCCTGGGAGCTTGTATGTATCCCTGGTAAATTCACTGTGGACCAAATGATCTTTAATAGATCTGGTCCTCCGGTAGGTAATGAGTGGATACTTAGCAATAAAAGGACTCCGGGTGGGATCAATTTGTAGTAGATGCCAATGTTTTGTCACAATTTTTTTGATTCTCTCGTGTTGTTTAGTATACCTTGTAATAATCTGTAATGGATTTAATTTAAAAGTGTTTTGTTCCGAGGAATCTTATTTGCCAAACAGTAGGTTCTGTTGAGTATGATGAATGACCCGTTTATATACTTTTTTCAAGCATGTTAGTGAGTAGCCTCATTAAACAACAATCTATCCCTTAAGTTTGCTGCTTCCGTCTGATCTTTTATCAGAACAGTTGCTATGGGTGCATAGGTACTGGTTGTATGGAATCAATTTAATTAAAGGTTTTGGATGTGAGATGGTAGCATGTAACATTTTATTGCCGACTGTTGTTTTGCTGAATAGTGTACTAGTTATTTTACCATCTTGCGCCTTCGTAATGATGACATCTAAAAAGGTTATTTTAGCCGGACTTGAAGACATTGTGAAAGTATTTTTGATCATTTCTGTGATGCATTCACCAAGAGACTCAGCTGTTCCATCCCAGACCATGAATATGTCATCTATATAACTATACCATGCCATGGTGTTGTTGATAAATGGTATCAGATGGTCATTGGTCAGAAAGAACTGCTCCCACTCCCTCAGGTACAAATTGGCATAGAATGGGGCACAAGATCATCTCTACACCTTGCACCTGGAAGAAGTTAGAGCCGTCAAATAAAAATATGTTATGTGTGAGGATATATTCCCCGGAAGAAAATACAAACTTATGTAACTCCTGATTCTTTTTATGCGACCGAGAGAAAACATGTTTTATTACTGAGATGCCCTGTTGGTGCAGGGTGGAGCTATATAAAGCCTGCACATCAATCACCACCAACAGGGCATCTTGCGATAAATGTAACCCTTCCAGATTCTGCAAGAGATGTACAGTCATCCTAATGTAGGACGGGAGGTTTATCACGAATGGCCTCAGTTGCTCATTGATGAACCTGCTCAGGCCCTCCATGATGCCCCTACGTCCCAAGACAATAGATCTTCCAGAAGGGTTGACCCTGTCTTTGTGGATTTTAGGGAGACTGTACAACGTAGGTACCCTGGGATGATTGGTACAAGCAAATTCCCAGGTGGGTTTCATGATTACATTGTTTAGATAAGTCCTGTCTACAAATAAGTAGAATTCTTGATAGTATCTTTCAATTATGGACCTTGAAACTGGTCTGTACCATTCCTTTTTCTGCAAAATTTTCATTCACATAGATTTGTATTGATTATTTGTCATAATTACTATGTTGCCCCCCTTGTCAGACAGTTTCACAGTAAGTTGGAATTGATTGGTCAGATTCTCTAAGGCTTGTTTTTCTAATACTGACAAGTTATCAGGAGAGGAAGTATTTTACGTTTTTGGATGTCTTGAATAGAGTTGAGCGAACACCTGGAAGTTCGGGTTCTGCTGGTCCGTCCGAACTTCGGGACAAAGTCCGGGTCCGGGTCCGGACGGAACCCGAACGATCGCACGGAGCCTGCCTGGTCGTCTTGGGCTTGAAGGTCCACAAGCGAGTTGAGATAAGTTCTGTAGGTTTTTGCATTTTATGAAGGAGAGGACTATTGAACAGTCATAATCTTTTTGTTCGGAATCTCTTAGACTGGTTAGTTAAGGTTGAATGACACTTTGACAGACTGTTCCCCCCGTTGTATCATTAATACTGTTTATTAGTTATGTTTAGATACACTTACTTTTAAAACGTCTTTTTCCTTACCATGTCTGGTCAAAGTTCCAGGTATTAACTTTCTATGATAGTTCTTAAGATGAATAAACATCTGTCCTGAATAGATTTGTTACATTAGTA
>BLSH010223390.1:571405-582107 GCA_018402905.1 Glandirana rugosa | reverse complement strand
GCGGTATGTGAAATCTCTAATTTCTGCTATCTGTCCTCAGAGCAACAGCACAGACAGCAGTAGTAAAGTAATCTATCTCAGGATGCAGGATCAGGTCTTAAAATGGCTAAAATCTGTCCCTCACGCCGTCAGCTACCTTTCCCTATACTAACCCAAGGAGCATGTGACTGCAGCACTGTGACTCCAGCTTATAAAGAGGCTGGGTCACATGATGCACCGGCCAATCACAGCCATGCCATTAGTAGGCATGGCTGTGATGGCTTCTAAGGGCAAACCAGTGAAACGCTTGTTGATTGGCTGCCCTGCAGCTTCTCAACACGTGGAGTAAAATAGCAGAACCCCGGACCGAACCCGAACGATTTTTGAAATGTCCGGGTCCGGGTCCGTGCCACGGACACCCGAAAGTTCGGTACGGACCCGAACGTTACAGTCCGGGTTCGCTCAACACTAGTCTTGAATAGTCAAAACAAGGAAAGCTCCCAGATTGTGATTCAAATTAGGGGAGGGAAATTTGTCAGACTTTTTCTATAGGGCTGACATTTCTGATGGAATATCTATCTTGGTTGTAGTGTGCTCATTTAAGAGGGTTTCTATATCCACCTGGTCAATCAGATTGATGTTCTTTTATTTTAGAGGGCTAGCAGGTCATCAAGGACTTTGTTAATTACAGGTTTGGCATGATCTGGTTGTGTATGTTTTGCATGTAGACTTTTGAGGTTTTGAGTTTTCTGGCAAATAGTTGTACATTTTTTATGAGTTCAAACTTATCCAGATCGGAATCTGGGCAAAAGTTTAGACCCTTTGACAAAAGTAACATTTCTTCAGAGGATAATTTATACTGTTTCTTTCAATTGTGCGTGAAACAGTATTAGGAGTGTGAAAAGACATCATTCCATGTTTCCCAGAGGAGCCACTACATGCATTACCTGGTTCCAGAAGATCCCAAAGGGGAAAAAGAAGGACATTGTGCAGACATATTAGATTTAGTGATGTGTTTTCTGTGATTCATAGCTCTTTGAAAACTAAAAAACAAACAGCCCAGTGTATAAGTCAAATGGAATGAAAAATTACTGGTATCAGCGCTCTTGATGCAAAACACTAGTGTATATATATTAATAATTAATACACATATTCATATGAAGTATAACACAAATTAAAATATTAACATATCAAAATATCTGTGCAGAAAAGATAGCCGCCACTTTAAATATAACAAATCATAACATACTTCACCCCACATAATAAATGCGAAAACATAAACATATAAGGTGCAAGCAGCGCTAATTAACACTAGCAGTCCATAAACAACAGTCCCAATGAACAAGCTGGTGATCATTGCATCCAAAAGGGCCAGAACTATATTCAAATCTTGACCGCCACCACACCACGTGATAAAACTCGGGAGGGAGATCCCCCCTATATGGGAAAACTCACCAGAGGCCTGAAATCAATAAGCATTCATGTCACTCTCGTAACAGTGCTCACTTCTCCTCCTCCTTCCACAGCTTTAATCACAGGTGTGTTTTACCATAGAAATCAATAATCTTAAATGGTATGGGCCGTTCCTTGAAACAAATGCGCTCACATAGTGCATAAACCGAGTAACTTTATTGAGCACAATGTATCATACAAAACTCCCCCTTTCAGATGTACACTTACAGAATAGATAAAATCAACACACGTAGTAAAAGGAATTGAATCAGACTCGGACATATCCATCTCACCGCTCCTCTAAGTCGCAGCGGTGTTCCTGGGTACGGACAGTCCCAGCTGAATGCATACTGACAGCCATGTGGTCACGCTCTGACGCGTTTCGTCATCACTTCGACTGAGGGCGTGACCACCTGGCGTGGCATCCCTGATATATACTAGACAGAGCAAGAAAATGAACCCCTCATGTCTACATAAGGTAACTTCAACCAGTCATTCATGTCTGCTAGTCAGGAGTCACCACAGCTGCAAACAACCTCTATTGCACAAATATTGCGGATACAAGCACCCCAGAGTCACACCAAAGTGTTTATAAACCACGGCAACACACCGCAAATCACCTTAAAGTTCACGGGCACTCATACCCCTTACAATCCCGATCGTATATTAAACCAATAGTCCCCACATACCCGTTAAAGGGCGACCCCTAATGAGGGAAATACTGTATGGCAACTGGTGTATCCTTCCTAACAGACACATACAAATGCTGGTACTTATACCTACACATACATCAATTTATCATAAAATAATAAAAACATATTAAAAAAGCCTTTAAAGCAAATCTGGTTGCAAACTTATGAATTGTATAAAATAAATAAAATAAATAGAATAAATTGTATAAGATAGATCAACACGGTTACAGGAACTATAACATCAAAAATTATATTCATTAAAGTGCCTTACTCATTACCAATATATTACAAAAGATTGATGAATGTACCATACCACATAGACCCCTAGGCAAACTCATTACCGAGCATATATAAAACAAGGGCCCACCTGCCAATTATGGAGGCCCGGTTTCATACAGTGATCCATGTAGTATAAAACGTATAACCATCAATCCCCCCAAAAAACCGCAAAAGAAACCACCACCCTACATAAAGTTCCCCCATCAATGAATCTATAAAAGGCGAGAGAACACTAATATCTCAACCTATGGACACTTAAATATGGTTCAGGAATTGCTAATGAAGCAGATTACATCTAATTCCACGTTCAAACCTCCAGGCTGGAGTGAACCAGTGAGGTAAATCCACTTAGTTTCACATCTCGAGATCTCCCTCACTTTGTTCACACCTCGCCAATGTGCAGAAAATTTCTCTATGCCCCAGAATTTCAACCCAGAGGGGTCTCTGTTATGTTTTAAACGGAAGTGCAGGGACAAGCTATGGTCTTTAAAGCCTGCTTTAATGTTGGTAATATGCTCTGATACCCTCTTACTCAATTTACGCTTTGTGCGGCCAATGTATAGTAAATTACATGGGCATTGTATCGCATATACCACATACTTTGTGTAACATGTGAAAAAATCCCTGATGGCGAAATTTCTGCCATTAGCTGTGGCCATAAAACTAGTAAAACTATGCAAATGTGTATGCACTTGGTTACAAGACACACATTTACGGCAGGCAAAAAAACCCAACTTGTCCCAAAACATCTTAGGGGCCAAAGGAGGGTCAATGATCTCCTTGACCAACTTATCAGCGAATGCTGGGGCTTTTTGTATACACATTTTGGAATTTTGGGTATTTGATCTTTTAGAGTTCTATCCAAACTCAAAATGGGCCAATACTTCTTGAAAATAGCCTCCACCTCCCCGTATTGAGCGTGAAAACTAATACTAACTGGCTGGCCTAAAGTATCCTCCCTTGGCATGGACATAACCTGCTCCATTACCTGATTAAGGTCTGTGTTACTGTATCCTTTTTCGAGGAACCGTGAATTCACTATCCCCGCTTGTTGGACAAAATCTGCATCACTAGAGCAGTTCCTGCGAACCCTCATGAGCTGACCCTTAGGAATATTCTTCAACCACACCGGGTGGTGGCCACTCTGAATGGCCAAATAGCTGTTTCTATCGGTGGGCTTGAAGAACACCTTCGTGGTCAGCTCATTATTACTTAACATCATGGTGAGGTCCAGATAGTCCACCTGGTCCCTACTCCAACGTGATTCCAGCTTGATGTTCTTATTGTTGTTATTCAGATTTTGCAGGAACTGAATCAAAGTGACTTCGGTCCCTGCCCAAATAAAGAACAGGTCATCTATATAATGTTTATAGAAAACCAGTTCTTTGATATCTGATGCATAAATGGTCCTGTCCTCCCACTCACTCATGAAGAGATTGGCGAGGCTGGGTGCAAATTTGGCGCCCATAGCCACGCCCCTCTTCTGAGTGAAAAATGAACCCCCATACCAGAAGTAGTTATGGGTTAGACAAAAGTCCAACACCATACCCAAAAACCTCTTCTCTTTGTATGGGAGGTCCTCACGTTTACTGAGGGTCCAATTCAATGCTAGTAGCGCATCTTCATGCGATATGATCTTATATAACGATGCAACATCCGCTGTCACCAGGAAGACTTCCTGTTGATCAGCGATCTGGACAGTACCCAATAAATTTATAAAATCTTTTGTGTCCTTAAAATATGCCCTTGTGGAGGTCACACTAGCCTGTAAAAATTTGTCCAAATATTCCCCATCCCTCGACGTGACCGAGCCTATGCTGTTAACTATAGGGCGACCAGGGGGCCGCAATGCATCATTACCAGCTCTTTGAAAATTACCTCTGTAGGTCTGGCATGTAAGAGAACAGAACAAGAAAAACCCTCCCCTCTAATTTTAGACATATACTGCATTTTAATATACTGGTAGACAAGAATTCAGAATATGTTATGCAGGGAAGCTTTCCATTTAGGAGCTTTGTCACAGTGAATTTGAGGCTACCGTAGCATCATAACCTTCTTTTTTAATTTTCTTCTCTTTTCCCCTCTAGCAGAGGACCTCTAGTTTGTACTTGCCTGTGGATGAGGTGTCGGATCAGCGGGCATGTACGAGGGCAGGGCTGCATTGTTCCCACCCAGCGCACAAGGAGGTCCTTCAGGCCTCTGGCTCCGGGGGCCCTGTGTAAAGTGGCACTGGCTTCTGCAGAATCTCCCATTCACTAGGGGTGGCGCCGTAAGTCTGGTGATACGTCTGGGTGGGGCAGCGCCATCCGCTCCAGGGCCAGTTGGTCCCAATTGCCACCATTCTTCGTTAGACTCTGGGCGAGTCTGCACAAACAGTACAGAGCCTGAGAGGACAAGCATACAGAAAGCATGGCAGGAGGTAATTTGCTTTTACAATAAATAGATACCTTGATATGAGTGGGGGCTGCAAATGTTTACATCTACGGCCATATATATCTGTATATATATTACTGGAACCTGTCTGTATTGTGGTGTAAGCCAGTTAATAGGATACCTTCATTTTCCAACTACCAGTTAACAATTACCAACCCCACTTTCTTTCTGATACTGTAACAGGTAATTTGTTACTGAATTAGCCTCTAATATTCACTATATACCATCAATTATTACAAAATCTTTGCTGACCTTCTTAGTATACTGCAGTGCATTGATAGCACAGATATTATGTGCACTGAAAAGTATTCTACTACTTCTTGTAGCACACAGTCACTTGTTGGTGTCTGAATACCAGTGGCCCCATTGCATGAGGGGACCTCCATGGGGATAATCCTTGAGCTCCTTGGCAAAAACACTTTCCAGCTCTTCCACCCAACCCAGGCAGATATAACCCCTTACCCTCTGCATAGTACCATACGGCCATACCTAGTTTTGATTGCCCGGGTGGTAGGTACCATGTGATAATGTGTGTATTCTTTGTCACTGATTTATACCTATGTCCATTACAATGTCATTCTTTTTATCAATAGAAACTATTGATACCTCAGACTTTTGTTTAAACACCAAGATGTCTGTAAAATTAACCATTTTTTATTATGCATATGTTTCTGTTTTTTTTCTTTTTCATATCTTTAAAAACAATTTTAACATGTTGAAATAAATCAATATATTTTATCATATATGTTTACAGTGTACTGCTTACCTTAAAAGTCCCAGTCTCTAATGGGGAAGATAGTTTGTTTGCTTTGTATTTGGGATGTCGGCAAAAAGACACCTGGCTCTGTAGCAGTGGAAACTTTTGTCCATATCACACATTAATGATTTTTATGGCATGCAATAGATACTGACATTTTTTGTATGTGTGATTCTATATTACTCACTTAGTTATACAGAGAAAAGGTTGTTGTGTGGCACTTTTTTTCATTTATTGAGTCCAGGAAGGGAAGGACCTTGAAGAAGTGGTCCTGGCACAGTTGGTTAGTCATTGCACGTACAGTCCAGGAAAACAGGACCATTTTAGTAAATGTAAATCATAGCTGAGAAAAAATGGTGGTTAAACAGCATACCTTTCTTCCCATTTGTCAACTTCGTCCATACTCTGCCGCAGCAGAAAAATGAAAGACCGTTAAGAGAATGGAAGCAGTCATCCTGGGAAGTCAAGACTTGAATGAGGAGTGTCTAGAAATATCCAGTGTGGAAATTTTACTGGTTGGTGAGATCTGGGCTCCATCTGCTTGTTGTTGGCAGAGTCTAGGTGTGGAATGTCAGTCCAGATATTCTTCTAGAAGGTGGTGGATATCTGGCAAGTTAGTGCCCTGATACTGGCGTTTCCGATATGTGAACCAAAGGTGGAACAGGAATCCTCCTTTATAGAGAATACTATGGCTTTCCCAAATCTGCTAATCAGCAAAAATGTGTCCCTAAAAACAGAACTTTTCTTATACCTGAGCTGCAGACAGTATGCTCACTTTTGTGCAATAGTACAGGACTTTGACAATGATGTCTCTAGGTGGACCATCTCATGTCTGACGGGTTAGAGCTCAATGGATTTGATCAAACTCCAAGCGGTCCATTGGTATAACTGATACAAGTTCCTGGAATAGGGCAGTGATGGTCACCTGCAGATCTATTACTGATTCCGGGATGCTACGGATAGCAGATTACTATGCCGTGAGCTGTTTCCCAGATTTTTGAAATCTTTGAAAGTCACTTATCAGGTGACTTGGTAAGGCGCAGGCCCACAAAACGCATTGTCATGGTGACATATGTACACTGGTGTGCACTCCAAATAGGTTCTAACCACAACGGCCTCCCCTTTGGGATTGTCCCTCCTTTGGTGCAGCTCTGTGACATCAGTTCTGGCCCTGTGAAAGTCCCTGGCTTTTTATCCAGCACATCCTGGTGATGTGTTCCCCGGCATCTGAGCTTAAGTTAGGCCTGTCCATTGGTACGGTCCAGTGACATTAGCTCTGGGCTCGAGCGCGCTGGCCGTGTCCCCATTCATACATTCAGGAGGTTATGCCTACATTCTGGCCATGGTTTCCCTACACTCATGGTTTTCCAACAAAGTGACAGCCCAGAAGCTAAAGGCTCCTCTCTATACCATCCCCATTAGGAGAGCCCCCACCACAGGCTATAAGGCTTAAGACATCTTCTTAGTTAGGACCTATGGTTATTGTTTTTCACCACCCAGCTCTATGTACAGATGAACCATTAGATGGTATGTTTGATAGGAATTCATTTTTTTTTCCTTTTCATCTCTTTTTATGCATTGCGACTATTCTTATTAAACATGATTTCTATATGATCAACTGGAACTTTCATTGACTGAAATATTGCATGCATTATCTTATTGGTGGAGATACAACATATTATACACCTTACCCAGTTTTAGTGCTTCTAAGGGATTGATGGATGTGTTTTTTTCTTGCTATCCCCCAGGGGTTATCCCCAGTAGCTATGAACTGGTGTCTCAGGAGGACATTTCCTGTTTCAGTACTAGCTACCATTAGCGCCTGATCTTTTTGTTGCAGGTTTCTAAATCTGCTGTCCTCTGTCCCAGTTCTCTGATCTTCCTGGTGAGCTTATCAGTGATTTGTGTGGCTTACAAGGCATTTTGCAGCATCTGATCAAAGTGGTGTACAGTTCCTCCTGCCCTGGGCTTTCATGTGGGCCAGAAGGAGAGCTTACATGACTGTCTGTGTCTTTTTCTTCAGAGAGATGTGGTGAATCCATGTGAGGAGGTGGTATATTTTGATTAGCTGCCACCATCTTTAAAGCAGCGCACTGTAAGGCTTTGTTAATAGAGCGGGTTTTTGCTTGCTCTAGGTGTTTTGTACCAGTATGTTAGAATCACCAGTTCGCTGTAGGTTTCCCTCGACTATGAGATCGGGTGGAGAGCAACTTTCATAATTATGTTGCCCCAACTGGTGCTTGAGAGGTGCAGGGCGGGATCAGGGCGCATCCTGCATCTTTCACCATGTTGCTTGGTTTTGTTCTTTTAAAGGTTTCTCACTTTTTTTACTCTTGTTATGTTACTGCTTGTTATGTAGTTATCTGGCCCTTACTTGCTATATCCACTTTATAATGTATAATAATCTATTCTTAATCACTCCCCTGCTCACATTTTTCCATGTTCTTCTTCTGTTTGCATTTCTTTGGTTTTCTCTCCAATCTATTAATTACTTAGCAAGCGTTTTGTTATTTCTGGTTTAAAATTTTGCACTGGCTTGTAATCGTAGAGCATCTACAGTCATCACTACTTTAAAATAGTCTCCTTCCCTAGCTCCCGAGCTCTCAGCCTGTGGTATAATTACTCCTGCTTGGGGGGAGGGGGGGTGGAGGAGTTCTTCCACTCCTATAGTAAATTGACCACAACAGAATAAAGCTTAAACTTTAAGTTAATTAAAACATAATTAATGGTTTGGTAATCATTTAAATGCAAGTTAAGAGTAAGGACGCAAGGATGGCAAATGCACTTAGGTTTAGGAGGTGCTTTTTTAAGATGAATCTGACCAGGGAGTGTTTGATGAACACAGGCTTTTATAAAGGAGTGCACATTATTGCATTAAGGTTGAGAAACTGTGGGTATAGTCATGTTAGGTCCATCACCTTTCCTTTTACAGTTGGCCAAAGCAGCGAAAAGTAGAAAAGCTGCTGACCGCTGCCATAGAATCATACTGCAAAATGCTGTTTTATATGTGCCAATAAGCAAGTGAACTTTAGGACTCTTCAACAACCTTCAGGGATGATTTAAACTTTAGCAATCTGTTGCAATGTGTTAATCCACGTGTTTTAATTCAATCTGATTTTATTGAAAAAGGAGGGGGAGGTACAAAATACAGGATCATATTCATTTAACATGTATTCAGTAGGTCAACAAGAGTCATTAAGATATGATTCACATTGGACACGTATAGTTTAATACATAACAACAAGAGTCTACCTTCGGATCGTTATGAGCCGTATATGAACCGTAACGACTGGGGTCTTTTAAACTGGTATTTGTGCACACCGCTTTCCACAAATTGAGCGGTGGTCACTACTGATGTGATCCATATACGTGTGTAGTATTGATCCTAAACTGTGTGATGTAAAGGTGTGTTACAGAAGTCGTAAATAATCTGAGAACACCTCAGAGTTTAAATGTCCTGGAGTAACACAATCGGTAGGGTAGGTTGAGGACAGAGGGAGATCTTGGGGGTCAAGGGGGGGGAGTAGAAGAAAGAGATAGGAGAGATGGGGGGTGAAGAAATAGAACAGAGAGCATATGAAGAAAGCAGAGAGAAAGGAGGCATGTGCCGTATGTTTAGTCTATTGGGCGGTGGAGTTTCCCTCCACCCATGGAGCAAATTCCTCTGAGTGTCTAAATACGGACCAAGACGTCCAGGTCTTGGAGAATTGTTCTAGATTGTCCGTCTCCTGCGCCAATAGTCATTCTAGCCCGTTAATCTTATCCACTACTATCGCCCAATCTCCAAGAGAAGGCACCCTCTCAGACTTCCAATGTCTAGGTAAAGCCACTCTGGCTGCAGCTAAAAAGTGACGCAATACATCCTTTTTGACTGATTTCAGCGAACCTGGGAGAATAGACAGTAGTGCCGACTCAGGGGAGGGGGTCACTGTGGTCGCCATAAGTTTACAGTACAGGTCAAAGATCGCCTGTCAAAATTTGCGTATAGGGAGACACTCCCACCAAATGTGTAGGATAGTTCCCCTTGACTTAGAGCATCGCCAGCAAGTATCTGGGATTTTTGGATCTATGAGGTGCAAAGTCGAGGGGCAGCGGTACCATTGAGTCAGTAGCTTGAATCCCTTTTCCTGGCTTTGTGAGGCTGAAGACAATTTGTGAGTCAGTATAAAGCATTTTTGCCAGTCAAGAGGTGAGATCGAGTGGCCGAGATCTGATTCCCAAGCTTTTGTGTAGGGGGGTAGATCTGGGGAGGTGGCTGAGTGTATAATAGCATATAGTTGTGAGACTACATGCTCCGGCGGGTCATTCTGGAGTAGGAGGGCCTCAAAAGCGGAGTAATCCGCTAGAACTTCAGGCGGGGAGGGGAGACTTTGCATGTAAGATTTCACCTGTTGTATCTGAAGCCACTGCGACAGTGCAGGAGCAGGGGTCTCAGGTAGAGCGTCCGTGGCCAGGGAGTAGTAAGGGCGGAGTATTTGAGCCAGTCATCTATGGTCTTGTTTGTTCCACGGACCAAAGGTCTGCCGCTGTAAGGCTGGAGGGAAGTCATGTGTCCCGAACAAGGGAGTCATAGGCCCCTTTGGATGAGATATGAGCCCTGCAGCATTCAGGTGTTGCCAAACAGTCAGAGTGTGTCGGGTGAGTGTACACGTCATTGAGGGGTTCTGAGTAGAGTTGAGCGAACACCTGGAAGTTCGGGTTCTGCTGGTCCGTCCGAACTTCGGGACAAAGTCCGGGTCCGGGTCCGGACGGAACCCGAACGATCGCACTGTAAGTGGAGGTAAAAACGTAAAAAATTCAAAAATAAAAAAATTTTTATAAATTTCAATAAAGGGACAGGGGTAAAAAAACATCCCGTGAACGGGATGGGAATGGGGGTAAAATGAAGGAAAACGTCGGGAGACCCCGAAAGGTCCTGAAAGGATGTCGGTAAAAACACGGATTTTCAAGCCCAGGGGTAACTAAAGTTACCCCAAGCAACAGGCACGCTAGCAAGCCCAAGGCAGGCCTGGGCCTGGGCCTGAAACAGGGCTTCAAGCCTGCCTGGTCGTCTTGGGCTTGAAGGTCCACAAGCGAGTTGAGATGAGTCTTGGGGAGTTACTGCACATGT
>BLSH010223390.1:546228-558863 GCA_018402905.1 Glandirana rugosa | reverse complement strand
TTTGTCAGCAGCCCACCACAACAAACAGCACCACCAGCCGATAGACAACGTCTTAGCAGGAGGCAGCATTTCAGCAACATGGTGCAAGAGTATGTGGGCACACGCCTACACGTACTGCCTGATGGGTCTGCCCCATTCAACTTCTGGGTCTCCAAATTGGCCACATGGCCTGAGCTTGCCCTTTATGACTTGGAGGTGCTGGCCTGCCCTGCAGCCAGTGTATTGTCGGAACGTGTGTTTAGCATGGCAGGGGGCGTTATCACAGACAAGCGGAGCCGTTTGTCCACATCCAATGTGGACAAGCTAACCTTTATTAAAATGAATCAGGCATGGATCCCACAAGACTTGTCTGTACCTTGTGCAGAATAAACATTTAGACCGGACTCACACAGCCATTCATATACTTCTTTTTTTGAATAGGCCTCAGTACAAAAAAAAAAAACATGTTGGCTACCTCCTCCTACTCCTCTACCACCGCCACTTCCACCTACACTGCCACGGTCACGGCCTAGTCAACCTCTAGGCTCCTACTCCACATCCACCCCCCTTCCCATTTTTTTATTTGATTTTAATTTATTTTCCCTATCCCCATTTATCTGTAGGGCACTTGCCCTAGTTTGAAGATGATTTTAGAACAGTTATATGGCTTCTACCGTTAATTAATACTTTTCAGACACAGTTTGAAGATGATCCACATTCACCTCCATTTTTGCTTTTTTATGTTTTTATTTTTTTTTAAAAATTTAAAGTTATTTCCCTGTCCCCATTTTTTTGTAGGGCACTTGCCCTACCCTTACCCCCATTTTAATTCCTTTTGCAGCCCTCTAGGGCTTTCCAGGACTTTGTTACAGCCATCTTTGTGCCTTAAAGTTCGGGTCCCCATTGATTTAAATGGGGTTCGGTGTCCGTGCGATCGTTCGGGTTTCGTCTGGACCCGGACCCGGACTTTGTCCCGGAGTTCGGCCGGACCAGCACAACCCGAACTTCCAGAGGTTCGCTCAACTCTAGTTTTGAGCATTGTGTTGTCAGGCACTGATTGTTTGGCCATTATTCTGGTTGTAATGTGTTCCTAACCAGTAACACTTAAAACAGTTCAAAGAGCGTTAATAATCATAAAAGAGATTCCATATAGAAATAAATTGTTCTGTAAAAATGTTGTTATTAATCATACAAATCACATAGTATATACTTTTCTACAGAATTTACATTCTACAATCAATTACTGTTAATGTATTGCTTTATATTTTTTCATAACAAGTTATATTTGCTTGACTTTAAAGCACTCTATAGTCTACACTTCTTGCTTTCATCATCATCAAACGACAAAAAACAGGGATCATAAAACCAATAGATTTTTTGTGAACATTGTCAGATCTATTTTGCCTTTTAAAGTCTAACCTTGCTTCCTGAAAAAGCCAAGCATTACAACACAGAACATTAAAGCATTAAATCATTCAATTTTAAAAATATCAAGTTCTAAAGCATAAATGCATTTGAGTCCATTCAAGTACAATATTTGCTGTTAATATTTGATTGTGCTGTGTAAATTCATCTGCAAGCATACAGGAAAATGTATTTAACTGCATACATCTGCAAACAAGGGCTATTAAGGAGCGTTGTGCATAAATTCATGAACATAGCTCGCAAATACAAATATTTCATATTTCTTTGCAGAGTGCTAACAGCATTTTACCTGTCCTTTGGATTTCCATGGACAACTTAGGTTTCCAAGGTAAGTATTAGGCAGTGTAACAAGGCATAAAGCAGTAAATGTGACCAAACATTCACAGATGGGAAATCTGTCATCGTCATTTAAAACATGCACCTGAATGATTCACATGTATTTAATGCTTGGTGAATATCAAATTTACTGCTTTATACAAATGTCACTTGTAATCTTAACTAATATGGATGTTAGTAATATTAATAGGATGATGTAATGACTATGTGCAGCAGTAGGAGCCAATGGCTCCCATTGCTGTCTCTGAGTCAAGAGGAGGGAGAGAACCGAGAGACCCGCTGCTGTCATGCATATTGCTGGATCAAGAACGGGCTCAGGTAAGTATAATAGGGTGTTTGGGGGGGAAGGTTTTTTACCATAATGTAGAGAATAGCATCCTTTTTGCATAAGATTAAGCTCCCTACATTAACCGCAGACCAACTCGCTAGTCTAAATGTCCCAATATCGACTCAAGAAGTTCTCCAATCTATTCAAAATCTCCCAAACAACAAAGCCCCAGGTCCAGATGGATTCACAGGCGACTATTATAAAGCCTTTAAACACATACTAACTCCTTATTTGGTTGATGTTTATAACTCTGCTGCTGCCTCTTCCTCCTTCCCTAATGAAATGCTTAAATCTATGATAGTGGCACTCCGGAAGCCAGGGAAGGAGCCCAACACTCCACAAAACTTCCGCCCAATCTCCCTGCTAAACATTGACCTAAAAATTTATGGAAAAGTCTTAGCTTCCAGATTAATAGATATTCTTCCCTTTCTTGTCCCTAGAGACCAGACGGGCTTCACCAAGGGCCGCAAAAACAGCGGACGCCACCAGACGTTTATTGAATGTCATACACATTGTGAATAAAAAACAAACACCTTCTCTGCTCCTAACTTTGGATGCAGAGAAGGCGTTTGACAGGATCCATTGGGAGTACCTGGCTCAGACACTCCACAAATTTGGATTTGGGGGTTCAATCTTCTCGGCTATAATGGCGCTGTACTCTACACCTTCAGCCCAGGTATACGTAGCAGGCGCACGTATCAACCCCTTTTAAAATTTCAAATGGGACTCGCCAGGGCTGCCCATTGTCTCCATTGATTTTCAACCTTCTAATGGAGCCCCTGGCCACTTACATAAGAATGCACCCCAATATCACAGGCCTAATGGTGAATGGGAAACCCCATGTAATCAGCCTATTCGCCAATGACATTATACTGATTCTTACAAAGGTGGAAACTTCGCTGGCTTCGGTATCTGCAATTCTACAGGAATTTTATAATATTTCCTATTCTAAAGTGAATGAGTCAAAATCATCTATATTGAATCTGGGATTGCCGAGTGAGGTGCAACAAAAACTAGCATTTAAATATCCCTATAAATGGGAAGATAAAGGATCAACTATTTAGGCATTGTTCTAACTCCCAATCTAAAAAATATAGTTAATATGAATTACATACCCTTCGCGCTATCTCTTAAGAACAAATTGGAATCCATAGGTAAATTTGAGCTCTCCTGGTCGGGCCGCTTGGCGGCATGTAAAATGCAAATTCTCCCACAGCTATTGCATTTGTTTAGAACCCTGCCAATCCCCCTCACTAATCAATATTTTAATGGTCTACAATCAACCGTTAATAGGTTCTTGTGGAAAGGGAAAAGAGCCCGGTGCGCCTTTAACAAATTAATTAAACATAGACTGACAGGGGGGGTAGGTCATGTACACCTACAAGACTATTATTTTGCAAACCTGCTTGCCCAAGCAAAACATTGGACACGACAGGATGACCCCACCCCTTGGGTTGAATTGGAACAATCACAAATTCCCCATGGGGACCTACTTGGATTGCTACTCACCTTCCAGCCGTAACTTAGACACCAATTGGTCCCGCACAATCTTAGCAACCCTTAGATCATAGAACCATCTCCAGAAAAATCACGAATGGACAGGTGAGGTGTCACCCCTACCTCTGCCCATAACAGCTCTTTCCTTACTAATACCTGATCTAAATCTTAAAAATTTGACAAGACAGGGTATTAACTACTTGCAAGATATAGTATCAGACAATACACTCATGCCATTTAACAGAATACAACAGAAATACCAGCTCCCCTCCACTGAAAGGTTTAGACACACTCAAATAGCACACCTTACCCAATGGAATAAACTTCTACAACCTCAACTACCCAAAAAAGTAGCCCTCATGTATCAAAATTCTATGGGAACCAAGGGAGATACATCTACCATATACTCATCCCTACAAGAAAAAAATATTTGCTTAAAATCTCCCCCAATGATAGCTTGGGAACGGGAGCTAGACATCGAATATCCCATAGACCAATGGAAGAATTAATTAAACATAATTTACTCATCCACCAGATGTGTAAACCTATGGAAACTCCATCAAAAAATCCTCTTACATTGGTACTTAACCCCATACAGACTGGCCAAAATTTATCCCACATGCCCCTCCACATGCTGGAGAGGGTATGGAATGATGGGCACGCTAATACACTTATTGTGGTCATGCCCGAGAATACTCCCACTATGGACCCAGATTAGTCACATTATTGCGGACATCACAGGTTCTGATGGAACCTTATCACCGGGGATGGCATTACTATCCTTAGATTTACCCGTCCTTCAACACTCCTTTAGGATCATGATATCCCACATTTTATTAGCTACTAGACTAGTTATAATGAGGCACTGGAAACAAAAAAGTCCCCCAAAGTTGACAGAGGTTATCCAAACGACCCATATGCATCAAACTATGAATGCTCGTTCGCCTCCTCACTTGGTAATCATGATTCCAGTCAAAATAATTGGCAACCTTGGAACAAATTTTATCTCAGCCACAAGTTAACATGATTCTGGAAATAGTAGGTAATGCCGGGTTGACTGCTACCTGGACTTTTGTTTTTTCCTTTTTATGTTGATCTTTACTTTATTGTATTTCATTTCTCTGTTACAATGTTACCTCCCTTGGGAGGAATTTCTAGATTATAAGGGCAACATAGAGCAATCTTGAAGCTAATGCAGATGAGAATAACCGGGGAAGGGAGGGGGGCGCTGTCTGAGCCTGGACACAGTGTGGTCCCATGAGGGGTGGCTGGGCTCGGCGGGCAGCGTCCCTCGCCTCCTGAAAGGCACTTGTAGTGGGGTGTGGCCCCACCTAGATATGCTTGGTTTGTACTCCTATATATCTTTAATCATTCGATTGCTCCATCCATGTAACTATGTATACCATGTTTTATGCTTTCAAGAAATTCAATAAAAATTATTGAAACAAACTACCATCTCTGGATGAAGTTATGTTTCAGTCTTTGAATTCTGACATTTCAGTAAAGGACATTTTTCAGGCCATTCACTTCCTCCCAACAAGTCACCAGGGGCAGACGGATTTTCAGCAGAGTACTATAAGGCATTTAAGACCATACTGGTGCCATACATGCATAAACTTTTTAAATAAGCAATTTCCTCTGCCTCTTTTTCTGCTCCAGGCTGTTATAGTGGTTCTACCAAAGTCAGGGAAAAAGCCAGAGAGCCCCCAAAATTTTAGGTCTATATCACTCCTCAATAATGACTTAAAAATCTATGCAAAAATTCTAGCTACCAGACTGGCAGAAATGACCCCTCATTTAATATAAGCAGACCAGGTAGGCTTTGTGGGGGGAAGGAAAGGCCCAGATAGCACCCGTAGATTGTATAACCTTCTTAAAAATGCCAAAACTCGCCAACAGTGTTCCTGACACTAGATGTTGAAAAAGCATTTGATTGGGTTCACTGGGGGTACTTAAGAGCAACACTAAGCAAATTTAGATTTTCAAGACTTATTTATTCAGTGATTTCAGCATTGTATACAGTGCCGACTGCATGTGTATATACCTCTAATGCTATGGTACCCGTCAGGAGTGCCCACTAGCTCCTTTGATCTTTTCGTTGGTGATGGAGCTCCTGGCAGAGGCCATTAGAAGGGATAATCTTATTAAAGGCATTCAAGTAGCCGTTAGGGACCACAAAATTGGCCTATTCACGGATGATGTGGTATTAACCCTAACATCCCCGGTTACCTCCCTTGTCCATGTCGTACAAGTTCAATGTTGCCAAGTCCTCTACCTTACCAATCTATTTACCTATTTCTATCTTAAGTTAAAATCACAATTCCCATTCCAGTGGGCTACAAAAAATCTTCAAAGCCTAGGGGTCACTTTTTCTTTCCCTACTGCTGCTACATATGAGAATAACTATTCTACGCTATTAAACACAATTAAAAAAGATTATATTTCCTCCCATGCACTTACCTGGTTAGGGAAAATAGCAGCTTTAAAAATGACACTTCTACCAAAAATAATTTACTATTTTTGCACTATTCCTATATGCCTACCTGAATCCTTTTTCCTTGCGGTTGAAAAATGTTTCAAAAATTTCTATGGAATGGTAAATTGGCTAGGCTTTCTTATTCTATTTTAATCAAACAAAGACAGATGGGAGGAGCAGGGTTTCCCAATTTACGCAAATACCACCAAGCAGCTGTCTTGGGTCAGCTGAAGTTTTGGTTTGACCAAGAGACTGATAAACTATGGGTACATATAGAAAGAGCAATAGTATCACAAAGAGATCCATCCTCACTTTTACTAGCAGCATTGACTAGAAGACCATTATTTGACCCTGCATTGCCCTCAATTGATGCTACATTGATTGCCTGGGTCGCTCTACATGATCAGACCACTCAGGGTTCACCTCTACTCCAGAAAGATCTCCCACTGGGAGTTTATGAATATCTTATTCCCTCCATGAGAATAACCAAAGGATCCGTTAGAAAATAAATCAAATATAAAAAGTTAATTTCGCAATGTTCTACTACTGTATCCTATGTAGAAGTTTAACTGCACCTCTACCATGTCAAAAATCCAGACTCCCACTGCGCTTTACAAGCAGACATGGGAATATTTAACTACTTCATTCCACAAACCTAAAGGCCTCTCATGGTTTTACCTAGAGCTACAAAACAATCATATCCCCACAAAAACCTCAAGTATGTTAAACTGGGAAAAGGAACTTAACACAACCTATACTCTATCTGAGTGGAATAAGACAGTTTAGTCTAGCTATAAACACTCCCACTGTACAAATCATTGGGACCTAGCCCTGAAACTCTTACATGGGAGTTACTTAACCCCTGTAAGATTATCACATATTTTTAAAGACTCTTCCAACCTATGCTGGAGGGACTGTGGCTCAAAAGGAATGTTACTACACTTAATGTGGGAATGTAAATGTTTGGATAGTTTCTGGAACTCAATATTCTCCCTGATAGCATCTGTCACTGGAGTTATCTTCTCCTCCATATCCACTTTCACCCTATTTAACCTTGGTATTGAAGGCATACCTATACAATACCGATGTATAATTACCCACGTTCTCATAGCAGCACGTTTAACTATTGCTAGACATGTGCAGAGCGAAAAAATTTGTTTAGTTTTGTTTTGTTTCAATTCGTTATTTGCATACGTTTGTTAGATTAGTTTCATTTGTTTAATTAATTTTCGGAATTTGTTTAGTTAATTTGTTTTCAAATCGATTAGATACGTTTTTAAATCAATTTTGAATAGTTTTTGAATTCGAAAAGTTTTCTAATTCAAATTGGTTTCAAATTCAAATTGTTTTCAAATTTGAATTGTTTTCCAATTTCCAAGGAGAATGGGGTGGAGTGGAAAGTGGAGGAATAGAATGGAAAAAATATAGAATTCAATAGAAGGGAATATAACAGAAAATGATAGAATATAATGTGGTGGAATGGAACGGAGCTTTTTTACTCTGTTGTATTCTATTCTTTTGTTTTCTGTTATATTCTTTTCTAGTCTATTGTTTTTTTTCTGTTCTATTCCTTTGTTTTCTCTTCTATTTTGTTCTCTTTGGAAATTGGAAAACTATTCAAATTCAAGGACTTTTTCGAATTTCAAAACTATTGGTATTTGAAAACAATTCAAATTTGAAAACTATTTGAATTTGAAAAGTATTTGAAAACGATTAGAAAATAGCTTAAATTCAAATTTCATCCAAATTTTCTTTTTCGTTATTTTGGATTCATTTAAATTTGGTACTATTGTAATTCGAAAATTCATCCTAATTTTAATTCGGAACAAAACTAACCACACATGTCTAACTATTGCCTCACTCTGGAGGACAGCTAACGCACCCAATGTAACAGATGTGATAACTAGAATTAAAACCCAAAACCTTTACGGAAAATACTTTGCTCAATCTTCTAGTTTAGTTTCTCAATTCTCTAACAAATGGCATTTATGGGTGACAAGATTGAAACATTGAAACAATGGTATTTTAACCAATATAATGTTTATTGATGTTCAATAACATACTAACCGTGGTACAGTTTGATTTCTCTTTCCTGTTTTGTACTCTCTTGATTTAATTTCTTTTTGGTTTGATCTATTCTAGTCATATATGTTTTAACCTTATAATCAATTTTTTTGCAGAATGTGTGAGAAATATTGGCACCGCATCCCTTAATTTAAAGAAAATAGAACAGAGATAGAGATTGATGGCTCGCACTACCTCCAAGTTCAGGGTGTTGCAATGGGGACACGATGTGCCCCCTCATATGCAAACCTATACATGGGGGGTGGGAGCATGTGTCACGATCCTGGTGGTGGAGTCTGGCATGTGCTGGGAACAACCACTCTTGCGCACCCGATTCAGGGGTCCCTGGTAGAGCAGACAGGGAGACCCGTGATTGCGGGATGCCACGAGGGCTGGATGGTCACTGGTGGTGGTGTGAGGCTCCAGGTAGTCGTGCAAGTCAGAAGAATGGTCATTCAGGCTGGGTTAGCAACTGGCAGGCTGTGCGGTACAAGGGTTCAGGCAGAGAGTGGTCAAGTCCAAGCAGGGTTCATTAACAGGCTGGCAGCAGAGGTACAGAAGGGTCAGACAAACGGATGGTCGTGGATAGTCGGGGTCGGTGCAGGCAGATATCAGCTGCCCAGATCAAGCCGAGTCGGATCAGGAAGGCAGGTAGCAATACAGGAACAGGAATACAGGAACAGAGCTGGGGCTCACAGGTACTCAGATGCTGTAGAATGGACAGCACTTGCTGACAGGTGCAGGAAGCTTAAATATGACCGTTTGGCGCCATTTCCGGTGCACGCATGCGAGCGCGCACGAACGCGTGTGAACGCTCAAAAACGCCAAAAAGGTCAAAAAGGAAGCCTGACTTCAACAGGCTAGTCTTTTCCTAACAGCATGAGGTATTTTCTTTGAACGGTCTGCAGGATAAATTTGAGAAAGTATTGGTTTGGAGGAGATTCATAAACAATAATTTTATTGTCTGGATTGGCTCTAGGGATGAACTCTTATCCGTTTTTGACATCCTAAAAATGAATCAGTATAATCTCAAATTTACTATGAATTATAGTCAAAAATCTATTAGCTTTTTGGATGTTAATATAAATTTAAATACAGATGGAACTATTGGATGTTCCTTATTTCGCAAACCCTCAGCAGAAAACACCATCCTGCATGCAACCAGTTCGCACTCCAAGCCACTAATTTCCAGTATACCGTATATTGTCATTGTCATTCTCAAGGGCACCAATATATATACAAATGTTTGTGTGATTATCCTGGATAATATCAGTAAATTCAGATTTTTCTTCTCTAGGTGTCACGTACCTGGTGGAAGAGTCTGGCTTATGAAGCTGGCAACCTCCCTTACGACCCTGACTCGGGAACCCCGGGTAGAGTAGACAGGTGGCTCGGGAGTGCAGGTTGGCACGAGGGTCGGACTGGGTCACTGATGTAGGTAGGAAGTCTGTTGGTGCACTCATGCACTAGTAGCGTGGTCGTACAGGCTGGGTCGTGAACTGGGATGGCGGTGCGGTACAAGAGGAGCAGGCAGGTGGGTAGTCGGGTACAAGCAGGGTCGTCAACAGGCGGGCAGCAAAGGTATCGGAGGATCAGGCAGGAAAATGGTTGTAGGCAAGCCGGGGGTTGGTGCAGGCGGAAATCAACAAGGTCAAGCAGGCCGGGTCACAGGAACAGATAACCAGGTACAGGTAGCTCAGGAAACACACACTATACGCTGTAGATCAGATAGCAGAGTCTGTGTGCTGCTAAGGTGTTTAAATAAGGCAGCTTGGCTCCAATCAATGAAATCACCCTGCACAATTGTTAACCTTTAGTGACCCCAGCGCTGGGTAGCAGATCCATGACAAGCGTGCATAGGTGCAGAAAGTCCACTTTAGCCACAGATTCTCTTCCTAACATTGCCCCCCCAAGGGGCAGCCTCCGGATGCCCAGCCGGGCCTTTAGTTCGGGGTGGATCCTCCAGAAAGTCCTGATACGTTCCTTGGCATGCATGTGTTCCTCAGGTTCCCAGGAATTTTCTTCAGGTCCGTACCCCCCTCCACTTGATCAAGAACTGTGTCACACCCCTTCTTACTCTGCAGTCGAGGATTGCCTCAATCTCATATTCCTCTTCGCCATCCACCGAAACTGGCTCAGGTGGGGCCGATCTCCTCCCCAGGAAGTAGTCCTTAGTTACGGGTTTTAGCAGGGATACGTGAAACACCGGGTGTATTCGGAGAGCAGGAGGAAGACTCAGTTCATACGCCACCCTGTTGATCTTCTTGACCGTGAAGGGGCCAATGAACCTTGGTCCCAGCTTTGAGGGGCAGGATAATCTCAAATTTTTAGTGGCTAACCAAGCCTGATCGCCAGCTCCCCTCGCATCCCCTTGTCGAAGGCTCGCTTGCTGGCTTCCTGCGACTGGAATAGTGTCTCCTGCAGGAGCTTGTTGTTTTCCACCAGGAAGGCTGCCATGTCCTGAACAGCAGGCACAGTACTTTCTGGGATCAGATCAGGCAAAAAAGAGGGATGGTAGCCAGGGTTCGCCCAGAATGGTAACTGATTGGTGGCTGAATGAACAGAGTTATTGTAGGCAAACTCGGCTACTGGCAGCAGAGAGGCCCAGTCGTCCTGAGAGAACGAAGTATAGCACCTGAGATACTGCTCTAAAGTCTGGTTCATTCTCTCTGTCTGGCCATTGGTCTGGGGATGATACGCAAAGGAGAACGCCAACTCAATTCCCAACAGAGAGCAGAGTCTTCCAGACCCAAGAGGTAAACTGGACTCCTCGATCCGATACAATGTTGGCTGGGACTCCGTGTAGGCGGACAATCTCCCTGATGAAGGCTTCTGCGGTTTGTGTAGCTGTGGGGGTGCCCTTCATGGGGATGAAATGTGCCATCTTCGTGAGACGGTCTACTACCACAAAGATGGGGGAGAACCTTGCAGATGGGGGCAGTTCAACGATGAAATCCATCGACACATGTGACCATGGCCTTTCCAGGACAGGCAGCGGGTTTAGCAACCCCCAGGCCTTGGCCCTGTCGTCCTTGTTGCAGGCACAGGTGGGGCAGGCCTTAACGTATTCCTTGCAGTCTTTGTCCACCAGGGGCCACCAGAAGGAGCGTGCTAGAAGTCCCGCCGTCTTATGGCTCCCAAAATGCCCTGCTAATTTGCTGTCATGGCATAGTTCCAGGACTGCCAGATGCTGGTCCTCAGGGACAAAAACTCTAGCACCGAGCCACCACAATACGTCATGCTGGGTCAGCCTGGGGTCCTTAGGACTGGAGGACCTGGCAAGGGACCGTCTGATTCGGGAAAGAAGATCCTCCTGGGTTAACAAGAAACTCCGGGATGGGAGGATAGTGTCTGGTGGAGGGGTCTCCCCTGTCTTGTGAAACATCCTGGAGAGAGCGTCCGGTTTCACATTTTTTGACTCGGGCCTGTACGTAATATGGAGCTGGCACCTTGAAAAGAAGAGGGCCAAGCGGGCCTGATGGGGTTTCAGTCTCTTAGCAGTGCGTAGGTATTCCAGATTCTTGTAATCGGTATACACGAGAACCGGGTGCATGGCTCCCTCCAGCAGGTACCGCCATTCCTGCAGAGTGGCTTTGATAGCCAGCAATTCTCTGTCTCCCACATCATAGTTCCGCTCAGGGGGAGTCAGCCTCTGAGAGAAGAAGGCAATTGGGTGAAGAGCGGCTTTAGACCCCTACCTCTGAGAGAGTACCTCTCCCACCGCTGTTTCAGATGCATCCACTTCCAGGGTATAAGGTAGGGTAGGATCCGGATGCCTTAGGACTGGTGCAGAAGTGAAGAGGCGCTTGAGTCATTGGCCTCCTGGGCTTCGGGGGTCCACAGAAAGCATGTGTGCTGTTTAGTAAGCTGGGTGATGGGGGCGATGACAGCAGAGAACCCCTTGATAAACTTTCTGTAGAAATTGGTGAAGCCAATGAAGCGTTGTACCGCCTTTCTGTCAGTAGGTGCCGGCCATTCCACAATAGCGGAGACCTTCTGGGGGTCCATGGTGATACCAGACACAGAGAGGATGAACCCCAGGAAGGAAATACTAGAGCACTCGAATGCGCACTTCTCAGCCTTAGCGTAAAGTCCATGCTGGATCAGATATGCAGAAAGAAACTCCGGACGACCGCACTCCTTTGCAATAATTTAATAAATCCAAATCCATGTGTACAGACAAGAGAAGAATTGCTAACGCGTTTCACGCCAACCTAGAGGCGCTTACTCATAGCTGGTGGAGCATGGTTATGCGTACATATATATGTGAACAAATACTGTTGATCACTTCCCATGCTCCACCAATCACCATACAATCAATCAGCTGTTACTTGTTTAGCTATCATCAATTCCTTTCAGAGCTTTATAGCTTCCAGCAGAGTCGGCATGACATGGTGCAATATACAAGAGGAATCGCACGCGGAACACATGAGAAAAAAAAAAAAAAGGAAGAAGGGTCTCCATACATGGTGCAATATACAAAAGGAATCGCACGCGAAACACACGGAGAAAAAGAAAAAAAAAAAAAAA
>BLSH010223390.1:521312-542873 GCA_018402905.1 Glandirana rugosa | reverse complement strand
TTTTTTCTCCATGTGTTCCGCGTGCGATTCCTCTTGTATATTGCACCATGTCATGCCGACTCTGCTGGAAGCTATAAAGCTCTGAAAGGAATTGATGATAGCTAAACAAGTAACAGCTGATTGATTGTATGGTGATTGGTGGAGCATGGGAAGTGATCAACAGTATTTTTTCACATATATATGTACGCATAACCATGCTCCACCAGCTATGAGTAAGCGCCTCTAGGTTGGCGTGAAACGCGTTAGCGATTCTTCTCTTGTCTGTACACATGGATTTGGATTTATTAAATTATTGCAAAGGAGTGCGGTCGTCCGGAGTTTCTTTCTGCATATCTGATCAAGCATCTTGAACCTGCACCCTCTGGGACTGTGATACTGCTGGGAGAGCCGGGTGTTCTGGAGCTGTTCACCTTTTCCTCAGGGCAATCGTACAGCCGGTGTGGTGGCAGGGTATCCGCTCCCTTCCTGCTGAAGACATCCAGGAATTCATGGTATTCTGTGGGGACTGCCTGACGAGTCTCCGTATCTGGATCAGGATCCGAGCAAGGCATTGTGAGGGCAAGATCCAGAGGCTGTGGGAAGCAGTGGTGATGGCAGTAAGAAGATATGAATTGCACATAACCAGTGACCCAGTTGATTTGTGGGCAGTGTGCCCAGAGCCAAGGGAGACCCAGGATGACAGGAAAAAGCGGGGACACAATGGGGTCCAGTACAAGTTGTTCCGAGTGACCATCTGATGTGCGGGCAGGAATAGGGGCCGTCTCCTGGGTCACGGTGCCTGATTTAATGGTAGACCCATCGGCCAGGTGGATGGTCATCTGGTGGGCTTTGGGTCTCAGGGGAACCTGGTGCTGGGCTGTGAAGTTCAGGTCCATGATGCAACTGCAGACCCCAGAGTCTATAATCGCCCGGACTGTTATGTCTCCACTGGGCAGCTGCAGAAAGACAGAAAGTCCCAGGTGGGTCTTGTGACTGGGCAGGGACAGGATCTCTCCCTTAATGGGGTAGGGACCCCGAACCCGCTTGGCTGGGCAGGAACGTACCATGTGTCCAGAAGCTCGGCAGTAAAGGCACAGTTCGTGGTTCCTGTGCCTTAGTCTCTTCTCTGGAGTGAGGACCGGGCGTGGGGAGGTGATCAGCCGCTCAGAGCGACGTTCCCGTAAACGACGGTCGATCTGGATGGCCAGATCAATCAGGGCATCCAAAGTCGGGGGAACATCGACACGAGCTAACTCATCTTTGAGTGGCTCAGACAAGCCCAACCGGAACTGGAAGCAAAGGGCAGCGGGGTTACAGGCAGTGTCAGCGCTCCAGCGCCGGAATTCAGCCACATAATCCTCTCCCGTGCAGCAGCCCTGTTGTAGCGCATGGAGCACAGCTTCTGCTGTGTCGGTTTGGTGCGGGTCCTCATATAGATACGCCATGGCATGGAAAAACGTGCAAGAGTGGTGGTGCCAGGGCTCTTCTGTTCAAGAAGCCGATGAGCCCAGGTTTACGGTTCATCCCGGAGAAGTGAGATGACCAGTCCCACTTTGGTGGCTTCTTTGGAGAAGGTGTAGGGTTTCAAGGAGAAGTAAAGTTCACATGCGATGCGGAACTCCCGGAATTTCTTACGGTCCCCAGCGAACTGTTCAGGTAGCGGTACCTCAGGCTCCATAGGCAGAGTGATGAAGGTGTGATCGGGAGGAGGGTCGGGCCCAAGTGCCGGGGTGCAGCGAGCTCCAGAATGCGACCTTCCAGCCGCACATAGTCATTTTGAAGGGCCTTCACCTCCCGAGTAAGGCCGGCCAGATGTATGCAAAGTTCATTCGTTGGGGAGAGCCCCTGCGCAGACTCTGACATGGCTGTCTGATACTGTCACGTACCTGGTGGAAGAGTCTGTCTTATGCAGCGGGCAACCTCCCTTACGACCCAGACTGGGTCACTGGTGTAGGTAGGAAGTCCGTTGGTGCACTTGTGCACTAGTAGCATGGTCGTACAGGCTGGGTCGTGAACCGGGATTGCGGTGCGGTACAAGAGGAGCAGGCAGGTGGGTAGTCGGGTCCAAGCAGGGTCGTCAACAGGCGGGCAGCAAAGGTATCGGGGGATCAGGCAGGAGAATGGTCATAGGCAAGCCGGGGGTCGGTGCAGATGGAAATCAACAAGGTCAGGCAGGCTGGATCATAGGAACAGATAATCAAGTACAGGTAGCTCAGGAAACACACACTATACGCTGTAGATCAGACAGCAGAGTCTGTGTGCTGCTAAGGTGTTTAAATAAGGCAGCTTGGCTCCAATCAATGAAATCACCCTGCACAATTGTTAACGCTTAGTGACCCCAGCGCTGGGTAGCAGATCCATGACAAGCGCACATAGGTGCAGAAAGTCCACTTTAGCCACAGATTCTCTTCCTAACACTAGGTGGCCAATAGTCAATATGAGGTTATCTAATGGAAATAGGATCAGGTGACCATACGGACACCCAGGGTGTCATCTGGATCGGCCTATCATGGGAAGAATAATTTTTCCCTTTCTGGGAGGGTTAGCCTACATGGCACCAAGGTTTGTGCGCGTTTGTGCTGCCCCCACAGTCAATTTGTCACACAGGCCTCTTGTTTGCATTGACTACTTGTGCAATAGAGTGTTATCGCTGCTTTTGCCCTGGTTTACTGTGGGCTTTCCCCTTTCCAACATTGCGTCTGGCTCTGTTTACTCCGGAATTGAAGCTACCGTCACTTCTGGTTCCTGTTTCAGAATTACGACACAGACTGCGCATATGTGCCAAGCTAATCTGGGTGTCTGCACTGCTACTGACGCCATTGGTTGTGGGAGCAGTGGAGGATAAATAGACCTTGGCTGCAAGCAGAAGTTTGCGATTCTCCAAATATAGAGGATTGAGGTGAGATGATGCCAGTGTGTGAGGTTGTTGCTTGATAGATAGCTGTTTTTGTTCTGTTGTAACCTGTCCTATTGTTTGTTTAGTCTATAGTGAAGTAAAGATACCTAGAGCGAGCCCTTCTAGGCACCCAATCTTTGGACGTGTGCTTTGGGTAATCTCCCCTGTTTATACAGGTGAGACAAGTTTAAATTGCAAGCGTTTGTATACATTTGGTTCCTTGCTAAATACAATCCTTATGATGGAATATGCATGTCTTCTCTAGGCTAACAGTGGGTGCATTGGGGTATCACTAGTTTTTGGATCATCTGAGGGTCCCCTCCCCTCCACCTCCTCCAGGAGGATATTGGCAAAGTTTTTTTGCATACAAGTTACTGCAATTACCACAAAAATACAGGTATATACAGTATAGAGTTTCTAGCACCCTCCAGTGTCCAAACTATGAATTTATAAGTATCTAAGTTGTGTTTTTTCTCTCCAGAAAAGGCCGTTAAAAAGACGGTGATATTCTCTCCTCTATGGTTTCACCGCTTTCCTTATTCTTTAACCTCCTGAGATATTGGAGCCCAATTTGCTGTTTTTATACATGCCATTTACTTTAAATCATTCATTAATGATTTAAATCATTAATTAATGATTAATATGGACAAAAAGTGGATCGGCAGTATATGGGAAATGTGATATAAAACAAATGGCAATTATGTGCATGTGGTATGTGTTTTTGTTATATTCTAAAATTGTTTTTTTGATTGTAGTGTCATCTACATGCAGTGTGCAAATCATTTAAAGTCTCCCAAAGAAGCCATAGCCTGGCAAAACATGTAGAGAAAAATGAAATCTATTGCATGGTTACTGTATATGTTTACTTTTTCATTGATGATGAAATGATTTAACATTTTTGTAATAATTTTTTGAAGATTTTTATGACAAAACTTCTGATAAAACTTTTGTCTTTGCACCATCTTAATCCCACCATCTCTATCTCTGTTCTATGTTTTAACCTTATTGCTACCTTCATTTTGTGATCAAAATTTAATAATTCAACTCAGTCTAAAGCAGACCATAATTGTATAAATATACTCACTTCTAAGGCCTTTGAGCCATTTCAAGCCATGTCCAGCAACTGTTTTATTACCATATATGATTGGATATTGTCAAATGTCTTTTTGCACTGTGTTAAAACTATGCTCTTTAATAAAAAAGCAATTGAAATAAAAAGTGATCCACCCAGCCACTACTGTTGCACCACCACCTTCATTGTGCCCAGTGTTGTAGTTGTGTTTCTGCAGATGTGCAGCTGCAGGCTTTGTCCCCACGTACCCCCTTCTCTCCCTCCCCTCCCTGTGTCTATGATCCTCCTGCAGAATTCTACCAATCTCTCTGATCTCATATGGCTCTCCTTCTCTCCCTTACAATGGCTGTAAGCTTCTGCAGGCATGCAAGGGAGGATTGGTTTTCAGGATGGAAAGCAAGGATGGCAGATTGGTAAATATATCTCTCACACTTTTCTTTCTGAATGAACACAATGAGTGATAGGTGCCAATCACTTCTGTGTTTATTTATAGTTGATGCATAGTAAACAGCATTTATTGTGCACATTCATCACATCAGTGGGCATACATAATGCAGTAAAAAAGTATATTCATTGAACTCTATGTGTAACAACACGTTGCAATGTGTTGCCGTGATATATAATTTGCTGTGTTGAAATGAAATGTATGCCTGGATCATTTTATTGTAGTGCACTCCAATGCAGCATACAAATGGCACTGTGGTTTGGGCATTACCACAATGCATTAATGTGAAGCCAGCCTCCAAGAGTTTTTGTGTATCTTCAGTGTTTAGCGCTTTGCAATAGGGAACAATTTAAAAATTACAGCTATGTATCTTTATTAGCACAATACGGTTTTAGTTTTTAGATACGGTATAAATTTAGTAGGAATTTATGTTGCATTTGTGAGCACTAAAAATGATTTTAGTGTATTTTTTATCTAAAATATGTTTTGATAAACATTTGTGCAACTATCACAGGAGCTTCTATCACAGGAGTTCCTATACTTTCAGAAGGTTCCTTTATGAATTCCAAAAACTATAAATGAAAAAAAAATGTATAAATTGCAAAAACAGTCTGGCCACCTTAGATACTACGTGAAGCACATGAACTGGCAGTGAAAGGGGTAATGTATATATTTTAGTTTTTGAAAAAGTAAAGATTAGTGTAGCTGTCTGTGTACAGTTGTTCCTTAGACATTGCAGGAAATACAAGAAAATCTCTGAAAAGTGAGGGGGAATCCCTCTTAGATTGTTGCCACCGGAACAGGTGTACCTTTTGAAAGATTCCCCCTAAACACCTGGTTTGCAGCCATATATTATTGGATTTCACATAATATTCTTTTTCATGTCCTCGATTGTAAGCTCTAATGAGCAGGGCCCTTTGATTCCTCCTGTATTGAATTGTATTGTAATTGTACTGTCTGCCCTAATATTGTAAAGCGCTGCGCAAACTGTTGGCGCTATATAAATCCTGTATAATAAATAATAATAATAAATGACAATGCTCAGATACACAAATAGAATCTGATAAATTCCTTCACTATGCAATTCAAAATATATGCTCATTACTCTGTACAGAAAGACATCTCTGCTTGCCACCAGCATTTGGAAAGCAATGAGAAATCAGGAGAGAGAGGAGGAATATTAACAGGAGCAGGATGGTTGGTGGGTTGGTGATGAGAAGGAGGAGAGTTGATGGTGTTTGCAGTGAGGAGGAGGGGTACCTTTTGGGAAGCATCAAGGGGGTCATTTCACCCAGCCTCTGATAGGTGAACAATTATGCAGGGATTTATACCACAATCCAAGAAGGAGCACTAAGTGTCCTACTGTAAGGAGCCATCCGGGGCCATTGGAAGGCCTATGCACGGGCGCACATAGCATGTGCGTGCGTCTGTGTGCGTTTGCGCGCTCATATGCGCCGGCATTGGTGCCAAAATGGCCATTTAAGCTCACAGCACCCTGCAGTCAGTGCTGTCCATTCTACAGCGCTCCTGCACCTGTGACCCCAGTGTTTTCTCTGAGAGACTTCCTGTATCTGTGACCCTGGCTTCCTGTTGTACTTTGCTTGCTGCCTGCCCTGACCCCTGGCCTGTCTACGACTACTCTCCTACCTGATCCTTTGTACTTCTGCTGCCCACACGTTGCTGACCCTGCCTGTACCCAACTATCTGCCAGCCTGATCCACTTGTACCACACTGCCAGCTTGTTACCGACCCGGCCTGTACCACCACCCTTCTGCCTGCACAAGCTTCTGTGGACCTTCACCTGTCATCTGTGACCAAGTCCAGCCCTCGTGCCCCCCTGTGCTCCTAAACTCCCAGTCTCCACTATCAGGGGTTCTCAAACCAGGGCAGTAAGAGAGGTTGCCCCCGCATAAGTCAGACTCAACCACCAGGTACGTGACACCCACTCTAAGGCATGCCAAAGAACTTCATTGCCCCATCTCCTGTTGGTGGCTGGAACCACTGCACTGGAAGCATAAGTGAAGTGAGACAAAATGGGAAATGGCTAGGTGGCTTTGGTTTGACACATTTTTTGGTTGACACAGGCAAAGCTGCTCTTTGTGTACTGCACATTAATGCATATGTCTGTGTTACAGTTGTTTGCACCAAATTACACCACCCTTTTCCCACCATTTGCTATATCTGCCATTAAATGTAAGTAATCCCATTTAAAAGAAATGGCCAGCAAGGTCTATTCTGATTCTAATTTCGATTCTAAAATGAGAGTCAGAGGTTCTGCATGCCAGGGTTTTTTTTAACATTAGAGATTTATTTTGCTTGAATGTATATATGTATTTTTTTTTAAATATGAGGCCATCCCTGCCCAGTTAAACCAACCATGGACAAGGATGGCAACCTGGGAGCTACAGTACTTAAAGAACACTAAACAACTGGGGACCACCACACCAAACCTCCCCCTGGGAGGAGAGCCAACTAATCATTGGGAAAGGAAAAAAATATTATGGGGAATAGTTTTACTGCTTGCAGTAATGCTAGCATACCTGGCTACCACCAGCCTACCTGGCTGCTTCTTCTTTGCAGTCCTCCTGACTGACACTCTGCATCAGTCCTGCTTGACTGACACACTGGAGATTTCCCAGGGCAGTTTGGATGAAGACTTAGCACACTGCCATTTTAAGAGAGACCTGCTACAGCTGGCAGTCTCTCCCTTTGTCTATCCCTGCACTGTGCTGATCTTCTCACTCTGTCTCTCTTTGCTACCTGTTGCCTCTCCGATAAGCTCTCCTCCAACTGTCTCCTGTGGTAGGATTCTTCCAGGCCAGCCACCCGAGCTCTGGTCCGAGACAAAGCCCATCCCCAGCAGGGGTCCCTCAAGGGCCACCGACAAACTCCCTCAGCACTGTATCTCTATCTTCCACCTGACTCCCCTGCTGGCATGGCTCATGTCTATTTAAGGGCTCCTTAGTTCCCTGCCCCAACTTGTGGATCAGTTAAGGGCCCCATATGCAAGGCAGCCCTCCTAGCCTCTGCCCACTAACTTATAACACATTTTCTAACATTCTAGAAACAGGGAGAGGAACCAGAGAGCTGCCTGGATTAGTCATTCTGCCCTGGCCTCCAATAACCCTGACCCAGCTTCAGTGACTCAGGTTTATTTCTGAGCCAGACCATGGTTTGCCTGTACTACCACTAGAAGCACACTAGAGGGTTGTACTACCACTAGAAGCCTACTAGAGTGTGCTACATAAGGTACTTTAGTGCCAATACCTACAACTTGAATGGACCTCGGGGAGTGTCCCTTCAACATAAAAATAATTGAACCACTCTGTTAACTCTCATCTGTTAGCAAACAACAGACTGCATAATCTCTGGGAGGGTTATGAAAACTATGAAGCTGTACACTGCCACCTAGAACATTAAAGGATGTTAGTCTAGAGGTCTATAATCATTAATATGTTATTTCTATCCCTTCAGTATTGGTGTGGTGTTGTATATATGGTAAATTGGATGTAAGCCTATGATGGTTTTTATCCTTGCAGTTTCATAGGCTGAGATAGTGGGATATTTGGAACCCATCGAGTAATGATCATTGAGATTCCACATGCTACTGCAATCCAAAACCTTGGAAATACTCTGGCATGAATATAATAAAGGTTTTAAGCATTCCATAGTAGGGTGGGAAAGTTAACGATCCACTGTGAAACAATGTGTATTTTCTATTGTGGAATATAGTGTGGATTCACAAATAAGCCATGTCTGGCAAGAATTTGATGTACTGTTAACCACTTTAGGACTGTCCATCCGCATTGTACTGCAGACGGGCAGCTCATACAGGCACAGCCCCTCCCCCCACAACTCCCACTGTGATTAGACACAGTGGGGTTTTGTCAGCAGGTCCGGATCAGTGATTCATGTTTGAGACATGCTGATCAGCTGTGTCCAATCACAGCCCAGAGCCCTGCGTTGACAAACAACACAGGGCTCTGTACAGAGGGAAGGAAGGGAGAAGGAAAAAAAAGATTGGGCAAAATCCATTTGAAGGTACTTAACATTTGAATGTTTGCTTTTAACTGTCAGTTATGGAGTGAATGGACTTTCTTACATGAAAACTACATTCACAGTTAGAAATGTATTCATTCAAAAGAAATTTTCCATTCTACATCTTTGAATTTTCTCATTACTGTGGTCGAAAACAAAAATCAATTTGAAAGCCATTAAATTCTTTTAACAAAACATTTTGAATGAAATTCTACAAGTGTGTGGCCAGCTTAACCGCCTCAGCCCTAGAAGGATTTCCCACATTAGGACCAGAGCACTTTTTGCGATTCAGCACTGTGTCGCTTTAACTGACAATTGCACGGTTTTGCGATGTTGTACCAAAATGAAATTTGTGTCCTTTTTTTCCCACAAATAGAGCTTTCTATTAGTGGTATTTGATCACCTCTGTGTCATTTTTGATCACCGCTATAAACAAAAAAAGAGCGTCAATTTTGCAAAAAAAAAAAAACAATATTTCTTACTTTTTGCTAAAATACAAATCCAAAAAAATATATAAAAAGCAAATGTATTCATTGGTATTGGCCAATTTATATTCTTCCTCATATTTTTGGTAAAAAAAAAATCGCAATCGGCATATATTGATTGGTATGCGCAAAAGTTGCCGTGTTTACGAATGATGAGAATTAATTTCTGGGGTTTTTATGTATGTTTTTATTTTTTACTAGTAATGGCAGCGGTCTTCAATTTTTATCGGGACTGCGATATTGGGGCAGACATGTCGGACTATTTTGACACTTTTTTGACACCATTGGCATTTATACAGCGATCAATGCTATGAAAATGCATTGATTACTGTATAAATGTCACTGGCAGGGAAGGGGTTAACCTGCAGGTCGTGCTCTAAGGGGTTAACTGTGTTCCCTGTGTAAGTTCTAACTGTATGGGGGCTGGGCTGGCTGGGGGAGGGGAGTGATCGTGGCTCCCATAACAGGAAGCATGCAATCACATCCCTTCCCCCTCTGTCAGAACGGAGATCCATGTTTACATACACGGACCCCCATTCTGTCACTCTGGGGAGCGATCGTGGGTAGCCAACAAACATCGAGTCTGCCCTACCCACTGCCCTACACGTCGGGCGGTCGGCAACTGGTTAACAATTGTTAGGCACACACTTGATCCATTGATTACCCTGAGATGTTAACCCCTTTCCAGCCAGTCCATTAGTATGGTGACGGTGTATAAAATTATCACTGATCACTGTATTAGTGTCACTAGTGATGTCAGTGTCAAGATAGTCAGTTCCCACCCAGCATCAGATAGTGTAAGATTATCCACTGAACTTTCACAGCCCCACTATAAGTTGCTGATCATTGCCATTACAAGCATAAAATATAAATAAATAAATAAATAGAAGTTCCAGTGGACAGATTCATCTCTACAGCTCCTCTGGAGTTACCATGGGCCTCTTGACTGCTTCTCTGATTAATGCTCTCCTTGCCCGGCCTGTCAGTTTAGGTGGACGGTCATGTCTTGGTAGTTGTGCAGTTGTGCCATACTCTTTCTATTTTTGGGTGATGGATTGAACAGTGCCCCATGAGATGTTTAAAGCTTGGGATATTTTTTTATAACCTAACCCTGGTTTAAACTTTTCCACAACTTTATGTATTTATTTAATTTTTCAATAAAGGTTTATTGAAGATTTATGAATGACACAATCAAATCTGCATCAAGTATCAAATGAATATAAAACATTTATCTTAATGTTCATAACATGGCTGTATATTCGGTTCTATAATTGTTGATTAATACATAGTTTCATCCTAACTTATATCTAAACCGTTTCCATCTATATTTATATAGAATCCTTATGAGTTGGTCATTGTGTTACCCGATTATGAAATAAGATATAAAATGGGTTTTGTTGAGATTTGTCCTACGGTCTCGGAACCTGGCCAAAGTAAAGGTGTAGAGGAATTTATTTTAGAAGGTCATCATATTCCCCTGATAACCTGAAAAGGAACCACTTATTCCAAAGTTTATGGAATTCGTGTATATTTTCTTGTTTAATTGCCAAAGTTTCTTCCATATCATGGATCAAATTTATTATTAATATCCATTCCTTGATGGTAGGGGTGTGTGAGGATCTCCAGTAAAGTGGTATCAGAGTTTTTGCAGCATTAAGCATGTGTCTTATTAAGGATCTTTTGTATTTTCTGTAAGATAGATGGTTAATGTGGAGTAAGCAAAGGGCAGCATCAAATTGAATATTTGTTTCAGTGATTTTCACTATCCACGCTATAACCTCCTTCCAATATTTTTGGATCTCATGGCAAGACCACCATATATGGGTGAAGGTGCCTACCTCTTTATGACATCTCCAGCATAAATCTGATTCTGCAGGGGCCCATCTTTTTATTTTTGTGGGCATTATGTACCATTGATTGCGGATTTTAAAGGATGTTTCCTGGATTCTGGTGCTTAATGAACATTTGTGAGTGAAGACACAAGCCTTCTTCCACTGTGCCTCAGATATTGGGCTTTTCAGTTCATTTTCCCAAGTATCTTTGTATCTGTCTTTGAATTCAGTGTTAGGCTGTGAGATCCAATTATAAACTAGAGAGGTGGCACCTTTTATAGTAGTTTGCTCATAGCAGATCTTTTCGAGATTTGTTAAAGGTCTCGCCATGAGATCCCTATTCTTATTTTTCTGAATGAGTCCATGAATTTAGAGAACTATTAGCGATCTTTTTTTTGAGTTGATGAAGGGATAATATCTTGTTATTGTTTAAACAGTATGTATGAATAGAGGTGTACCTCTCTCTGTTTTGAGGTGGTTGACTCTATCAGATCCGGGTGGAAATTCCGGGTTGCCTGCTATCGAAGTTAATGGGCTAGTATTAGAAGATAGATGATGGGAGTCAGCAATTTTTTGGAAAACTTTTAAGGTGGTGTTAATTAACGGGTGTTTTTTGATAATGGGGGATAGAATTTTGACTTGGTCCAGGGAAGAAATTTTATTGAGATTTTGGGGTCTGTTTCTTCAAGGCTAATCCAATCTTTAGTGTCAAAATGGCTGTGCCAATCAATCACTCTGGTAATGTGTGTGGCGAAGTAGTATTTTTTACAGTTTGGGAGACCTAGTCCGCCTTTGTCCTTGGGTAATGTTAGCTGTTTTAGCTGAATTCTGGGTTTTTTGTGTGCCCATAGAAAGTCTCTTTTGGCTTTTGTAAGTCTTCTAAGTCATGAGGTATGTCAATCGGGAGGGCATGAAACAGATATAGTAATCTGGGTAGGATGGTCATTTTTAATATGTCGGCTCCGCCAAACCACGAAAATTGTTTAGAGTTCCAGTTTTTAAGATTGTCTTCTATTTTTTTAAGTAGTGGGGTAAAATTGTGATAGAATATGTCTTTAAGATTGCGCGTTAATCTGACCCCTAAATATTTAAGAGAATTTTTTTCCCATTTGTAAGGACAGTTACGTTTGGTAAGTGATTCTATGTCTTTAGAGAGCGATAAGTTCATTGCTTCAGATTTACTGCTGTTTATTTTGAAATTTGATATAGCCTTGAACTGTCTGAAAATTTCATTCAGATTTGGTATTGAGATGTGTGGCTGGGATATGAAGAACAAGTCATCGGTGTAGGCTGCCATTTTGTACTCTCTGTGGTTCACATTGAATCCATGAATATTCTTGTTGTTGTTGATGGTTCTTATTAAGGGTTTCAAGGTCAGAATAAACAGCAGTGGGGAGAGAGGGCATCCTTGCCTGGTGCCATTTTAATTTGAATGGGATCTGACAATTGATTGTTTATTTTGACTTTTGCAGTGCGGTTGTTGTAGATAGATTGTATCCAGGTCATCATTTACTTACGAGTCCTATATGTTCACATGTGGCAAATGTATAGTCGCACGCCACTCTGTCGAAGGCCTTCTCCACATCAGTTGACAGGAGAAGGCCTTTAACATCCTCACTGTGTGCTTTGAGTATTAAGTTCAGAGCTTTGATAATGTTATCTTTTGCTTCATGTCCTGGCATGAAGCCTACCTGTTCTTGGCCAATTATTTTGTGGAGTAAGGGTCTTATTCTGTTAGCTAGGATATTTGTCAGAAGTTTGAGATCAAGGTTCAATAGGGATATTGGTGTATAGTTAGCGCATTTTTTGTGGTCTTTGTCTGGTTTTGGGATAATAATTATTTGTGCTGATAGGAAGTCTTGTGTTGTTGTGGTGTTTTTATTGAGATAATTAAGTGCTTCTGAAAGTGAGTTAGCAAGTAAAGAATCAAATGTTTTATAGTATTGAGATGTGAGGCCATCTGGGCCAGGGCTTTTCCCAGTCTTAAGTTTTTTAATAGCTTCTGTGATCTCTTCTATTGAGATATCTTTTTCTAGATCTTTGATTTCGTTTTCTGGGATCTTGGGTAGTTTACTTTGTTGAATAAAGTCTTTGATCATTGTTGCTCTAGTGACATTGGGTTGTTGGATTTTGTTCTGTAGGGGAATGTTATACAGCTCCGAGTAGTAGTTTAGGAATACCTTTGCTATTCTATTTGTATCAAAGGTCTCTATGCCTTTAGAGTCGTGTATACTGTGTATAACATTTGCCTTTTTGGTGTCTTTTAAAGCTCTGGCTATTAATTTGCTGTTTTTGTCTCCGTATTCATAGTATATCGATTTTTTGAGGAAGAGGGATCTTCTCGTCCCTTTGTCAAGAAAAGATTGTAGTTCCCTTCTAGTGATAGTCAAGTTTTGTTCTGTTTCTAGCGCTTGTGAGTGTTTGTGTGTTCTTTCTAGTTGGCCAATTTTTGTTATTAAGTTAGCAATGTGTTTCTCTCTTTCTTTTTTCTTTTTGGATCCCCATTTAATGAAGTCTCCTCTTATTACACATTTGTGAGCTTCCCAAATTGATAGGGGAGAGGTATCTTGGTTGGTGTTGGTTTGGAAATTGTTGGTTTGGATTTGATATTTGCTAGAATTTCGGGGTCGGCTAGGAGTGAAGGGTTTAATCTCCAGTTAAATGCTTTCGGTTCTTGTTTCTTAGTGATCAGGTGTATTGAAATCGGAGCATGGTCTGAGAGTGTAATATTACCTATTTTGGCCTTCTGTAGGATTGGAATGTCTCTTTGTGATATGAAGAGATAGTCAATTCTTTTATACCTTTTATGGGGATTAGAGAAGAAGGTAAAATCTTTCTCGTTGGGATTAAGCAGTCTCCACGTGTCTATCAGGGATAAGGATTGAAATAGTAATTTGATTTTTTTAAGAATGCGGTATGAGATGCTGGTCTTACCCGAAGATGTGTCCTGAAGTGGGTTTAGGGGGATATTGAAGTCGCCTCCAATAATTATACGTCCTTATGCAAAACATTTTAAGGGGTTCCTCAGAGATGTAAGCAGTTACTATGTGCTGATGAATTTAAGATCCCTCTGGTTCCTGGGCCCTTGGGACAGGCGTGTGAATCTCTCAGATCGTTCATTGGGAGTCCCAATATAGCAGCCGCGGAGGCCTCACTGAAGCCTCGGACTAAATTTTCAGCCGCTTCCGCTCCGGGTACCGCCGCCGTTTTCTGGATTGCGGTTTTTCAGAGGTGGGTTGCTGTATTATATTGGGGGCTTCCAGAGGGGTGCCGGGTTGTTGGATAGGCAGCTTTGATGAGGGATTGCTAAAGAAAGTGCCGCCGGCCGATTGTCAGGCTGCCTAGGCCGCAAACTGGTGCCGATTTAGGTGGTTTATGTTTCCAAAAACTCCTCTGTTGTGATGTATGGGATGCAGGGGGTAGGGATAGTGTGAGAATCTGACTCATCGAGCTTGTAGAGCGCTGGATGGCGATGGATTTATCCGTGCTCACTGAGATGCGTCCATCTCTGTCCACGGCAGGTCACGCCCCCCTGATGCAAAACATTTTAATTTGTCAATTATTTTTTGGCAAAATGAGGTATGTGCTTTATTTGGGAAGTAAACATTTGCTAGGGCTGTTGGGGTACCTGACATTGTAACTTTTAAGAATAGGTATCTGCCCTCTGGATCAGCAAGTATATGTTCTGTTTGGAATGTGGAGTCCTTGCTTAGGAGGATCGTTACTCCCTTTGTTTTAGCCTGGGAGTTAGTAGAGGGATATGCTTTGGTGAAGAAATTGTTGGTCATTTTTGGGATTGTTGTACCTTTAAAGTGGGTTTCTTGTAAAAAAAAATAATTTGAGGATGGATCTTTTGGAGTTCCTTTAAGATTTTGTGTCTTTTTTCCGGTGTTCCGAGACCGATAATGTTGTGTGAGATAATCGTGGGGTTCTTCCCCAGGTTAGAGTATGCCATGTTTAATGTTGATTGTTGGATGGAGATAAAGAGGGAAAGGACAGAAGAGAGATAGGGGGATGATGTTATAAGAGGGGAAGATAGGTAAAGAGTTTCTCTGGATATCACTATCTCTGTTGCTTACCAGCATCCAACAGAGAAGTGTAAAAGTTTAGAATAATCAAATATATAAGGTTATTAATAGTGTAATTTTTTTCTTTTGGGGGTCGTGGAAGGGGTTTCCCGGTGAGTCGTATTTGCTCGAATAATGTATGACAATATTAATTTTAATACTTCTATGAGTTTGTGTCTTATGGCAGGATCACCATATAGCCCAGATATGTAATTAGATTGTTATTTTGTTTAGGTTGGGCGATAAATTGGGGTGGATCATTTTGGAATTGTATTCAGTGCTGTGGTATCGTAAGATAGTGTAAAATTTATTTTACTTTATATGTAAGATTGTATAAGGCTCTTATAGGGTGGTGTTTTCCCCAATAGAATGTACAAACCTTTTTCAGGTAAGTTTTAACCATTGTTTAGTAATAATAATAATCAGAGCCTTTTTCTAAACCAGAACATCATAATAATAAAGTCCTAAAGTCTCTGCGAGAGTCTCGCCACATATTCCTCCGTTAAGGACCTGATTAAAAGTGCTTCTAATGTCCAATTATTGTGTATGTTGGGGTATCAATTTATAATCTTTGTTGTTCTATGTCTTTACCTGGTGAACTCTGATGAGCAGCCAGGTGTGTAAGGTTTGGAGGTGTTTGTGGGTCAGACTCTCACAGTAGTAAAGGCTCTACTATTCTTATCTTTGTCATTCATAAACATAACGGTAAAAGTTCACTAATTCAACAAAAGTTGACCAAGTTTTTAGACTTTCCAATATAACCGTATCAACAATAACTCCATCCTTTCTTCCTGTTTGGGTTTATAGGGTATGAGTTTCTTACAGGAGGGAGAAAGGAACTCAATTTGGTGACCATGGTATGTGGTAATGTTTTAAAAAAAAAAAAAAATGTGGGGGACCTGAACCCATGGTAAAATCTGTGACAAGAGAACAATGTGACTTATTTTTATATAGTCTTGTCTATCATGACAGGTTGTATAGGTAGCTCCATATTTTCCTTTATTCTGAAAATGACTTTGTTATGCCACTGTTCTCTGTCAAATGTTGTTATATCCATTTGATGTGTTCAATGGTAATGTCTTGGCATGTAATGGTACTATTGGGTACTTGCGGGAATCTTTTAGCAGTTGAATGTCCTCAAAGAAGATTTTTATCTTTATTGTCCTCTCTGACTCTTGGAGTTTTGGAGCCAGGGGTGCCTATGTTTTGGCCCTCATTGTGTTTTTGTTTTTTCCCTTTGGGATAGGGAGACTTGTGAGGTGAGTTTCCCGGTGATGTCCCTGCTATTGGTATTTGTGGGGGAAGACGGAACTCTTGGTACCATTCAGGTAATTCAATTATATCATTTTGTATTGCCTCACAGAAAAATGGGATGTCTTCTGGTGTCCGAAGGAGAACCTGTTTCTCTTCCACTGTGATTTGAACTGCAAATGGAAACTTCCACCTGTACTGTATTTTTTTCTCTTTCAGAATGTCTGTTTTATTGCTCTTCTGTTTTTCAGGGTAATTGGTGAGAGATCTTGAAAAAGTTGCATTGTTGTGCCATTAATTGCCCTGGATGGTGGTCTGTATCTCAGGAACTTACTCAGAGCACGTCCGCCGCCGTGAGCCGCGAGCCACACCCCCCAAAACTTTATCCCTGACCTGTCTGGTGTGTTCATTGGCCTTCATGATGCTGTTTGTTCACGAAGGTTCTCTAACAAACCCCTGAGGGATTCACAGAACAGCTGTATTTATACTGAGATTAAATTACACACAGGTTGACTCTATTTACTAATCAGGTGACTTCTGAAGGCAATTTTTTCTACTAGATTTTAGTTAGGGGTATCAGAGTAAAGGGGGGCTGAATACAAATGCACACCACACTTTTCAGATATCTATTTGTAAAAAAAAAATTGAAAGCCATTTATTATTTTTCCTTACACTTCACAATTATGTGCCACTTTGTGTTGGTCTATCACATAAAATCCCAATAAAATACATTTATGTTTTTGGTTGTAACATGACAAAATGTGGAAAATGGGTATGAATACTTTTTCAAGGCACATAATGTATAAAAAAATCATAATACCAATATGTGCTTGCAATATGTTTGTAATGTTGATTTCTGTTTGTTGCCTTTCACAGTTTCACATCCATAGGATCATTTGATAGATTTAAAGAACATTTGGCCAATAGAAAATAGCCTAACACTATAGGCTAATAAAATTTGAACATGAGGGAAAATAATAAGAGTGAGACCTTGTTACTGGGTATGAAATAAATGGAGATTTCTGTGCAAACAGCCAAACAAATGAGTGTTCAGCCAAACAACCTCCAACTGCAGTGGTAAGTGACATATTTATTTATAATATATAATATTTACGTATTTATTTTATTTATATTTATAGATATAAAAGTTTCCTGCTCAGGGTTCCTGGTTTGTCCAATTGATGCCATTGCCCAAACATGGAAATGTGGTCATACTTGGTTAGTGATAACAACGTTACCCTTGTTTACATGTCAAGGGATTCCCAATCAGTAAATGAATATAGCTGGGTACCTGCCACTTCCTTAACTACCAATGACAGGAAAAAGTGGTTGGCGGACATGCGGGACATGCGGACTTTGTCGGCAGCGATTCACTAGATAAGTTGCGCGGGCATCGCCCTCCCTGGTGTTATTGGCGGCTTGGTGGCTACTATACCATCGACTGTTCCATCTTATTTATACAGACCTTCTTCTTCAAACAATACCTGTTGGGATCCCTGAAGCATTTTTCAAATCCTGCTCCATTTCAACTGTGCTTTCTTTTCCTACATTACCTCCAATAGGATATTATTTGGCCACATGTAGCTCTTTTATCCCCTGTGTCCGCCCCCCTGATCACCTTGGACCCCTGGGAGCATTTGGCAATCATTCTGAGAAAGGGTCCAGATGAAGCCTCTCAGCGAAACGCATCGACCCCACATGACTATACTACATTAATGTTCTCTGGATATTTTGTAGTATTTTGTATCCGATCGTATTATATTTGCAATGATATATTTCCTGTCCTAGTGAGCACTTTGTTGCCACTATTTTTTTATGGTATACCAATAAAATATATGTTTTACTCTTCGTTTTGGTCTCATGTGTGCCTTCAAAGTCCATTTTGTTCCCTGTCATGTGAGCCTCATACACAGGAACAGGTTGTTTTTCTTCTTATGTCAATTTAAGGAGGTGGCACGCCATAGAAGGCAATTTTTATGTTGTATAATATTTATATATTTATTTTATTTATATTTATAAATATAAAAGTTTCCTGCTCAGGGCTCCTGGTTTGTCCAATTCATGCCATTGCCCAAATATGGAAATGTGGTCATACTTGGTCAGTGATAACAACGTTACCCTTGTTTACATGTCCAGGGATTCCCAGTCAATAAATGAATAGAGCTGAATACCTGCCACTTCCTTAACTACCAATGACAGGAAGAAAGGTGTCATATATAGTAGTAGTAGTAGAAATACCCAGTAAATAGGTTAAAAAGTAGTGTTGCGCGAACCCGGACTGTAACGTTCGGGTCCGTACCGAACTTTCGGGTGTCTGGGATCCGGACCCGAACACGGACATTTCAAAAAACGTTCGGGTTCGGGTTCTGGGTTCTGGTAGTTGATCACGCATGTTGAATAGCTGAAGGGCAACCAATCAACAAGCGTTTCACTGGTATGCCCTTAGAAGCCATCACAGCCATGCCTACTAATGGCATGGCTGTGATTGGCCAGTGCATCATGTGACCCAGCCTCTTTATAAGCTGGAGTCACAGTGCGGCATGTCACATGCTCTTGGGTTAGTGTAGGGAGAGGAAGCTGTCGGCGTTTTTGTCAGGGAGAGATTGCAGACATTTTAACATCTGATCCTGCATCCTAAGATTAGTACTGCTGTTGCTCTGAGGGATAGATTGCAGAAATTTGAGATTTCACATACTGCTGCTTTGAGTGGCAGATTGCTGATCAAACTCTGCCTAACACAACGATCGTTATGATCGTACACAACGATCAGATTGTTGGAGTAATTTGAGATTTTACATACTGCTGCTTTGAGTGACACATTGCAGATCAAACCCTGCCTAACATAACGATCGTTACGATCGTACACAATGATCAGATTGTGCGATCATACTCAACGATCAGATTGTGGGAGTAATTTGAAATTTCACATACTGTTGCTTTGAGCGATCTGACTGCACTAGGTAGAGGCTTCTGCTTAGAGGGACAGATTATTGTTCAAAAATCATTGCCTACTCCTATAGGGCCAGCTGTTGCTGTAAGTGACACATTATTGTTCAAAAATCATCTCCTAGTTCTAAAGGGAGAGTTTCCAGCTGTTGCTTAGAGGGACAGATTATTGTTCAAAAACCATTGCCTACTCCTATAGGGCCAGGATCCAGCTGTTGCTGTAAGTGACACATTATTATTAGTGTTGAGCGAACCCGGACTGTAACGTTCGGGTCCGTACCGAACTTTCGGGTGTCCAGGGCACGGACCCGGACATTTCAAAAATCGTTCGGGTTCGGTCCGGGGTTCTGCTGTTTTACTCCACGTGTTGAGAAGCTGCAGGGCAGCCAATCAACAAGCGTTTCACTGGTTTGCCCTTAGAAGCCATCACAGCCATGCCTACTAATGGCATGGCTGTGATTGGCCAGTGCATCATGTGACCCAGCCTCTTTATAAGCTGGAGTCACAGTGCTGCAGTCACATGCTCCTTGGGTTAGTGTAGGGAAAGGAAGCTGAAAGCGTGAGGGAGAGATTTGAGACATTTTAAGACCTGATCCTGCATCCTGAGATAGATTACTTTACTACTGCTCTCTGTGCTGTTGCTCTGAGGACAGATAGCAGAAATTAGAGATTTTACATACCGCTGCTTTGAGTTGCAGAGCAAGCTCTGCATAAAACAACGATCGCTACGATCGTGCTCAACGATCAGATTGTTGGGGGAATTTGAGATTTCAAATACCGCTGCTTAGAGTTGGAGATTGCAGATTAAACTCTGTCTAATGCAACGATCATACATTCGTACACAACGATCAGATTGTGGGATCGTACACAACGATCATATTGTGGGAGTAATTTGAGATTTCACATACTGCTGCTTTGAGTGATCTGACTGCACTAGGTAGAGGCTTCTGCTTAGAGGGACAGATTTTTGTTCCAAAACCATTGCCACTCCTATAGGGCCAGCTGTTGCTGTAAGTGACACATTATTTTTCAAAAAAAATCTCCTAGTTCAAAGGGGAGAGTTTCCAGGTGTTGCTTAGAGGGACAGATTCTTGTTCCAAACCCATTGCCTACTCCTATAGGGCAAGCTGTTGATGTAAGTGACACATTATTGTTCAAAAATCACTCAATCACTCACCCACAGAGGACAGCTTGTCTTTGCCTGTGGGCAGCCTGGCACACATGGCCGACTACATGCTGCAGTGCCTGCGCAACGACAGCCGAGTTGCCCACATTGTAACTTTCTCTGATTACTGGGTGGCCACCCTGCTGGATCCCCGTTACAAGGACAACGTGCCGTCCTTAATCCCCTCACTGGAGCGTGTGAGGAAGATGCGCGACTACAAGCGCACACTGGTAGAGGGGCTGCTGAGGGCATTCCCAAATGATACTGGGGGCTCAGCGGAAGCACAAAGTGAAGGTAGAGGAGGAGGAGGAGGTAGAGGCCACCAACGCAGCTGTGCCACCGCCAGCACCTCAGAAGGCAGGGTTAGCATGGCTGAAATGTGGCAAAGCTTTGTCAGCAGCCCGCCACAACAAACAGCACCACCAGCCGATAGACAACGTCTTAGCAGGAGGCAGCATTTCAGCAACATGGTGCAAGAGTATGTGGGCACACGCCTACACGTACTGCCTGATGGGTCTGCCCCATTCAACTTCTGGGTCTCTAAATTGGCCACATGGCCTGAGCTTGCCCTTTATGCCTTGGAGGTGCTGGCCTGCCCTGCAGCCAGTGTATTGTCGGATCGTGTGTTTAGCACGGCTGTGTGAGTCCGGTCTAAACATTTCCACATGGTCCCATGGAAGCTTACAGCTGTCCATCTCCCAAACACTTGCAGAGAAAGCGGAAGTACCCCCCTACCCACCCGCGATCCCTGGCCCTGAATGCCAGCATTTCAAAATTCCTGGCCTTTGAAATGCTGTCATTCCGTCTGGTGGACACGGACAGTTTCAAAAACCTGATGGCTGGGGCTGTCCCACAGTATGTGGTTCCCACCGCCACTACTTTTCCAGATGAGCCATCCCTTCCCTGCACAAACAAATCGGGGACAAGATCAAGTGTGCACTGCGCAACGCCATCTGTGGCAAGGTCCACGTAACCAATGATACATGGACCAGTAAGCACGGGCAGGGACGCTATATCTCACTAACTGCACACTGGACAAATGTAGTGGCGGGTGGGCCTGAGCCGGCTAGCCATTTGGCGCATGTCCTTCCACACGCGTCACGTGTGAACTAGAACAGGGGCTAAACAAACACGTCCCTTCCCTACCGAGTAGACCTTTTCATCACCGCCACCCTTGGTGTATGACACCCTGTCGGGGTCGGTAGTCCAAAAACTTTGACAGGCACAGGTGGTCTGCCTTACTGTCGTAAAGTTTCCGGTCCTTAAAACTTTACGACCGTAAGTCCCGGTCCCTAGCGCCCACCCATCCCCCCATGAAGGCGAAAGAGACGTTCACAAACCCTCTACCTGTCGACATTCGAAGGTACCCTGGTACACCTTTACAA
>BLSH010223390.1:472093-482329 GCA_018402905.1 Glandirana rugosa | reverse complement strand
AAATGTAATTTCCCCGAAACTTGTGTCAAAATATAAAATATTCCATGGACTCAACATGCCTCTCAGCAGATAGCTTGGGGTGTCTACTTTCCAAAATGGGGTCATTTGGGGGGGTTTGTGCTACCTGGGCATTTCATGGCCTCCAAAACTGAGATAGGTAGTGTGGGGTGAAGGCATACATTTTTGCCCTTAGAAATTCTGAAGGTGGTGATTGGTTTTCGGGGTCCCGTACGCCGATAGGCTCCCAATAAGTCTCACACATGGGGTATCCCCGTACTCAGGAGAAGCAGCAGAATGTATTTTGGGGTGTAATACCACATATACCCATGGAATATGTGAGCAATATATCATTTCAGTAACAACTTTGTGTAATTTTTTTTTTTTGGTCATTTTTCAATCACTTCTGACAAAAAAATAAAATATTCAATGGGCTCAACATGCCTTTCAGCAAATTCCTTGGGGTGTCTACTTTCCAAAATGGGGTCATTTGGGGGGGTTTTGTACTGCCCTTCCATTTTAGCACCTCAAGAAATGAGATAGGCAGTCATAAAATAAAAGCTGCGGAAATTCCAGAAAATGTACCCTAGTTTGTAGACGCTATAACTTTTGCGCAAAGCAATAAATATACGCGATTTGGCTTTTTTTTTACCCGAGACATGTGGCTGAATGCATTTTGGCAAAAATGTATGACTAAAATTTAGTTTATTGTATTTTTGTAATAACATAAAGTTGAAAATATCATTTTTTTTCAAAATTTCCGTTCTATTTTTGTTTATATCGCAAAAATTAAAAAGCGCAGTGTTGAACAAATACCACCAAAAGAAAGCTCTATTTGTGGGGAAAAAAAGGACGCAAATTTTGTTTGGGTACTGTATTGCATGACCGCGCAATTACCATTTGAAGCGGCACAGTGCCAAATTGAAAAAAGGGCTCCGGTCCTAAAGCTGGAAATTCTTCCGGGGCTGAAGTGGTTAAATCGTTTTCGTCTCTATGCGAAACCTGCGATTTACCCACCACCGAACTTTTCTGCTACCTACAGTTGAAACCCTTTTTCACTCCCTGCTTACGTAGGGACTCATCCTTACCAGCCATGTCATTTTTTAAACACACCTGTCACTAAGACCCTCATGCAAAAGGTTTGATCTCTAATCTCTATGCTCAACTATTGGGCCCCATGCCTCTAGCATCTATTCCATATGTATCCAAATGGGAAAGGGACCTGGGACTTCAGCTTGACTCTAAAGAGTGGTCGGACATATGGGTAACTACTAAATCATCTTCCCAAAACATAGTTGCGCTAGAAACAAATTATAAAGCCCTCATGAGTTGGTACCTAGTCCCAGCCCGAATCTCTACATTTTTGCCTACGTATTCTCCCCTTTGCTTCCGTGGTTGCTCTGAGGTGGGCACTTATCTCCATATCTGGTGGACATGCCCATTGGTGAAAACTTTCTGGTCAGACATCTTCCAGATTCTGTCCACTTTGTTTAATAGTCCTTTAGCCCCCGATTCAGCTATAGCCCTATTAAACAAAAAAACCTATAGAGGTAACCAATACCCAATTTAAACTCCTCCTGCAAGTCACCACAGCTTCAAAATAGACTATAGCCAAAGAATGGAAGCCTCCGCACCTCAATGTGGCGAAGACCAAAAACAGGATTACCAGGGCTATGATCTATGCTAAAATTGAGGCGACTATTCTAGACAAAACCACTAAGCAGGAACGGATATGGAAACCATGTATGGTCCATTTCATTCCTCCAGACTTTGACAACACACTGCTGAATCCTTGAACCCTTCACCAACACACAACCAGAGATATCTGTACAATTATTCCAACTTCTCTTGCCCCCTAACCTATTTCCCCCGGGAATTCTTCTTTCTCGTTTCCTCTTTCTCTCCCCCTAGTCCTTCCTCTCTCTCTTTCCTGTTCCTTTTCATTCCATCTTCTTGCTCTTGATCTTTACACCTGCAACTGTTTTTCGTTAACTGAATGCCCTCCTTACTCATGAGCCCTACTAATAATCCAAATGTTCAACCGCAATACCCTCTCTGAAGCTGATCTCACCATCACTTTGTCTAGACACCGAAACACCCTTTCTCATATCCTCCTCTCCCTGAGGTTATTTTGACGTTATAAAGCAATATTCTAATATACAACATCTTAAATATGGGCTGCTACCCACACGTGTTTATGGATTATGCTTATTTTGACTTCTGACATTGGAATTACTTTTCTATACCTCATGAAGGGCTATGAGTATTGTCTGCACCCATTCTGTTCGTGTATGTTCTGATTTGAGCTAATAAAATTCTTGAATAAGAAAAAAAAAGTTCTAGGCAATATCCTATGCCTTTGACACTGGGACTACAGCACAGTTCCATTAGACAATGAGGCCTCATACACATGGGCATTATAAAAAAATGAGCTGTAAAGCTAGTACCAATGCCAGGGAAAAAGCTGCGTTAAAAACAAGATTTTATCAGCATTCTGCATTGGCGTCAATGCGCGTTTATCTGTCCTTAGCTGCGTATCTCTGCCTCTATTTAAAATCAGTGGTTCCCTATGGGAGCCCATTGATTTGAATAGAAGTCGCACCAGAAGTCGGATCATGATGATCCGACTTGCGGTGCAACTTGTGTGCTGAGGATCTTAAAGGGGAACCCCATGCCAAAATGAAAAAAAAATGTGTGGGGATCCCCCCCAAGAGATACCAGACCCTACGGTCTAGTATGGATTTTAAGGAGAACCCCCAAACCAAAAAATGGCATGGGATCCCCCCAAAATCCATACCAGACCCTTATCTGAGCACGCAGCCCAGCAGGCCAGGAAAGGGGAGGATGAGCGAGTGCCCCCCTCCTGGACCATACCAGGCCACATGCCCTCAACATGGAGGGTGGGTGCTTTGGGGAAGGCGGGCCCTGCACCCCCACCCCAAAGCACCTTGTCCCCATGTTGATGAGGACAAGGGCCTCTTCCCAACAACCCTGGCTGGTGGTTGTCAGAGTCTGTGGACTGGGGCTTACCAGAATCTGGAAGCCCCCTTTAACAAGGGGGCTCCCAGATCTCAGCCCCCCACCCTATGTGAATGAGAATGGGGTACATTGTACCCCTACCCATTCACCTAAAAAAAGTGACAAGAATAAACACACTACACAGGTTTTTAAAGTATTTTATTAAATCAGCTCCAGCATCTTCTCCCTCTCTGGCTCTTCTCACTCCTCCGGCGATGTCTTCTCCCTCTGCCGTTTCTTCTCCCTCTCCAGTTCTCCTCTCTATGCAGTCTTCTCTTCTCCCTCTTCTGCCAGGTCTTCTGTCTTCTTGCTCTTTTGCCGGGTCTTCTCTGCTGCCTCCTCCCTCTGTTGTTCTTCTGATGTTGACCCACACCCTGATATCATCCAGAGACCCCGCCTCCCTTGTGACGCCCCCGCCCCATCATGCCCTGGGCGGTGATGTCACAAGGGGGGCCTCCAGATGGTGGGGGGTTCCCCTTCAAGATCCTCAGCACACAAGTCGTACCGCAAGTTGGATCATCATGATCCGACTTCTGGTGCGACTTCTATTCAAATCAATGGGCTCCCATAGGGAATCATTGATTTTGGATAGAGGCAGAGAAATGTCCAACAAGGCTTAACGCACTGTATACAATGTTAAGTCGCGTTTTTGAGCTTTTACCGGCGTCTGGTGTTTTTACAGCTCTAGTGCTGGAGCCTCAGAACGCGCTGGTCCTGGGGGTTTTTTGGAGCTTAAAAACGCCTATGCCACTTACAGCTCAAAAATATCTGTGTGTGTATGAGGCCATTGAATAACATGGAGAGGCTTTTAAGCTGTTAAAAAAGCTCAAAAACACGGCTGTAAAAATGTCCGTGTATATGAGGCCTTAGTCTTCCCCCTAACACAAATATAGATGTACTCTGGTATATTTTTACAAGAGCTTTTGGTTTTCAATGTACTTTACAATGTAAAATATCTCTTTGGAAATTATGTTATTCCATTCATATGACAATTGGCATTTGGATCACACATTAAATCCCTAATTATATAAATCATAAAATTTTTTTTTTTTTTTTTCTTTTTCAAAATTTTTATTTGGTTTTAACACATGAATACAAATAGGATTGTGAACAAGAACATTTCTCAGAAAAAGTAATGGATACATTCGATCAGGCACAGTTTTAGAGTACTCAAGAAAGAGCTTGTGGACAGATTGAGATAGTAGGTGAGTAACAGTAAGGTCAGCAGTGGGGAAAGGGTAGACTGGTTGGCTGATGGTGGACGTCGGATGGATTTAGGACGGGTGTCCACTGCTCCCATGGTGCCCCTATGGAAACAAACTGCACCTGGGAGAGCGGGTCTATCTATAGAACTGGGACAGGGGGGTCCATTGTTAGCATGGGGTGAAAGAGTATTTGGGGGACCGCAGATAGGGGTCCCATGCTGAGGTAAGCGGAGGAGTAGGGAGGCAGGTGTGTGGAGGGTTTGAAGTGACCGTACTGAAATTATGATGGATATGTTACATCAGGGAAGTCCTGAACGCAGGACAGAGAGGATATGCGCGAATAGAGAAACTAGTGAGGAGTTTAAGAAGGGTAAGGGGGGTAGAAGATGGGGATGGAGTAGAGAGGGTAAAGGAGGGAGGAAGCAAGGAGGGGGTAGGGTGATTCGGGAAGACTCCGTGCCTCTATGCGATGTATAGGGTGGGTGTTGCCCGACTCTAAATAGGTGTGAACTGGATAGGCAACATAATGAGTGTTCAAGGGGTGAGTAGGCTATGGTCGAAATTGGAGGGCACAAAGTGCCTCATCCAGGGGTCCCAGATCTTCTCGTGGGCTACAACCCTATCTTGAATGACAGCTTCTATTCTGGCATGAATCATTGCTCAAGTGACCCTATTTTTGGCTTCTGTTACATTGAGAAGTGGTGTTTTCCAAGCTTTAGCCAGCGTCTGTTTTGCCGCTGTAGTTATCTGCAAGAGGAGCTTGAATTGAGGTTTAGAAATGCCATCTGGTTTCTTGTTTAAGATGGCTATTGGGTCAGGGGGAAGATTCATATCAAAGAGGGTGGAGAGTATTTGAAAAATTTGATTCCAGAAGGACACTGCGACCGGGCAGGTCCACCATGTATGGAGATGTGAACCCTGGTCTGGACAGCCGCGGAAGCAGAGAGGGGAGCAGGTGGGGAGGAATTTGGCGATCTGGGCTGGGACCAGATACCACCGCATCAGGACTTTATAGTTGGTTTCAACTGTTACTATGGATTGAGAGGAAGACTTGGTGGCTGCCCAAATATCAGCCCACTCTTTGGGATCTAAGTGTATTGCTAGGTCCTTCTCCGAGTTGGATACATACAGCATGGTCGAGGGGGTAGTAGGGTCTAAAAGTTGGGTGTAGAGGGAAGTAATCAATCCCCTAGAGTGTGGGTCTTTGTGACATACGTGTTCAAATGGGGATAGGGCTGGTAGGGAGTTGTCTCTGTGTAAGTGAGGAGTGAAGAAGTGCTTAAGCTGCAGGTATCTGAAGATTTCAGAGTTGGGTAGGTCGTGAGTCTCGCTTAGGGATTGGAACGATTTGAATGAGTCTGGGGTTGTAAATGAATGAGCCCGGAGAAGGTTGGAGCTGGTCCAGTTGTGGAAAGAATTAGGAGCGACCCAAGCTGGGTAGAAGGCCGGGTTTTTCAAGAATGAAATTAGTGGATTGTGGGGGGATTGGAGACCATGTTTCGTTTTCAGGGTGTCCCAGATGTGTAGGCTGTGTGTGGTGACTGGATTGTCGATGTTTCTGCGGTCTTTTGGATTAAGCCACAGGAGATTTGCGATCGAGAGGGGGTCACTATCAACAGCTTCCAGGGAGACCCATAATGGGGTTTCTTTGGTGGCGTGGTATTTTGGAAGTTGAGCAGCCTGGTAATACTTGGAAAAGTTTGGGACCCCTAGTCCCCCCTTGAGTTTCGGAGAGAAGAGAATTTGCCTCTTTATCCTTGGCCTGATCTTACCCCAAAGGAAACGGAATGTTCGTCCTTGTAGTAAACGTAGAAAGTGGGGGGGGCGTGGATTGGTAGTACCCTGAATAGGTTTAAAATTTTCGGAAGGATTGTCATCTTTACTGCCGTTATTCTGCCTAGCCATGCAAGGGGAAGGCTGGACCAGGAATTCATCAGGTTGGTTATGTGGGACAACATTGGGGGGAAGTTGGCTCTGTATAGGTCATTAGGGTCTGCTGTGAGGTTGATGCCCAGGAGGGGGAGATTGTCAGTTGACCAGCTAAACGGGAGGATTTGTTGTAGTTGGGATAGTGAAGGAGTGTCAATTGATATATTCAGCGCTTTGGATTTGTGGGGGTTGATCGTTAGGCCTGATATTTTGCCGAATTTGTCTAGGGTCCTAAGGAGGTTCGGGGCTGAAGTGATTGGGGAGGTCATGAATAGAAGTATATCGTCTGCAAATAGGCATAATTTGTGATGATGACCACCTAATTCAATGCCTTTTATATTAGGGTTAGTCCGGATCGCGTGGGCCAGGGGTTCTATCGCGAGGGCGAATAAAAGTGGTGATAATGGGCATCCCTGGCGGGTGCCTCGACTGATTGGGAATGGGGCGGACTTAAAGCCTGTGTATTTGACATGAGCGGAGGGAGAATGGTAAAGTGAGGAGACCCAGGCAGAGAAGTGGGGGCCGAAGCCCCAGCGGTTGAGGGTGGACATCAAATAGGGCCAGGACAGGGAGTCGAATGCCTTCCTGATGTCTAATGATATGAAGCATGTGGGGATCTTCCTTTTTCTGGCTGCATGGCTGAGTAGGATGGCTCTCCTAATGTTGTCACCCGCCTGCCTGGATGGGATGAACCCCACTTGGTCTCTGTGGATTAGAGATCCGATAATCGGATTGAGACGGCTAGCTAGGGTTTTGGCTAGAATCTTGATGTCGAGGTTTAGTAAAGAAATTGGGCGAAAGTTGGCCTAGGAGGAATTGTCTGACTGTGGTTTAGGTATCATAGATACAGAGGCGTGAAGAGATTCCGGTCGGAATTGTTTACCTGCAAGAATACAGTTGAAGGCCGAGGTCAGCATAGGAGATAGAGTTTCAGAGAAGTGTTTATAATATGCGGCGGTAAATCCGTCTGGCCCTTGTCGTTTGTTAGTGTGCAAGGATTTTATAGCTGTCTCGACTTCAAGTGTAGTTATCGGCTGTTCAAGAGTGGAGTATTGAGCAGGTGTTAAGGAAGGTAGCTGAATATCCGAGAAGAATGAGGTTGCTTGGTTCTCATTGAAAGTGGAGTGGGAAGAGTAGAGATCTGTTAGATGTTTCCTGAAGTGGACGACCACTTTAACAGGGTTGCTAGTGTAGGTATGGTTGGAGGTCTTTAGTCTTATGGGTTTGTAGGGTTGGTCTATTCTGCGTAGTGCTAGGGCAAGGAAGGTGTCAGGTTTGTTGCTTTTCACATATAATTTATGCCTAGAGCGTCTGAGGGTCTTATCTGCAGATTCAGATAGGAAGAGGTCGAGATCGAGTCTTGCCTGGTCTAGTGTTTATCTGTTGGTGGGGTTTGGGTCTCTTTGGAAATTGGAGTGTGCTGTAAGGAATAGGTTGTCTAGGAGTTTATGTTTCTCTTGTCTATCTTTTTTGAGAAAGGAGGCTTTACTTATGAGCGTCCCTCTGAGCACTGGTTTATGGGCTTCCCAGATGGTCAGGGGAGATAGATCCGGTGTAGAATTGTGAGCAATGTAGTCTTTGAGGGCCAGCGAGATATCAAATCTGTGTGAAGGGTTTGATAAGATGGAGTCGTTGAGACACCACGTTTTATCCAGTTGCCTGGGAATTAAGGCCGCTAGTGTTGTAAGGACGGCGTCATGGTCTGACCAGGGGCAGGGGGCGATTGTGGAGGCGAGGAGGGAGGGGGTAGTGCAGGTGTCGATTAGTATGTGGTCAATTCGGGAGAGAACTTTGTGTGGGTGGGAATAGTGTGTATACTGTCTGCGGGTCGGGTTCGCTTCCCTCCAGGTGTCTACCACTGAGTGTGAGGCAAGTATGTTTCCGAGAGTACGCTTACTTGGGCTGTGGTCGGGAGTGAATGGGGATTTGTCTTGGAAAGGGTAGATAGTCTGGTTTGAGTCACCTCCTAGTATTAGGGTGCCTTTTCTGTGTTGGGCTACAACCTGGAAGAGGTGAGAAAGGAAGGAGGTGGGTCTCTTGTTGGGGGCATAGTAAGCTACCAGGGTGACCTCGCTTTCGAGGAGATGGCCTATTAGAATAAGGTACCTGCCTTCAGGGTCATCATAAAAAAATTTTAGGACAACAAAAAACATAATTCTTTGAATATATACATTTCGCTTTTGCAATTGGCTGATGAGAGAAGAGAAACTGGTGCTGGCACTGGTACATTTTATACAATTCTGGAGTTTCAAACAGGGCTGGCCCTACCACGGGACCCGATGGGACCATGGGACCCAGGCGGCAACCGGGCGCACTGCTCAAGGACCCGAGGCTCCCTCTCTCCAGCATGCATGCAGTGTCGCAGTGTCTGTGTCATACTGTCATGTCAAGCATGTACTTCTGGGGAGCAGAGCAGGGGGTGGAGCAGCTCTCCTGGTCCCGGAACAGCACAGGCCGCCACTGTACCGCTGAGTAGCCATTCGTTAAGGAGGAGCCTGAGGATCGCAGCCAGCAGGAGCCTGAAGTAGTGCTGGGGAGTGGAGCTGTTAGGTACCTGGTAGTGAGCCTGACGGTCGGGGTGGCCTCTCCTACGACTCCGGTTCGTGGGACCGCTGGAGTTGGGAACAGCGGCCACAGGAGCACGGTGGGGTAAAAGTGCCTGTAGAAGTCCAGGAGTATCCGTCAGCAGCGGACAGGAGATGTGCTGGAAGGGTGCTGATGTTTAGAGCAGGATACTTGTTGGGACCGGATGGTCGCAGGCACAGAAGCAGAGTCAGGGACGAGCAGGGTCGGCAACGGGCAGGCAGCAGAGGTACAGAAGGATGAGGCGGTCGGATGGTCGTAGGCAAGCCAGGGGTCGGTACAGGCAGAGTTCAGGCAAGGTCAGGCAGGCCGGGTCACAGGAATCAGATAACGGGTAGCAGAACACTCAGGAAAACAGGGCACACGCTGAAGATCAGGCAGCATCTGCTTACAGGAAGCAGGAAGTTTAAATAGAGCTGTTCCTCTAAGAATTAGAGGAAACAACAACCAAATGCTATTAACCCTCCGCACCATCTTCTAACAGGAGCGGTCAGGAACAGCAGAGGCAGGCAGGCTGCATGCTTCAATAGCAGGAGCACCCGCCGGCCGCCGCCACTGCATTGCTGAGTAGCCGTTCATTCAGGAGGAGACAGAGGATTGCAGACAGTCAGCAGCCAGAGTCCAAAGTAGTGCTGGGGAGTGGACAGGGGCGAAGCGGAGTGGGGGTGGAGTGGTCCGGAATAGCACAGGTAGGCCGCGGGCTTCAATAGCAGGAACACTCGCCAGCCGCTGCCACTGCACTGTTGCTGTCTGAGATTGATTAGCCCTTCTCCTCCCTGCCTGCCTGTCAGCTGGCCTATGAGCACCTCTTCACACCCCCACACTCACCTCCCTAACTGTACTTGCACGAGCCCAACCAACCACCACTGCCTAACGACCTATGCTTGAGAGTTTCTCTTCTGTCCAGTCTCTCTGCCACTAACCTGTCCCTCTGCCCCGCTCCAGTCTCTCTGCCACTCACCTGTCCCTCTGCCCTGCTCCTGTCTCTCTGCCACCCACCTGTCCCTCTGCCCTGCTCCTGTCTCTCTGCCACCCACCTGTCCCTCTGCCCTGCTCCTGTCTCTCTGCCATCTACCTGTCTACTCCCCCCTTCTGTCTCTCTGCCACCCACCTGTCCCGCTCCAGTCTCTCTGCCACTCACCCGCCCCTCTGCCCCGCACCAGTATCTCTGGCACCTACCTGTCCCTCTACCCTGCTCCAGTCCCTCTGCCACCCACCTGTCCCTCTGCCTTGCTCCTGTCTCTCTGCCATCTACCTGTCTCCTCCCCCCTGTCTCTCTGCCACTCACCTGTCCCTCTGCCCCGCTCCAGTCTTTCTGCCACCTACCTGTCCCTCTGCCCTGCTCCAGTCTCTCTGCCAACCACCTGTCCTTATGTCCTGCTCCTGTCTCTTTGCCATCTACCTGTCTCCTCCCCCCTCCTGTCTCTCTGCCACCCACCTGTCCCGTCTCCCTGTCCACCCACCGTCTCTCTGTCCTCCCCCCTCCTCTGTCCATCTACCGTCT
>BLSH010223390.1:414418-430523 GCA_018402905.1 Glandirana rugosa | reverse complement strand
TTTTTTTTGGTTGAACTGGATGGACTTGTGTCTTTTTTCAACCTGACAAACTATGTAACTATATTGAAATGATGTATGTGTTTTTTTAAGACTCATTTAGGCAGATAGCATGGTTTTCAGTTATTTTTAACAAAGAAAATAAGACTGTAGTGTACACTGCTGCGTATGTGTTAATCTTGTTGCCCTAAAGCATGCAAACATCCAAAAGCTAATAGGCAACTTACATGGAGACTATGGAAAGAATACATTTATTTTAATGTATTTGGCCCCAATAACATGTCATAGCAGAAACTCCTCTAAATAAAACAATTAGAAACTAAAGATCAACCTTACAATCTGGCATGCTCTTCAAATGAATTAACCACATTTATACCAAAATTCACATATATTATACCTATAGTGGGATCCTGTTGACCTAACATCCAGGTAGATGTAGGGTGGGGAGGCTAAAGTAGTTGTAAGTCCCTTACATATACCCAGTGAACTGGCCTCAGGTGATACACAGAGTTTAAACAAATTTGCCTACATGAGTTGTACCTGTTTATCTGCACTCTCCTCTTCTCTACATCAATTCAAAGTCCAGAATTAATAAAGCTGTCTGAGCTTTCAGAAAAAAGGGGACAGAGAGCTCAAGTTACACTCTGCAGAGTTCAGTGAGTAGAGCTCTGAGAACTGATTGGAGGGAAGAGAGACACACACCCTTCATACAGCACACAGAAATAGATCTGAGGCTGTCATAAAGCTGGAGCTCCCTCCCGTCACCTTTTTTCTCTTGGTGTCAGGAAAACTTGTCAGAAGTGATTAATGATAATAGCAGAGGAACAAAGCAGCAGACAGAGACAAGAGTTAGTGTTCTTTATTAAGACAAGTACATACTATAGAAGGATATGCTTTGTTTATATTTCATATCTGAGTTTTACAACCACTTTAAGGTTAAAGATATGTGTTAGGGAGTATTTAATTGTAAACTTTTAGGGCCAGTTCACACCACATGCTGTCCACTGTGGTTTTTTTCTGCATCAAAAATGTATGGAAAGTAGGTTATATGGTTTCCAATGGTATAGTTCACATCAATAAAGTCAGTTCCAGGGATTTCCAGTTCCAGAAAAAAAGTAGAACATGTTGCATTTTTCCTGCACTGGACTGTACTGGAATGCAGTAAAACGCATAAAAAATGCATTGGAATGCACTGGAATGCATCAAAAATGCACTGGGCCCTAGTATAATAAAAAACAATAAGCAGGAAATGCATTGAAAACGTACTGGAATGCGTCAAAATTCATCAAAAACGCACATTCAGAAGCGTATCCAGAATGGATTTGGAGTGCGCTTTTATGGTGTGAATCAGACCTAAGATTACGTTTTAGAGTTTGGTTATCTGTGAGAAAACTAATTTTATGCAGGCTGGTCTTGGGGTAAAGGTTTAACCTCCCTCGCGGTATGATTATGTCAGATTTTTGTGTCTAAAAGTGGTACATTGTTTTGCATAGAAATTTGGCATTTTATATTGTAAGCCTGTAATTATTAGGAAAAACTCACTTAAATGTGTCCAAACAAGCATCTAGTAGACATCCCGGGTATGATAAAGTTTGAAACATGAAATCATAAATTATAATATAATAAACAACTATAAATAATTATCAAAAATAATAACATAATAGTAATAAAATGTATTCAATAATGTAATCAAATCAAAAACACTGAAATTTGCTCATTTGCAGAATTGTCGCTGTCGTCACTTTCAGTGTCTGATGATGAATTTCCCCACAAATCAGTATCACTCAATTCTGCAAATGATTCTTATTTACTATCGGTGCTGATCAAAAACCACTTTTGACATAAAGGGACACTTTTTGGATTCCATGGACATTCTCAAGTTTCCAGACAGAAAGAATTGCATATATAATATAAAAGTGCATGCAGGGCACTGGGCAAACCACTAGGGACAAAGGGGATGTGAAATGATTTCATACAGTAATGTAATCTTACAGATTACAGTGTACTGTAGGTTTACTATGTGTTTCACTATTGGAATTTCCCGCCGGTCTCTGATGTGACGCTCACAGGGAATGAAGCCCGGCATCTCTGAGTATATTGGGCGGAAGACACAACCCACGGACACAGCGTGGGGACCTCGCTGGATCCAGGGGACAAGGTAAGTAACAGTGCCTGGATCCAGCGATGCAACCCTGAGTGTGGCTCGGGGTTACTGCTCTTGGTACAGAAAATTCACCCCGAGCCACACTCAGGAATACCGCCAGTGGGTTTAAATCGTATTTCCACTTTTACAGTCAAATTTGAGAAAAGCCCCCTACATTTTTTATATGCTCCCATATACACAGCACACCTAAAAAAAATGAAAATATTTCTTACCCTTTAGAGGTTTCTCTAGAGAAGGTGTCATGGCTCACTGCAAAGTTATTTTTAACAATGTCAGAGTGAGCCTGTCTTAATTTTTTTAGTGTGCCATAAGTGGCACCAGCACATACAGCCAGAATATATGATAACCTCTTAGTTCACCCTTGAGAGCTGGTATGCATTCCACTTGAGTCGGATGTGACATCAGCAACACCTGGAAGTTTAGCTGGTTTACCAAGACCTCAATGCATTTCACCAGAAAGGCGTCATCAGAAAACGCCGGCTCTCAGGGTTCAAACGGCGAGGTTATCATATATTCAGGCTGTATGTGCTGGTGCCGCGTAGGGGACACTAAAATGTAAGCGCATCTACTTACTTATTTTAATGCAAGGTTTTAAAAAAACATATTGCACAATTATCACGCTATTGTTTTTATTCTGGGAATAATACTGGATAGGAGAAAGGAGAGGAAGCTGGATGCAGAGCATGGATCATCAGTAAGATCATAAGGGAAAAGGCTGAAAGGGTCCTGGTGGCCAAAAGATATCTGCTGAGTGGCCCCTTATACTATATGTGGTGGAGCACATTGATGTGTGAAAAGCATGGTTAACACTACTAGCATGTGGTGAAAGAATACATTGGTTTAAAAGAAGATCCCTTCAGAATTACACTTAAAGTGGACTTTTATTTTTTATTTGTCATGTGATTGTCCTAATAACCTTTTTTTGGTTCATGGATCTATTATTATCTTAAAAAGGTTGTATTGGTAATCACCAGTTGCATAGCCCAATTGGGTTTTATATGTATATTTGTATTGGTAGTGGCAATCACATGTATGTGGGTTAAAGCTAGCACCTCATTTGTTTAATATTTATGTTCATTGGGTGTCTATGCATTGAATAGGATGGCAGCAGCTTAAACACATAAATGCAGCATTCAAGTTGGCACCATCTACATTAAATTTATTATGCGTTATTTCAAATTGGCTACAAAAGTGGTAATACCCTTTAAGGGGTTACGTTAAGTGCATATGTTAAGATTAGGTTAGAGAGGCCCTGTCACCTTGCCCGTTCAGGGTTTGGTTTAAGCCCATCACCCAACGCTTCTCCCATGATGCAATTGCTAGACTCATGCACTGTTACCTAGTAGAATGAGTGATGTCACTGATTCTTGTAAGCTCTGACACTGGGTGTTTTGTAGCAGTAAGGATGAAAAATGTAATAGGAGAGCACTGTGAAGGTGAGTATAAGGTGGCTGGGGATTGCGCATTAAACACACTCCTGTCACTTTTTTCTGAATATGCAAAATGACAGGGTCTCTTTAACCTCTTGGAGCCTGCGCTTCCCAGTCCTGTAACGGGTTTAGGATGCCGAGAGATGGGATGGGGTTTGTGATCATGTGATCGCTTGATTGGCTGTCACGGTGTTCACATGATTGGAAAGCTCCCGATCGCAAGTAGCGATTGGGAGCTTTCCGTTAGCCGCCGGTAACTGTTCCGGGACCATGCAGGGCACGCACTCTCTGCACACCTGCATTTACACTAATTCAAGCAAATATGTGGCCACGCAGCGCCAAGAGGCTGCATATTTGCATGTGGCCAGTGCCAAGGGGTAAAGGGTTAAGGGTGCATTTAAAGTTTTGGCTAGGGAGTATTTTAAGGTTATCTTTAAATGTTATGTTTACGTGTTAAGGTTAATTTTAAGGATTCCTTATTTTTGGAAGTATCACAGTTAACTTTTGAAAAGAAAAACATTACATGCAAATCGGAATAATTGCTAAAATTATTGTTAACCTGTGCTATGTATTATCTTGCAAATCCCTTCCATATATTACATTTTTTTCTCTGTACGTGACATCTTTCAAATGATAATTAGACAGAAGCGTTTGCTCTAGCTGAAGAATGTGGAGGAAGGGAGCAGGAATTAGAGGCATCCATTCAGTTCTATTTATTTTATTGTCTACAAAAGCCATACAGTAAATTGCAGCAATAATGGCAATGGTGGTCAGCCAACAAATAGAGCTCAACTAGAGTTAAGACATCTGTCAAAAAAGATTGAAACATTATAAAGAAATAATTGTAAGATCATATAAAGTCCAGCTCTTCAGAATAAAGCAGCCATAAACTATGGAGGATGCAAACATTGCATTTTTTACAGTAGTTCTTATTTTAGCATTTATTCTATGCATTCTAGTGAATAACAAGATTGATGTTAATGTACTGTAACCAGGCACTGCAGCATATCAAATTACAAAATGTAAACATTTTTTAAACATTATTAACTGTCCTATTTAGAGAAAGGTAAAATTTGAGAAGTGTTATGCAGGCCTACAGTACAGCTACAGTTTGCATTAGTATGTATGGCCTTTTAACAAATGTGTGATTTCAAAATTTCCCCCAAAAACTATTCCTGGAATAAAGGTTACTTGTTTTTACAATTTACATATTATTACTAACCAGGGCTGCAGACACATCTAGTACAAATGGGAGCAATCCAAACAGAGGTGGAGATAAAAAAAAATACATAAGTATGGGTTATCCTCTGTGAAAGCCACATGGTAAATAACTAAATAAATACAATTATTAAACTAAAATACATAAGCAACTTAATTAATATGTAAGGCTAAATGTTTCCTTTAAAGCCACGTTTGGATTCATCCATTTAAAGCATCCAAATATAACTAAATACATCACATTTCAAATAATTCCCTATGTAACTTTGTGAATTGAAAGCAGCTGTAAGTTTGACCATACATTATGCAAATTTCTTTCCTTCAACTACAGGTTGAAGGAAAGAGAATTTCTTCATTCCCCAATCAACACAATCAGTGTTTATGGGAGAATCCCTCTCATTATGCTATTGTATTCTGACAGCAGGATGTTTCCCAACCGTCAGAATACAATGATCCCTGCCGCCAGCTATAGCTGGTGGCAGTGATCATACGAATAAAACTCACCAGGCTTGTTGTACTGAAATTGATTGTTAGATTAACTTCAGTACAACCAACCTACCTATCGAAGGATCACAATTCGGCTGGTTCCCGCTGAACCAGCCTAATTTTGATCTGTCTATGGCTGGCTTTAGTCAGATAGAGCGCATCTCATTCCCTGGTTATAGGATGTCCAACACTTTTCTCACCACCCTAACTGTAAGTGGTCTACTCTATTCATGTGTTGTATTTCAGTTATTTTAAGATGAGCTTAATTTCAGTTCTTTAGAGGCTCATCATCACTTGTTGGCATTAGCTAGGCCAGTCTCCAGAAATTCCCACTTCTTCAAACTCACATCCACCCATCAAGGCATTTTGATATTTACATAACTCCTTCCAAAAGCCAGCTACTTTCTTTTATCAAGGCTGTAGGCTCTTGAGAGGAGCACTAAAGTTGGCTATAAGATCTGTGTATAAAGGGGTAGCACCTGCCCTCCTGTATGGGGCCAAGGCCCCATCAGTTTATCAGGAAGGCCAGTGCAACTTTACGGTACAAGCAGTTCCATAAGTTGCTGATCACAGCTATGTGCCTCCTTCCTCCCTCCAGTGCAGCTGGTTTTACCTCTCATTCAGAGATTTACCCCTCCACCCACCAACCCAATCAACCTATCTCTTGTCCATGACCCCCTCCCCTTGCAGCTCTGATCCCCCTGAGCTCCCTCCCCCTGCAGTGCGGCCAGCTTCTCCTTCTCTAACTTCGGTTGGAGGTCATCTGCTGTGGCACAAAGGGGGGGTCAATGTCAAGATGTTCATTCATAACTGAAGTATAGTAAACAGTGTTTGTTATGCTTCCATTCGGTAATGAACAGGGAGTGCATTCTGTTCATTATACAAGTAAAGGGTTGTGGATATATGCTCTCAGTCTCTTTCTTTGTTTAAAAAAGAGAGACATCAGGAGTCTGTTTAGACCCCTGATATTTCACCAAAGCCCCCCCCCCCCCCCATGATTTCCAACAGTAGTCCTGCCTGCAAACACTGGTAGACTTTCAAATGAACGTTTATAGGAACATTTGTACAAAAATGAACTGTCAGTTTTGGAGTGAATGGACTTTCCTACATGAAAACTACATTCAGTTAGAAATGTGTTCATTCAAAAGACATTTTCCATTCTACTCCTTTGAATTTTCTCATTACTGTGGTCGAAAACAAAAATCAATTTGAAAACCATTAAATTCTTTTAACAAAAAATTTTGAATGAAATTCTACAAGTGTGTGGCCAGCTTAACGACTTCAGCCCCGGAAGGATTTCCCACATTAGGACCAGAGCACTTTTTGTGATTCGGCACTGCTTCGCTTTAACTGACAATTGCGCGGTTGTGCAATGTTGTACCCAAATTAAATTTGCGTCCTTTTTTCCCCACAAATAGAGCTTTCTTTTGGTGGTATTTGATCACCTCTGCGTCATTTCTGATCACCGCTATAAACAAAAAAAGAGCAACAATTTTGCAAAAAAAACCCCAATATTTCTTACTTTTTGCTAAAATACAAATCCAAAAAAATATATAAAAAACAAATTTATTCATCAGTTTTGGCTGATTTATATTCTTCCTCATATTTTTGGTAAAAAAAATCTCTAGCATTGCAGGCAGATTATGGCTGGTGGAAAAAGTCAGCATGGTGCTGTTCATAGCTTCCTGAAAACATCAAAGCTCCCCTCTTTAACCGACTAGCGCACTTTTACTGCTGCTGAGTGGCAGCGTCCCGCGAATCGCTGACTATAAATGGCGGCTCACATGTGCGCTGTAGCGGGCAGGAGCGCACCACTGGTGTCGCGCTCTCATGCCCGCCGCACTCTGCAGGAGTGTGGTTGTGGCTCGGGCGTACTCGATCTCTGCCGCCGAGCCGCAATTACCTGGCAGAGAGGAAGAACGGGGAACCGCCGATGTAAGCAAGGTGCTTCCCATCTCTGTCAGTGGGCATTTAAAAGATCTACTGATCCCTGTCACTGGGATCAGTTAGATCTCTTATGCCCATGGCAGCCCAACCCCTCACAGTTAGAACACGCCTAGGGAACACAATTAACCCTAGATCTCCCCCTGACATTTACGCAGTAATCAATGGATATTTAAATTTCTGATCGCTGTATAGATGTCATCGGTCTCAAAAAAGTGTCAAAAATGTCTGACATGTCTGCCCCAATATCGCAGTCCTGATAAAAATTGCAGATCGCCGCCATTACTATTAAAAAAAAATGTAAAAACACCAGAAATTAATTCTGATGGTTTGTAAATGCAGCAACTTTTGCGCAAACCAATCAATAAACGCCGATTGTGATTTTTTTTTTACCAAAAATATGAGGAAGAATATAAATTGGCCTAAACCAATGAAAAAAAAAATGTTTTTTTTAATTTTTTTTTTTTTGGATATGTATTTTTGCAAAAAGTAAGAAATATTGATTATTCTGCAAAATTGTCGCTCATTTTTTTGTTTATAGCGGTGATCAGAAAGGATGCAGAGGTGATCAAATACCACCAAAAAAAAGCTCTGTTTGTGAGGAAAAAAGACGCAAATTTCGTTTGGGTACAATGTTGACTGCGCAATTGTCAGTTAAAGCGATGCAGTGCCGAATCGCAAAAAGTGCTCTGGTCCTAAACTGGGAAATCCTTCCGGGGCTGAAGTGGTTAAAATTGTAATTTGCATGATAATGAGGGGAGGGGGCAGAATCAGAGAGGGTAAAATACAAACAGTGAAAACATTAGCTTTAGGAAGCATCTGCTTAGACATGTTTCATTATAGGCTCAGTTTAAATTGCCCAGATTTGACACGTTTACTTTAATTATCAAAAAATATAAACTTTACAGGTTCTGTGACTGACTAAATATAGTAAAGTCACAAACCTGCATCTAAATAACCATTTAACCAATTAAACTATTGTACAATAAAGTATAGCTTATATTTGTCAATAATCAGAGTAATGAGTTTACAACCCTGTAACTAACAAACTAGACACAGTATATTTAAAATCCAGGAAATAACGTTTCACAACTATGAAAACTATTAACATCACAAATGCCCTGCGTGTACATTTTGCATCTCATTGTGTGCTGTAATCAAATGAGCTCATTTGAATTTTAACATCATTATATCTTTTGTCTTGACACAGCCCATGCATTAGATATATTCTGGCTTGGACACAATTTGCATTTCTACTCCTTCAGTTTTGTCTCTGAGGGTGCCTTGAAATTTTCCTGAGCTTCGGTCCCTGTAGGGAATAAAACAAACAAATGAAACTCTTAAATTATAGATAAACCTATGAACAGAAATGTAATATATTTCAGCTGATCAGTCATGGTGTCTGTATTAGTTTTCATTTTTTAGGCTAATAACATTTTCAGCAAGCACGGAAAACACATGTTGATCTTCCTAGAAATGCAAGCCTTATACCTTATAGATTCCTTTCAGCTGCACTGAAAGCACAAACATGTTACCTTCCTTTTGTAAACTTCTTAACCCCCTACCCTCTATTCTCATCCTTCAGAGAATAAGAGCGTAATATATGTTTAATGCTCCACCTGGGTAAGGGCCCTTTCACACGGGCTGTCCGATCAGGTCTTCCTGTCAGTTGTTCAGGCGGACCTGATCAGACCTTGCAGTCTCCTCTATGGAGATGCAGATGTCAGCGGACACATCCTCCCCGCAAAATCCAGACTGATTTTGGTCCTATTTCCCATCCGTCTGGTGGATTGGATCAGATAGGATCTGATCAAAATGGACAGGCAGCCCATTTCCACCTGATTTCCCCATAGAGGAGAGTGGGACTGTGTTCATGTCCGTTCTGCACAGCGGTGCGCACAGGACCTGTCATCCGCCTGCTGAGCAAGCGGAATCCTTTGCATGGAGGCGCCTGTGGGAAAAGGGCCTTACAATCAAGGCTTCCTCCATAAATACACTAAAGAGATTGATTGTGAGACAGACCACCTTAGGACAGGAAGTATGTTATGGACAGGAAGTATGTTATTTGCAGGATCATCAGGTGAAAATTAAGGAGAAAAACTGAAAAAAATAAAATCAATCAAGTCACCTTATCTATCAACCGTATGTATTACATTTTTGCTTTTGGGTTTAGATATAGTTTAAAGGATGAAACATCACAAATTACATAACTGTGGTTTTTGCCACAATAACTCTAAGGACTCTATAAATCAGTACTTGTAAATATCATCTTTATGCTACATGGCCTGCCCAAAGCCAGCTTATATTCCCCTTCTAAATACATTTCTGTTCATAACACCTGGCCCATATTTCAATAACTACAGCTCACAGCTACCACAATGGTCTGGAAAGGGATCTACCAAAGAACCAAAGGCATACCCAGGGAATTACTATCTCTTCTCCCACTAATGACAATGGACCTTATCATTCCAAACACCTCTTACACCTTCTGGTCTAATGCGGACATAAAAACCTTGCGAGATTTATACACAGGCTCCGCTTAACTCCTTTCAGCACCTATCCTCAAGGTACAATCTTAATCGCAAGCAATTCTATATGTATCTTCAACTCCGATCAGCCCTATCTCAACTTCATTATCCTGAAAACAATCTCCTCCTTGACCTAATCTGGTTTTATAATCTTCCAAACTCAACATCCAAAGGAAATTCGCACATCTACAAGCTACTCCTTAGTCCCCTACTCCAATGCAAGACCTCCTCAATGCAACATTGGGAACAATGGACAAATCAGTCTTACTCTGATGAACAGTAGCATGTGGCCCTCAACTCCACGTTCAGGGCATCACATTGTATCTCCCACTGGGAGACGACACATAAAATTTTTCACAACTGGTACTTGACCCCAGCTACAGAGCCCACATACTGTATATGCAACAACCTCTGCTAACTGCTGGACGAAATGCAGTCAATGTTGCTCACTGTTTCATTTTGGTGGAGCTGCCCAGTTCTAAAAAATCTCTGGACAGATGTGGCGATCTTTATCTCTTCTCTAACAAAACTTATTTTCACTCCTACTCCTCAAACGGTCTTACTCAGTATGGACTCCCACCTATGGCCCTCTAACATTAAAGCTTTAATCACACATGTCTTCTTAGCTTTTGCCTAGCAATAGCTAGGAAGTTGGAAAAGTGCTCACCCCCCCCCCTCCCACTTTAGAGGAAGTAGTAAACATACTTAATATTCATTGTTTGCTTGAGTATGCCTTTGCCAAGGCAAACTTACAGATGCAATCCTTCTTAACTAGACCCTGGATTAATTGTCCTAGAGACCCTGGACATCTTAAATAAGGTCCCCACCCTGTTGAAAGATCTATTCAAGACACTGCACAACAATGTAACTGATCCATGCTGGGTGGCCATATACAATTAGACTTTTTTTTTTTTAAATGCTGCTACTTTATTTCCCATACCATCGCTCATGACTTTATCCGCCTGTCAATACCTTGTATTTTGCTTCCTACAGTGCCATACATATTTGAAGAGTCAGTGATTATAGTCTATTGAGCCTGGTTGGTCACAGTTTTATAACTACTATTGTGACATACTGCTTTCTTAACTGTGCGTTCTAAACAGTGTGTTTTGTTTGTTTTTGGTACATTACTAAAATTCTTCAATAAAGAATAAAGTTAAATAAATAACAATTATTGTTCCCTATGACAGCTCCCTGTTATCATCCTAGTACAGGCCCCATGCTAACTAAGCAGAATACTGTATATGGTTCTTGTACAACAGTAGAGGCTTAGTAAGAAAAAAAAACCCTGCTTCATTACATTGAAAACAACAACAAACAAAAAAAAATTGGATAGATTTAATTGTTTTCAGAATTCTCTTTCCTAAGTTCAACTAAAAAATTCTACAGCTTTAGTCACATCACTTATCTATAATGAAGCATGTCTCAGAGCCAGTTCAGAGACAGGATGTCACATACCTAGTTGAAGGTGACAACAGGAGATGCTATGCCCAAAGAAGAACAGCTTACCAGCTGTGGTTGCCTGAAGGGCTGAGATATTGTTCACCAGATGATGACTGACTGAGCAGCATGAGTTGCAGGACAGGTATCTCTCAGAAGTACCAAGCTATACTTAACAGCAGGGACAGGAAGCAGGGTCAGGAGCCAGGCCAGTAATCATGCATGGGAGGAAACCAGAAGCAGAATCAGGTACAAGCCAGGGTCATTCACAAGTGATCAGACAGCAGCAGAGTCAGAAGAGCAAGTCAAGGTCACTCACAGGTAATCAGGCAGAAGCAGAGTCAGTAAAACAATCCAGGGATCAGAGTCAGGGATGGAGTCAGGACAGGTCAAAGGCAAGCAGGGTCAGTAACAGGGAATTCAATAATAGCAAGCACAGGAGCATAGGAACGGGGGGGGGGGGGGCTGATGATCATCCAGCAACTTGTGGACCAGACTGCTGCCTTTGAATAGGCACTGGGTGCCAGGATCTGCCATGGCCTACAGTCATGTGTGGTTGCATGCACGCCCAAGCACCCACACACAATGTCTGCACCCATTTCTGAGCAAATTAGCATGGCCATGTGCCTGTTATTCTACCATTCATTCTCTGACACAGGAAGAGGAGAGGCATCCCTGCAGTGAAGATTTATCATACTTCATTACAGGTAAGTGATATGTTTAAAGCTGTAGGCAATACATTTTTTAGCTAAACTTCAGTTTTAAATATATGCATTGAAAGGTATAGTGAAGAGGGATCGAACACTCCAAATGATATATGTCCTTTTTAAAAACGGGCAATGGCTGTGATAGCAAACTCAACTAGTCCATAATTAAGACTAAACAAGGAGTTAAAAGAAAGCAGCCATCCTCAAAGTTCATCCAGAACCTCTGTAAAACATGTGGAAAATAAAGAAGGGGAGGCGCCAACTGAGTGTAGTATTAAAAGTTCAGCATTTAACGCACAAGATAAAAACACACAAGCTCCAAAAAAAGTTCATGCCCATCAGGTCTGATCAGTCCTGGTGGTTCTGATGCCAATAGCTGGTGGGTATGTGCGCCCTGTGAATAGCTGGATATCCGCCCAAGGATGGCAGGATTTTGTAAGTGTTTTTATCTTGTGCATTAAATGCTGAACTTTTTTTTTTTTTTTTTTGGTTTCAAGGAATTTTATTGAATTTTTCAAGCAATACAAATATTTTGACAGTTCCAAAAGCACAATGGAGTACAAAAATGAAAAAAACTTAGGCCCTGCAGGGCCAGCATTAAAAAGGCAAAGGAACAGAGCCTAACAAACCCAAAATTTAAACATAGTAAGAGTGGTCCACTGGATGTATCTATATAGATAATGCTAAATAATAAAGAAGGATGAGGTCAGGGAGTCGGAAAGAGAGAGAAAAAAAAGGGGGGGGGGGGACAATTCCCCAACTCCACCCTTAACGGGATCAAGCTGTGGACTGGGGAACTCCAACTACCTCGGACCTCTGAAAAACAAAATTTCACCATCAAAATGGCCTAGGTAACACATCCAAAGCACCACTAGGTATTTCAAGATAAATGCTGAACTTTTAATACTACACTGAGTTGGCGCCTCCCCTTCTTTGTTTTAAATGTATGCATGGAGTTCCTACTGTATAAAAGAAAGTGCTAACATTTTAAGTACTAATATAGGAAGACTATATTTCATAATGATTTACTGAAAATTATTTATTTTTTTTGAAGCCAGTAGGTTTTTAGCATTTACTCACTGACTCTTTAGTATAAATTGCTTATATTAATACATTTCTTACCTGGATAATCTGCAGTGTCTGTTGCTAAATATGCAGTAAATTATTGGATTGACAGCACTGTTTAGAACTGGCAGATTCTGGATAATTACCGATGCATAGTTTCGCGCTTGAGTCTTTGGTAACATATCAAAGTTATCCAGAATGTCAAAAAGAAAATAGGGGCTCCAACACAATATAAAGGCTGTAAAAAGAAAGACAAAGCAATGTATTTAAAGCAAGATCAGTTCAGTGTGTTGAATTATTACATTTAGTTTTGAGTTGAGTTTTGGGTTGTGCAAACCCATTTCAAAATTCTTGAATCTAGTAAAGATGTTTTATTTTGTTTCGGTTAGAGAAAGAGATGCTTTGGTCAGGTTTTATTGCTGTCTATGTACAGCCACCCAAAGCTACCTGATGCTGGTGACAACTGGGCTCATTAGAGCCTCTTTTGCCTGTTATGGGGGCATGGAGGGGAAGGGAGGGGGTGGGCTTATGTACCAACTAGCAATTAGTTCATTGACCAGATAAACCAATTTTAGCTGTTCCTTGGACACCTAACCAGTTCATGTGGTGCTTGCAAGCAAACAAAAATAGATAAAAACATGGCACTTATAAAATGCCCTTTCTAAAATCTATATTTTACTTTTTAGGCTCAAGAAATGCCTGAATGTGCTTGTGGAATCTTAGCCAGTGCTGGTAGAGAGCGAAGGGCACAGGCTTCCCATTCCTTAATACTCAAACTCTGTTTAAATGCTCAAACACAAGAGATGGATAATGATGTATCCCTTCAGCAAACTGTACCTTTCTCTGTGTACTTCTGCTAGGGATGATCCACAGAAAGCATTTCTGTTGCTGCCTTGTTTCAGTGAAGTAAGTGTTGTTGACCTTTGACCTGGTCAAACAGCAGGAAGTGCAATGACAATTGCTTGTTGGTGATGCTGATTTAACTTTTTTTGTTATTTTTTTTAGTTGTCTATTATTATTTCTTTTTTTTTCTCTTCTTATCTCTGGTATGTTTCTTTTTTATTGCAACTCCATTTTTTCTACTTTTTATGTTCTTGTTTGTCTCTTGCTTATTGTCTATTGCTATATTTTATTTTTTATTTTTACTAAACATCAGCACACAAATTATCTGGGTTTAAGATGTATGGGAGTTCTGTTGTCAATTCAACCTGACCTTTTATTTTTACTTGTTTTTTTGTTAATTAAAGAATTTCCATCACATGGCTGATATCAAGCACAATGGCTTTAAATATGGCCCCCCTCGCTGTGATAATGCCAACTAGAGTTGAGCCAAACTTCAACAAAGTTTACCAGACTTTGAGTGGCAAATGTCTTCTGCTGCCCTCTCCCATGGTAGTCTTCTCTGGACTCACTCCCCCAGACTCAGTGGATGCAAGAGAGGGGGAGTGGGAATCCATCTATCCGCACATAGCACCTTTCAAATATTTCACCCACCTCCCTCTCTGTCACTATCCTCATTTGAGGCACATTGTGTTTGTCTTTTCTCTCCAGTTTCATTTACACTGCTGCAGGTAAACTGACGTTTAGAGGCATTTGTGTGTTTTTTTCAGCTGCCCCTGTACTCTCCTCTATGTTATCAGTACATTTACACAGAATTGTTTAAGGTTGTTTCCAGGCAGTTGAGTTTAGAGGCTTTTTTGGAACGCAAAAAAATGGGTTCAGATGTCAGTTCAGAGGCATTTGAAACGCCAAACGAGCCTAAACGCTGTATCTCGCATCTAGGAGTGTTTCGTTTACAGGCGTTTCCATTAAAAAATATAGTTTTTTTTTTCAAAAACGCTCCTAGATGGGAACGTGGCAAAACGGCGCTAAACGCGTCATGAAAAATGCGGTAAAATGGACGTTTTAGATGTCGGTTTCTAACTGTCAAGATAGAGCGTTCAATGGAGGTTGTAACAGCGTCCCGTGTAAATGGAGCCTAAGGATAGCTGTGATCTACTGGCCCCCTGGACCGGTATCAACTTTTTTTGGTGACTTCTCTGCCTGACTACCCTACTTTCTCTCTTCTGAAATCCCCACAATCAATCATTCTCGGTGACTTCAACATCCCTGTTAATACTAACTTTACTGTTACTTTCAAACTTATCAGTTTAACCTCCTCCTTTGATCTGAAGCAATGAATACAGTACATGCTTCTACTCACTCTGACTGCAATACCCTTGACCTTATTTTCTCTCACCTATGCACTCCGTGCAACCTCTCTAACAATCCTTTTCCTCTCTCTGATCACTACCTTATTAGTTTCACTCTCTCCTTCCAATCACCTAACAGTTACCCGTAGAAACCTTTACCATCTCAACCCTTCTCTTCTCTACTCTGCTACTGACCACATCTATAGTCAGGTCCATAAATATTGGTACATCGACAGAATTCTAATCTTTTTGGCTCTATACACCACCACAATGGATTAGAAATGAAATGAACAAGATGTGCTTTAACTGCAGACTTTCAGCTTTAATTTGAGGTTATTTACATTCAAATCAGGTGAACGGTGTAGGAATTACAATAGTTTGTATATGTACCTCCCACTTTTTAAGGGACCAAAAGTAATGTGACAGATTAACAATCATAAATCAAACTTTCACTTTTTAATACTTGGTTGCAAATCCTTTGCAGTCAATTACAGCCTGAATACTTTGGGTCGCAGACCACTACAGATACACAAGGTCTGAAGTCCGACATTAACTGACGTTTCCTAAACGTTGGTTCATAATTTTTCACTTTCAAACTAAATACTAACAATTAGACAGTGTAATGAAAACCAGGGAATTTTTCACCCTCCATGTATATGTTTGATAACATTAAGGATGTGGCAAGTGGACTAAACTTACATTTATTGGAGTTTAATTTCGACTTTCAGACGTCAATTTCGTGTAGAACAAGTAAAGTAAAGATTAGGTAACACCACCACATATCTCGGTTTTTCTAATCTTAAGACAGCTACATGGTTATAAATACCTGGACTGATATCTACACCAGTCATCGTCTCATCTCTTCTCTTCCCAACTCTACCATTTCCAAAGATGCCCATTGACAATCCACTAACCTTCCTCTCTCACTTTGATT
>BLSH010223390.1:396630-414408 GCA_018402905.1 Glandirana rugosa | reverse complement strand
ACTCTGGTGAAGTCTTCTCTTGATTGTTGACTTTGACACACATACACCTACCTCCTTGAGAGTGTTCTTGATTTGGCCAACTGTTGTGAAGGGTGATTTCTTTACCAGGGAACAGCTGTTTTCCATGGTCTTCCGGGTCTTTTGGTGTTGCTGAACTCACCGGTGCGTTCTTTCTTTTTAAGGATGTTCCAAACAGTTGATTTGGCCACACCTAATGTTTTTGCTATCTCTCTGATGGGTTTGTTTTGTTTTTTCAGCCTAATAATGGCTTGCTTCACTGATAGTGACAGCTCTTTGGATCTCATATTGAGAGTTGACAGCAACAGATTCCAAATGCAAATAGCACACTTGAAATGAACTCTGGACCTTTTATCTGCTCCTTGTAAATGGAATAATGAGGGAATAACACACACCTGACCATGGAACAGCTGAGCAGCCAATTGTCCCATTACTTTTGGTCCCTTAAAAAGTGGGAGGCACATATACAAACTGTTGTAATTCCTACACCGTTCACCTGATTTGGATGTTAATACCCTCAAATTAAAGCTGAAAGTCTGCAGTTAAAGCACATCTTGTTTGTTTAATTTTAAATCCATTGTGGTGGTGTATAGAGCCAAAAAGATTAGAATTGTGTTGATGTCCCAATATTTATGGACCTGACTGCATGACAAAATCTCACTCCTGTCCTGTTCCAACCTAGCCTAGTCATCCTCACTGGACACACTGGCCCCCCTCACAATACAGAGAATCAGGCCCGACCCCTACAGCCTTGGCAAACAGATGACACCAGAAGTCTGAACAAAAACGTAGCCATGCTCCTGAGTGCCTGTGGCGTAAGACTTAGGGGTTGATTTACTAAAGACAAATCCACTTTGCACTACAAGTGCACTGCAAGTGCACTTGGAAGTGCACTTAGAAGTGCAGTCGTTGTAGTCAGGGGGAAGATCTGAAATGGTGGGAAGCTCTGCTGATTTTATTATCCAATCATGCACAAACAAAAATGCTGTTTTTCATTTTCCTTGCATGCCCCCCTCAGATCTACAGCGACTGCACTTCCAAGTGCACTTCCAAGGATTTTCCTTTAGTAAATAAAGCCCCCAGTCTCTGAAAGATTTCATCCAATATAAATCTGCCCTCCAAAAATACAACTCTTACCTCTTCGCTGCCAAGAAGACCTATTTTATCACTCTCATTAACAACTTATTATCCCATCCCGGTCAACTCATCTCTACCTTCAACTCTCTACTTCATCCTCCCACTAACTAACTCACTGCCGAGGAGATTGCCAATCACTTCAAACATAAGATTGATACAATTTGTGAGGAAATCTCCACTGTGCAGATACCTTCTACCTTACACGTCATGCCCACAGGCACAATCATTACTTCCCTCATGCAACCTTACCACTATAGACAAAGTTGCTAAACTTCTTTCTAACGTCCGGCTAACCACCAGCTAACCACCTGCCCTCTGGACCCTATTCCATTGCAAATGCTACATTCACCCTCTGGCTTCTACACTCTCTAACTCACATCTTCAATCTCTCCCTCTCTTTTGGTATCTTACCCAACATGCACTAGTCACCCATATACTTAAAAAGCCCTCACTGAACCCCACCAATCTTAACAACCTATGCTGCATCTCCTTGCTCCCCTTTTTATCCAAACTCCTTGAATGTCTGGTCTACAACCGACTGAGTGACCACCTCGCTGAGAATAACCTTTTTGATCCCCTTCAGTCTGGATTTTGCCCTCAACACTCCACAGAAACTGCCCTCCTAAAACTTACATATGATCTACTAATTGCCAAAACCAATGGACACTATTCTATACTCCTACTCCTGGACCTTTCTGCTGCCTTTGATATGGTTGACCACCCTCTTCCTCTGTAGGAAACTACAAAACTGTACTGTGACTGTACTTTTCACTGTTTCTCTTCCTACTTATCCAACTGCACCTTTACACCCAAATTTGCATGCAAATATCCAATCACATGACCAAAAGATTTGATACTCTTCAACCTGTAGAAGTGCTATGTACCTTAACAGCAATTATGTTAAGTGTTTCCAAGATCATTTGCCTTATAAGCACCACTCTCTTTTCTGAGTGAGGGTGTACAAATTTCGAAAAAAGTAACATTAAGGAGGACAATGGGACCTCAATGCTAGATGCAGAAATGAGACTGGAGGACAAACTTCCTGAAATAGATCATAAAAAGAATCATCTATTTGATGAAGTGTAGCAGTAGGACAGGAAAGGATATAGGGGATTGGTGGATTAAAGAGGGTGACAAACAGCAACCGGCCACATGAACTCAGATGAGGAATGTGCTACAAGCTAACCAGCAGACTTTGGGCCAACACAAGAGAAACAAACATTATGACAATAATAACCCAAAAAGCAATACAGTGAAAAAGGCAACTTCAGACTGAGACTGGAAAACAGACAGACTCATAGGACACAGGGATATGATATTAAGAACAACATGGAGGACTAGAAGTCAAGATAGTACAAAATATACTAAATGTACCAGCAAGCACATAGAGAAGATGAATAATTAGCCAAAGGACAGAATTCAGACAGCTAAGACTAAAGAGGAAAAGACAAAAATGAGCAGTTAAATTAAGCCAGGATGTTTGCTATAGTTACAGTAATCTGAAAATCATGTACAGACTTCTAAAAGTCCAAAATTTGAACTTAAACAGGACCTTTATAATGTGCTATTTTTATGACTTTGTTTTCATTCATTTCAAATTACTTTTAGGCCTCATGTACAGTTTTCAAAAGCAAAAAAATGCGTTAAGGACAGATGTTCAGAGGCATTTGAAACGGCAAATGCCTGTAGCAGCTTGTAAACAGGGCAAGTCATGTTTAGTAGAGTTGAGCGAACCCAGACTGTAAAGTCCATACCGGACTTTGGGGTGTCTGTGCCCCGAACCCAGACATTTGAAAAAAAGTCTGGGTTCGGTATTCGGGTATTTTTCTCGCCTTTTCTATAGCTGCAGGGCAGCCAATCAACAAGCGTTTTACTTGTTTGCCCTTAGAAGCCATCACAGCCATGCCTACTAATGGCATGGCTGTGATTGGCCAGTGCATCATGTGACCCAGACTATTTTTGGCTCCTGTTGAATAGCTGCAGGGCAGCCAATCAACAAGCGTTTCACTGGTTTGCCCTTAGAAGCCATCACAGCCATGCCTACTAATGGCATGGCTGTGATAGGCCAGTGCATCATGTGACCCATCCTCTATATGAGCTGGAGTCACGTATGCCGCGTGTCACATCATCTCAGGCTGGTGTAGGGAGAGCATGCTGCCGGCGCTGTGAGGGATAGATTACCGATCTAATATGATCTCATCCTGCATTACAGACAGATTCCTGGCAATGCAGTGAGGGGAAAGCTTAGCGTTCTAAAACCATCTAATACTGGACTAGGTACAGTTCACTAGTGCCGTGAGGGATAGATTACTGTTCTAAAATAATCTCCTAGTGCTATAGGGAGAGGTTCCTGCTGCTGCTGTGAGGGAAAGATTATTAATCTAAAATAATCTCCTAGTGCTATAGGGAGAGGTTCCTGCTGCTGCTGTGAATGACAGATTATTGTTCTAAAATCATCTCATCATAGTGCTACAGGGAGAGGTTCCTGCTGCTCTTGTGAGGGACAGATTATTTTTCTAAAATCATCTCATCATAGTGCTACAGGGAGAGGTTCCTGCTGCTCTTGTGAGGGACAGATTATTGTTCTAAAACCAACTCATCATAGTGCTAGAGGGAGAGGTTCCTGTTGCTCTTGTGAGGGGCAGATTATTGTTCTTAAATCATCTCATACTGCTAGAGGGAGAGGTTCCTGCTGCTCCTGTGAGGGATAGATTATTGTTCTAAAATCATCTCCTAGTGCTATAGGGGGAGGTTCCTGCTACTCCTGTGAGGGACAGATTATTGTTCTAAAATCATCTCATCAGAGTGCTACAGGGAGAGGTTCCTGCTGCTCCTGTGAGGGACAGATTATTGTTCTAAAACCATCTCATCATAGTTCTACAGGGAGAGGTTCCTGCTGCTCTTGTGAGGGACAGATTATTGTTCTAAAATCATCTCATACTGCTAGAGGGAAAGGTTTCTGCTGCTCCTGTGAGGGACAGATTATTGTTCTAAAATCATCTCCTAGTGCTATAGGGAGAGGTTCCTGCTGCTGCTGTGAGGGACAGATTATTGTTCTAAAATCATCTCATACTGCTAGAGGGAGAGATTCCTGCTGCTCCTGTGAGGGACAGATTATTGTTCTAAAATCCTCTCCTAGTGCTATAGGGAGAGGTTCCAGCTGCTCCTGTGAGTGAGAGATTATTGTTCTAAAATCATCTCATATGCTAGAGGGAGAGGTTCCTGTTGCTCTTGTGGGGGACAGATTATTGTTTTAAAATCATCTCATCATAGTGCTACAGGGAGAGGTTCCTGTTGCTCCTGTGAGGGACAGATTATTGTTCTAAAACCATCTCATCATAGTGCTACAGGGAGAGGTTCCTGCTGCTCTTGTGAGGGACAGATTATTATTCTAAAATCATCTCATACTGCTAGAGGGAGAGGTTTCTGCTGCTCCTGTGAGGGACAGATTATTGTTCAAAAATCTTCTCATCATAGTGCTACAGGGAGAGGTTCCTGCTGCTCTTGTGAGGGACAAAATTATTGTTCTAAAACCATCTCAACATAGTGCTAGAGAGGTTCCTGCTGCTCCTGAACAGATTATTGTTCTAAAATCATCTCATACTGGTGTAGGGATAGATTCCTGCTGCTGGTGTGAGCGGTTCATTTCTTGCACCAAAATAAAAAGTGTGTTTATGTTGCTGTTTTCCAAGGAAAAAAATTTGAATAATTTATTATTCTTTTTTTGTATTAATAAATAGTGCTACGTAGTACATTTGCATCCATAATGAGGAGAGCGTCAAATAAGGGACATAGTCATGGTCGTAGTGCTGCTGGTGCTGCTGGTGTTGGAGAAGTTCCTTTTGCAAGGAGAGGACAGGTGTGAGTAGCCGACAGAACCTTCATTATATGGTAGGCCCGAATGCCGCTCAACGATTGGTGAGGCCAGAACAAGTACAGGCGCTAGTAGATCGGGTGGCTGACAATGCCTCCAGTTCCTTCACATTGTCTCCCACCCGGTCCTTTGATGAATGCTCAGAGTTGGCTCCTGAACCCCATGGCCATCTCTCTTTCACCTCAGCCCCTTGTAAATCAGTCTGAGCCCCAAGTCATGCAGCAGTCTCTTAAGCTTTTTGATGACCCTCCTGGTGTCCTTTCCGTGGGCCATCCACATAGCCCTGCCCCAGAAGTGGAAGACATTGAGTGCACCGATGCCCAACCACTTCTGTTGCAGGACGAGGACATGGAAACACCACTGCAGCACGTCTCTGATGACGAAACACAGGTGATGTGGAGTATGACGAGGTCCTAGACCTCGCATGAAATGAAGGTCATGCGAGTGACCTGTGTAGTTTGAAGGAAAAGGTGGTGGTCGTACAGAGGCACCAGCACAGCAAAAGAGGAAGCAGGTTGCAAAAGCAGAGCGAGTGTCCCCTAGACAGTACGCCTGCTACTACCCACCGCACCCAGGGACCTAGCACACCAAAGGCAGCTCAAAGGCATTCCCCAGTGTAGCAGTTCTTCAGACAATGTGCTGACGACAAGACGCAAGTGGTTTGCACGCTGTGCAATGAGAGCCTGAAGCGAGGCATAAATGTTCTAAACCTTAGCACAACCTGCATGACCAGGCATTTAAATTCAAAGCACTTGCTGCAGTGGAATAAGTACCTCAGAATCCAAGAAAGGTCTCAGCCTCCTCCTGCTTCCTCTTCTGCTGCTGCCTCGGCCTCTTCCTCCACCTCTACAGTGCCAGTGTCACCTGCCAACCAGCAAACAGACGATGTGACAGCAACGCCCCCATGTCTGCCACCATCCCCAATCATTTCCACACCATGGTCCAATGGAAGCTTACAGCTCTCCATCTCCCAAACACTGGAGAGAAAGAGGAAGTACCCCCCTACCCACCCGCGATCCCTGGCCCTGAATGCCAGCGTTTCAAAATTCCTGGCCTTTGAAATGCTGTCATTCCGTCTGGTGGACATGGACAGTTTAAAAAACCTGATGGCGGTGGCAATGCCATCTGTGGCAAGGTCCACATAACCACTGATACGTGGACCAGTAAGCACGGTCAGGGACGCTATATCTCGCTAACTGCACACTGGGCAAATGAAGTGGCATGTGGGCCTGAGGCGGCTAGACGTTTGGCGCATGTCCTTCCCCCACCGAGGATTGCAGGGCATTTCTCTTTGCCTCCCGTTGCCTCCACCTCCACTTCCTCCTCCTCCTCTACCACCTCCTCATCCGCTCAGCGTAACACCTTCACCACCAACTTCAGCACATCCAGGGGGAAACAACAGCAGGCTATTTTAAAACTGATATGTTTTTTTAGATAAACCCCACACTGCGCAGCAGCTGTGGACTGCCAGTGAACAACAGACCGATGAGTGGTTGTTACCACTGAGCCTCAAGCCCGGACTGGTGGTGTGCGATAATGGGCGAAATCTCGTAGCAGCTCTGGGCCTAGCCGGTTTAACGCACATCCCTTGCCTGCCCCATGTGCTGAATTTGGTGGTACAGAAATCTCTAAAAAACGACCCGGATATGTCAGAGCTGCTGTAGAAAGTGTGGGCCATCTGTGCACGCTTTCGGTGTTCTCACCCTGCTGCTGCACACCTGTCTGCGCTGCAGCGGAACTTAAGCCTTCCCACTCACCGCCTCCTATGCGACGTGCCCACAAGGTGGAACTCCTCCTTGCACATGCTGGAGAGACTGTGCGAGCAGCAGCAGGCAATAGTGGAGTTTCAGCTGCAGCACGCACGGGTCAGTCGCTCTGCGGAACAGCACCACTTCACCACCAATGAGTGGGCCTCCATGCGAGACCTGTGTACCATATTGTGGTGTTTCGAGTACTCCACCAACATGGCCAGCGCCTATGACACTGTTCTCAGCGTTACTATCCCACTTCTAGTGCAGGCCAGCACCTCCAAGGCATAAAGGGCAAGCTCAGGCCATGTGCCCAATTTGGAGACCCAGAAGTTGAATGGGGCAGACCCATCAGTCAGTATATGTAGGCATGTGCACACATACTGTTCCACCATGTTGCTGAAATGCTGCCTCCTGCTAAGACGTTGTTTGTTGAGGCGTGCTGCTGACAAACGTTTCCTCATTTCGGGCATGCTAACCCTGCCTTCTGAGGTGCTGGCGGTGCCACAGCTGCATTGGCGACCTCTTCCTCCTCCTCTGTCTTTGCCTTGTGCTTCCACTGAGCCCCCGGTGTCATTTGGGAATGCCCTCAGCAGCGCGTCTACCAGCGTGCGCTCGTAGTCGCACATCTTCCGATCACGCTCCAGTGAGGGAATTAAGGAAGGCACGTTGTCCTTGTAACGGGGATCCAGCAGGGTGGCCACCCAGTAATCAGCACAAGTTAAAATGTGGGCAACTCGGCTGTCGTTGAGCAGGCACTGCAGCATGTAGTTGCTCATGTGTGCCAGGCTGCCCAGAGGCAAATACAAGCTGTCCTCTGTGGGAGGTGTATCATCTGTGTCCTCCGTATCCCCCCAGCCATGCTCCAGTAATGCCCACGAGCTGCATTGGGTGCCACCATGCTGTAAACACGGTTCCTCCTCCTTCTCCTCCTCCTCCTCCTCCTCATCATCCTTGTCCTCCTCATCCTCCAGAATTGTGCCCTGGCTTGACATTTTTTTACCTGGCCTATGCTGGTGCAGGAACCCCCCCTCCGAGCCACTTGTGAATGACTGGCCTGATAACCGTGGAAATGACCCCTCTTCCTCCTCCTCCTGTGCCACATCCTCTTCCATCATCGCCCGAAGTGTTTTTTCAAGGAGACATAGAAGTGGGATAGTAACGCTGAGAACAGCGTCATCAGCACTGGCCATGTTGGTGGAGTACTCGAAACACCACAATATGGTACACATGTCTCGCATGGAGGCCCACTCATTGGTGGTGAAGTGGTGCTGTTCCGCAGAGTGACTGACCCGTGCGTGCTGCAGCTGAAACTCCACTATTGCCTGCTGCTGCTCGCACAGTCTCTCCAGCATGCGCAAAGTGGAGTTCCACCTTCTGGGCACGTCGCTTAGGAGGCGGTGAGCGGGAAGGCCGAAGTTCCACTGCAGCGCAGACAGGCGAGCAGCAGCAGGGTGAGAACGCTGAAAGCACGCACAAACGGCTCTGACATCGTTTTTTAGAAATTTCTGCACCACCAAATTCAGCACATGCCCCAGGCAAGTGATGTGCGTCAAACCGGCTAGGCCCAGAGCTGCTACGAGATTTCGCCCATTATCACACACCACCAGGCTGGGCTTGAGGCTCAGTGGCAACAACCACTCATCGGTCTCTTGTTCAATGTCCGTCCACAGCTGCTGTGCTGCGTGGGGATTATCCCCCAAATATATCAGTTTTAAAACAGCCTGCTGTCATTTCCCCCGGATGTGCTGAAGTTGGTGGTGAAGGTGTTACGCTGAGGAGGTGGTAGAGGAGGAGGAAGCGGAGTAGGAGGAGGAGGTAACAGGAGGCAAAGAGAAATGCCCTGCAATCCTCAGTGGCGGAAGGACATGCGCCAAACAGCTAGCCGCCTCAGGCCCACCTGCCACAACATTTGCCCAGTGTGCAGTTAGCGATATATAACGTCCCTGCCCGTGCTTATTGGTCCATGTATCAGTGGTTATGTGGACCTTGCCACAGATGGTGTTGCGCAGTGCACACTTGATCTTGTCCCCGACTCATTTGTGCAGGGAAGGGATGGCTCACCTGGAAAAGTAGTGGCTGCTGGGAACCACGCACTGTGGTGAAGACACCGCCATCAGGTTTTAAAACTGTCCAAGTCCACCAGACGGAATGACAGCATTTCAAAGGCCAGGAATTTTGAAATGCTGGCATTCAGGGCCAGGGATCGCGGTTGGGTAGGGGGGGTACTTCCTCTTTCTCTCCAGTGTTTGGGAGATGGAGAGCTGTAAGCTTCCATGGGACCATGGTGTGGAAATGATTGGGGACGGTGGCGGACATGGTGGCGTTGCTGTCACATCGTCTGTTTGCTTGGTGGCAGGTGACACTGGCACTGTAGAGGTGGAGGAAGAGGCTGAGGCAGCAGCAGAAGAAAAAGCAGGAGTAGCCCGAGACCTTTCTTGGATTTTGAGGTGCTTATTCCACTGCAGCTCATGCTTTGCATGTAGATGCTGGGTCATGCAAGTTGTGCACAGGTTTAGAACAGTTATGCCTCGCTTCAGGCTCTGATTGCACAGCATGCAAACCACTCGTGTCTTGTCGTCAGCACATTCTCTGACGAACTGCCATGCCTGGGAACTCCTTTGAGCTGCCTTTGGTGTGCTAGGTCCCTGGGTGCGGTGGGTAGTAGCAGACGTACTGTCTAGGGGATGGTCACTCCGCTTTTGCATCCTACTTCCTCTTTTGCTGTGCTGGTGCCTCTGTACGACCACCACCTCTTCCTCCAAACTGAACACGTCACTCGCATGATCTTCATTTCATGTGGGGTCTAGGACCTCGTCATACTCCACATCATCTTCCACCCACCCTTCACCACTGCCCTCCTTGTCAGTCTGCACACTGTGGAAAGCCACAGCACTTGGCACCTGTGTTTTGTCATCATCAGAGACGTGATGCGGTGGTGTTTCCATGTCCTCATCCTGCAACTGAAGTGGTTGGGCATCGGCGCACTCAATGTCTTCCACTTCTGGGGCAGGGCTATGTGGATGGCCCACGGAAAGCACACCAGCAGAGTCATCAAAAAGCATAAGAGACTGCTGCATGACTTGGGACTCAGACTGATTGGCTGATTTACAAGGGGCTGAGGTGAAAAACAGATGGCCATGGGGTTCAGGTGCCAACTCTGAGCTTTCATCAAGGGACGGGGTGGGAGACAATGTGAAGGAACTGGAGGTATTGTCATCCACCCAATCTACTAGCGCCTGTACTTGGTCTGGCCTCACCATTCGTTGAGCGGCATTCGGGCCTACCATATAACATTGAAGGTTCTGTCAGCTACTCACACCTGAAAAAGATATTTCACTTGTGCGTGTAGCTGGCACAAATCGACCACGTCCTCTCCTTGCAACAGGAACTTCACCAACACCACCAACACCGGCAGCACCACGACCACGACCAAGTCCCTTATTTGACGCTCTCCTCATTCTGGAAGCAAATGTAGCACTTTTTATTAATAATAAAAAAAAAAGAAGAATAAATTATTATTCTTTTTTTTATACCAGCAATGTAGATGCACTTTTTATTTTTGTGCAAGAAATGCACCGCTGGCGGCAAATGTAGTATTTAGAATTTTTTTTTTTTAAACCAGCAATGTATACACACTTTTTATTTTTGCGCAAGAAATGCACAGCAAAGTGCAAATGTACTATTTAGCACTATTTATTAATACAAAAAAAAGTAATAATAATAAATTATTATTTTTTTTTTTTAAAACAGCAACGTAGACGGACTTTCTATTTTTGTGCAAGAAATGCACCGCTCACACCAGCAGCAGGAACCTCTGCCTAAACCAGTATGAGATGATTTTAGAACGATAATCTGTCCCTCACAGCACCAACCGGAACCTGTCCTTACTGCAGTATGAGATGATTTTAGAACGATAATCTGTCCCTCATAGCACCGTCAGGAACCTGTCCCTACTGCAGTATGAGATGATTTTAGAAAGATAATCTGTCCCTCACAGCACCAACAGGAACCTGTCCCTACTGCAGTATGAGATGGTTTTAGAACGATAATCTGTCTTTCACAGCACTGACAGGACTCTCTCCCTACACCAGTATGAGATCATTTTAGAATGATAATCTGTCCCTCACAGCACCGACAGGAACCTGTCCCTACTACAGTATGAGATGTTTTTAGAACGATAATCTGTCCCTCACAGCACCGCCAGGAACCTGACCCTACTGCAGTATGAGATGATTTTAGAACGATAATCTGTCCCTCACAGCACTGACAGGAACCTGTCCCTACTGCAGTATGAGATAATTTTAGAACGATAATCTGTCCCTTACAGCACCGACAGGAACGTGTCCCTACTGCAGTATGAGATGATTTTAGAACAATGATCTGTCCCTCACAATACCGACAGGAACCTGTCCCTACTGCAGTATGAGATGATTTTAGAACGATAATCTGTCCCTCACAGCACCGACAGGAACCTGTCCCTACTGCAGTATGAGATGATTTTAGAATGATAATCTGTCCCTCACAGCACCGCCAGGAACCTGTCCCTACTCCAGTATGAGATGATTTTAGAACGATAATCTGTCCCTCACAGCAACAACAGGAACCTGTCCCTGCTGCAGTATTAGATAATTTTAGAACTATAATCTGTCCCTCACAGCACCGACAGGAACCTGTCCCTACTGCAGTATGAGATGATTTTAGAACAATAATCTCTCCTTCACAGCACCGACAGGAACCTCTCCCTACACCAGTATGAGATGATTTTAGAATACTAATTTGTCCCTCACAGCACCACCAGTAACCTGTCTCTCCTTCAGTATGAGATGATTTTAGAACAATTATCTGTCCCTCACAGCCCCGACAGGAACCTGTCCCTACTGCAGTATGAGATGATTTTAGAACGATAATCTGTCTCTCACAGCACCGACAGGAACCTCTCCCGACACCAGTATGAGATGATTTTAGAACAATAATCTGTCCCTCACAATACCGACAGGAACCTGTCCCTACTACAGTATGAGATGATTTTAGAACGATAATCTGTCCCTCACAGCACCGACAGGAACCTGTCCCTACTGCAGTATGAGATGATTTTAGAATGATAATCTGTCCCTCACAGCACCGCCAGGAACCTGTCCCTACTCCAGTATGAGATGATTTTAGAACGATAATCTGTCCCTCACAGCAGTGACAGGAACCTGTCCCTACTGCAGTATTAGATAATTTTAGAACGATAATCTGTCCCTCACAGCACCGACAGGAACGTGTCCCTACTGCAGTATGAGATGATTTTAGAACAATAATCTGTCCCTCACAGCCCCGACAGGAACCTGTCCCTACTGCAGTATGAGATGATTTTAGAACAATAATCTGTCCCTCACAGCACCGACAGGAACCTGTCCCTACTGCAGTATGAGATGATTTTAGAACAATAATCTGTCCCTCACAGCACCAACAGGAACCTGTCTCTACTGCAGTATGAGATGATTTTAGAACAATAATCTCTCCTTCACAGCACCGACAGGAACCTCTCCCTACACCAGTATGAGATGATTTTAGAATAATAATTTGTTCCTCACAGCACCAACAGTAACCTGTCTCTCCTTCAGTATGAGATGATTTTAGAACAATTATCTGTCCCTCACAGCACCGACAGGAACCTCTCCCGACACCAGTATGAGATGATTTTAGAACAATAATATGTCCCTCACAGCACCGACAGGAACCTGTCCCTACTGCAGTATGAGCTGATTTTAGAACGATAATCTGTCCCTCACAGCACTGACAGGAACCTGTCCCTACTGCAGTATGAGATGAGTTTAGAATGATAATCTGCCCCTCACAGCACCGCCAGGAACCTGTCCCTACTCCAGTATGAGATGATTTTAGAACGGTAAACTGTCCCTCACAGCACCGACAGGAACCTGTCCCTACTGCAGTATGAGATGATTTTAGAATGATAATCTGTCCCTCACAGCACCGACAGGAACCTGTCTCTAATGCAGTATGAGCTGATATTAGAACGCTAATCTTTCCCTCACAGCACCAGGAACCTGTACCTAATGCATTATGAGCTGATATTAGAATGCTAATCTTTCCCTCACAGCGCCAGGAACCTGTACCTAATGCAGTATGAGCTGATATTAGAACGCTAACCTTTCCCTCACAGCGCCAGGAACCTATACCTAATGCATTATGAGCTGATATTAGAACACTAATCTTTCCCTCACAGCACCAGGAACCTGTACCTAATGCATTATGAGCTGATATTAGAACACTAATCTTTCCCACACAGCGCCAGAAACCTGTACCTAATGCAGTATGAGATGATATTAGAACGCTAACCTTTTCCTCACAGCTCCAGGAACCTATACCTAATGCAGTATGAGCTGATATTAGAACACTAATCTTTCCCTCACAGCGCCAGGAACCTGTACCTAATGCAGTATGAGCTAATATTAGAACGCTAATCTTTCCCTCACAGCTCCAGGAACCTGTACCTAATGCAGTATGAGCTGATATTAGAACGCTAATCTTTCCCTCACAGCACCAGGAACCTGTCCCTACTCCAGTATCAGATGGTTTTAGAACGCTAATCTTTCCCTCACAGCACCACCAGGAACCTGTCCCTAATGCAGGATGAGATGATATTAGAACATGAATCTCTCCCTCACAGCACCAGGAACCTGTCCCTACTCCAGTATGAGGTGATTTTAGAATGGTAAACTGTCCCTCACAGCACCGACAGGAACCTGTCCTTAGTGCAGTATGAGAGGATTTTAGAATGATAATCTGTCCCTCACAGCACCGACAGGAACCTGTCCCTAATGCAGTATGAGCTGATATTAGAACGCTAATCTTTCCCTCACAGCACCAGGAACCTGTACCTAATGCATTATGAGCTGATATTAGAATGCTAATCTTTCCCTCACAGCGACCAGGAACCTGTACCTAATGCAGTATGAGCTGATATTAGAACGCTAACCTTCCCCTCACAGCACCAGGAACCTATACCTAATGCAGTATAAGCTGATATTAGAACACTAATCTTTCCCTCACAGCACCAGGAACCTGTACCTAATGCATTATTTATGAGCTGATATTAGAACGCTAATCTTTCCCTCACAGCGCCAGGAACCTGTACCTAATGCAGTATGAGCTGATATTAGAACGCTAACCTTTCCCTCACAGCTCCAGGAACCTATACCTAATGCAGTATGAGCTGATATTAGAACACTAATCTTTCCCTCACAGCGCCAGGAACCTGTACCTAATGCAGTATGAGCTAATATTAGAACGCTAATCTTTCCCTCACAGCACCAGGAACCTGTACCTAATGCAGTATGAGCTGATATTAGAACGCTAATCTTTCCCTCACAGCACCAGGAACCTGTCCCTACGCCAGTATCAGATGGTTTTAGAACGCTAATCTTTCCCTCACAGCACCACCAGGAACCTGTCCCTATGCAGGATGAGATGATATTAGAACACAAATCTCTCCCTCACAGCACCAGGAACCTGTCCCTACTCCAGTATCAGATGATTTTAGAACACTAATCTTTCCCTCACAGCACCACCAGGAACCCGTCTCTAATGCAGGATGAGATGATATTAGAACGCTAATCTCTCCCTCACAGCAGCGCCATGAACCTCTCCCTACTCCAGTACAAGACGATGTGACACGCGGCACTACATGACTCCAGCTCATATAGAGGCTGGGTCACATGATGCACTGGCCAATCACAGCCATGCCATTAGTAGTCATGGCTGTGATGGCTTCTAAGGGCAAACAAGTGAAACGCTTGTTGATTGGCTGCCCTGTAACTATTCAACAGGCGCCAAAAATAGTCCGGGTCACATGATGCACTGGCCAATCATAGCCATGCCATTAGTAGGCATGGCTGTGATGGCTTCTAAGGGCAAAAACGAGTGAAACGCTTGTTGATTGGCTGCCCAGCAGCTATTCAACAGGCACCAAAAATAGGCTTTGCCACATGATGCACTGGCCAATCACAGCCATGCCATTAGTAGGGATAGCTGTGATGGCTTCTAAGGGCAAACGAGTGAAACGCTTCTTGATTTGCTGCCCTGCAGCTATTCAACAGGCGCCAGAGAATACCAGAGTACCGAACCCGATCACAGACTTTTTTTGAAATGTCCGGGATTGGATTTGGGGCATTGACACCCTAAAGTCCGGTACGGACCCGAACTTTACAGTCCGGGTTCGCTCAACTCTAGTCGTTAGGAAATTAGATGTGAAAATTCTGCTCCTAAAATGCATGACGGTGCTCCCTGCATGTTGGACCTCTGTATGTGACCAGGCTGTGAAAAAGTCTCACACATGTGGTATCACCATACTCGCGGTGAGTAGCAGATTGCATTTTGGGGTGTAATTGGAAGTATGCATATGCTGTGTGTGAGAAATAACTTGTTGTTATGACAATTTTGTGCAAAAAAAATAAATAAATAATAATTTCTTAATTTTCCCAAGAATTGTGGGAAAAAAGTACAACTTCAAAAAACTTGCCATACCTCATACTAAATACTTTGGAATGTCTACTTTTCAAAAGGTTATTTCGGGGTATTTGTACTTTCCTGACATTTCAGGGCCTCAAGAAATGAGATAGGCCATCAGTGCATCAGGTGTGATCAATTTTCAATGATTGGCACCATAGCTTGTAGACTCTATAACTTTCACACAGACCAAATAATATACACTTATTTGGGTTATTTTACCAAAGATAGGTAGCAGTATAGGTTTTGGCCCAAATTTATGAACAAAAATTACTTATTTGCAAAATTTTATCATAAAAACTAAAAAAAAGTGGGTTTTTTTTCAACATTTTCACATTTTTTTCACGTATGTCGCAAAAAAAATAAAAAACCCAGAGGTTATTGAATACCACCAAAAGAAAGCTCTATTTGTGTGAAAAAAAATTGTTTGGGTACAGTGTAGCATGACTGAGTAATTGTCATTCAAAGTGAGAGCACTGAAAGTTGAAAATTGGTCTGGGCAGGAAGGGGGTATAAACGTCCTGTATTGAAGTGGTTACAATTTGCATTTGTATGCCATGGTTTACTTTTTTTGGTAATTTACAGTTAGCCAATGTATAAGAGTGAAATAGAACTTTCAAAAGCTGAAACATTTTACCACTGCATAACATTCTGTAGTTGTCTGATCTTAGTATGTGCTAACAAAGGAAACCCCCATATTCACATTCTTAGAACAACAATGGGGTTAACATTTTGAAATTGTTTATATTTCATTGTGAATGTCCTGGATCTGTTATTTATTTAGGTTACAGAACAATCCAAATGCAACGTTTATTAGAAGCTTAATGCAAAAGCTATATATTGGTTTAGAAATTATAATCTTCATATGTATTGTGCTTCACTGGAGAGTAGACAAACAGCTCTTCTTTTCTAACTCCACATAATGTACATCTGAAGGTGATATAATAGTTTAAAAAGTTAAATAAAAGCAAGCAGAGCACACTGGATAGTGCAGATCAACATTGTGCGTAGTATAAATAATGATTACATAGCACTTGCTAAGTGAAGACTTGACCGGAGCATATCAACAGGCACAAAATCCCTGCTTAGTATCAGGTCACAAGGGAACCAATCTATTTGTAGGTAGATGCTTTATTGTCATTGTTGCAGTGTGGTTATTCAGGGATTCACACATATATAGGTATTCAAAAAAGCATTTAACACCACAGTACAGCCTGAATTAATGACTGCCTAAATTGTACTATTTTGTAAATTTTGCTGGAATGTAAACAACGTATGAAAAACTAAATTCTTCACTAAAATAAGTTACTGGTTAAGTGAATTGCCTGGTCTGTCAGAGACAGTAAAAATATACCCTATAGTCAATGGGAATGGGGAACAAAATGTAAACCTTCATTTTAACCTTCTGGATAGTGAAGAGTGAGAAAGAGTTGTTGGAGAGAATCTGTGCTCCATGCAGTATCTCTCAAAATGTCTCTGTAGTCAGTACTGGGACAGGTGCACTAGCAAGTGAAAAGACATTATCCCTCCAGCGTGGAGCCTGGTGAAGCAATTTGCCCTCGAGCCATGAGAGCAGCTAACCCACAGAAGAAAGCAGTACGGCCTCAGTACCACTTGGTGAAAGTAATCTTGTAAATTATCAGCATGCAATTGCCACATGCTAACATAACTCTCCAGCATCAACTCATCCACAAGTGAAATCCACAATATGGGGACTGAGATGGCAGCATGGAGAAAGACCATACCTCCACTGACATGTATGTGGGCCACGAGTCCCTGTATTTTGAATACTACTTCTGGATGAGATTATGCTTTTGCTTCTCCCTCTTCAGGTAAGAATCTTCACACAATAAATTGGTGCAGTTCTCAAGTCATGTGGAAAGTGATTTCATTATTGCTTTTTCATTTGCACATGATTGGATAAACCATTCTATCTCTATATCTCTCATCCTGCTGGCTATCTTAAATAGATAGTCCTGCTTCTGTATGACCTGATGCTAGATGTGATTCTTTTACCTGTTGATTAGTGTTGAGCGAACCCGGACTGTAACGTTCGGGTCCGTACCGAACTTTCGGGTGTCCGTGGCACGGACCCGGACCCGGACATTTCAAAAATCGTTCGGGTTCTAGAGTCCTACGTCCTAGTCCAGAATTTTACCGATTTTAGACAGGGAGTGCGGCAGTCGATGGAAAGGGATATGATTGGGTTCCTCGTACACTGACGTCGTGACACTGAGGTCGAATATTTCTCCGACCCAGTGTACTACGTGACCGGTTAGTGTCGGTACGGTAATCATCCGTACCGACACTACCGAAGATTCCCGTTTGGTCACTTTGCGAACAACTAACCGACGGGACGTCGAAGAGTTGTGCACCTTATTTTATCGTCTTGGGGCCTGGCTTGGGCTTGCTAAAAACTTTACAGGCCCAGGCCCAGGCACGGTGCCTGTGGGCTTTCAAGCCATGCCTGGGCTTGCAATGTCA
>BLSH010223390.1:382048-392218 GCA_018402905.1 Glandirana rugosa | reverse complement strand
TTTTACTTGATTTTAATTTATTTTCCCTATCCCCATTTATTTGTAGGGCACTTGCCCTAGTTTGAAGATGATTTTAGAACAGTTATATGGCTTCTACCGTTAATTAATACTTTTCAGACACAGTTTGAAGATGATCCACATTCACCTCCATTTTTGCTTTTTTTATGTTTTTATTTTTTTAAAAATATTTACAGTTATTTCCCTGTCCCCATTTTTTTGTAGGGCACTTGCCCTACCCTTACCCCCATTTTACTTCCTTTTGCAGCCCTCTGGGGCTTTCCAGGACTTTCCTACAGCCATTTTTGTGCCTAAAAGTTCGGGTCCCCATTGATTTCAATGGGGTTCGTTGTCCGTGCGATCGTTCGGGTTCCGTCCGGACCCGGACCCGGACTTTGTCACGAAGTTCGGACGGACCAGCAGAACCCGAACTTCCAGGTGTTCGCTCAACTCTACTGTTGATATGTGCCAATAAAATAGCAAGATTGTAAGTGCATTTTTAATTATGAATTCAATATAAATGTGTCTATCTGTGTTGTCCAAAGAGAGCTTTGCTTGTTATTTTACTGCATTATACAAAGGGCAGTCTATTTATAGGAAAAATCACTATGAAACTATCTCAGCATTTACACAAAAACATGCAGCAGAGTGACATCAGCATGTAGACTTTGCTCTGATACCTTTCGACCAATGGGACATCTTCAGGGAGCCTACACGATGACACCACATTGTTGCAGACGTTTGCTTTTCTTAAGTAAGCTATGCAGCTGTATTTTTAATGTTTACTGCAAATTGTAATGACATATATTTTAATAAAATGGCTACACTATGAGTACTTTTGGCTTGCTCTTTGTGGGAGCTTTTTTTTATGACAGCTTGGTAGGGCATCGCTGTGTGAATGTAGAGAGTTCCTGGATACAGAAGCCATACCAAAGCTGACATTTGAGACCATGTTTATTTATGAGATCATGCTATATGGGCTATGCATGTTGTAGCAATGAGTCCAGTAAGTGTCCAATCTAATGGGTGTGGTCCATACGCCAGTGGATTTATAGCCAACTGAGATTTTATGGTGGAAGATTGAATCTCTTAGGCATTATATTGGTGGACATTACACACAGGGACTTTTTTTATATCACTTAACTTTATTTTTGATATACATTTTATTTTACCACATCATATTTGTGTAAGTAACCAGAGTATTTGGTTTTGAGGTTTTTGTAATTTAAACATCATTGTAAACAAACATCAACCAGGTGTTCCCGCAGTTTTTATTATTTATTTATTTCAGGTACTTATATAGCGCTGTCAATTTACGCAGAGCTTTACATATATATATATGTTAGTTTATATCAGACTCAAACCGGCCCAAACCCAAAGATCATCCCTAGGTTCCCTCATCTTGGTGAGTAGTGTGATAAAGTAGTGGGAACCACAAAACCGGCTCAACAGATCTTACAGATCCTTTAGGCTGGATTCACACCAGTCTGGTGCGAATTCCAACCTTATTGTCGGTGAGATGGACAGGCGCCGCTGTTCAGCGGCTCCTGTCCGTTCTCACTGTGGATCAGCTGACCAGGGATGGGAGGGGGAAGGTGCAGTGAAGAGGGGGAAAGAATCCCGTTCAATGCAGAACACATCTGGGAGTCAGATGCGTTCCCATTGAACATAATGGTTTGGGAATACGCACCGCACAGAAAACGCACACGTTTCCTGTGCAATGCAGACTGTAAATGCACCGCATCTATGTGTACTGGACACATTCAAAACAATGTGTTTTCAAGTGTCCTGTGAATTGGATGCATTCTAAGCCACATCCAATTCGCATAGGTGTGAACCCAGCCTTAGAAAGCTGAAAGGTCTTAAAATGTATGTTTATTTAGCTGCTTGGTTTAATTTCTATTGAACACTAGATGATTTGTAATTACTTACCAAGGATAACCACAATGCTATATTTTATAGCTTTCATCTTTGCCTTTGATATGAGTCCTCGATGATTGTAACTTGCACAGAAATTTCCATCTGGATAAAACAAAAAACAGCAAATTGTTTAAAGGACAAGAACAAATAGCTGGTCACATTAATGAGGGTACAAAAAATAAAGACAGCTCTAACTACCAAAATAACACTCTGTGTGTATGCTGCTGCTCCAGGTGGGTCTGTCACACAGTCCCTTTAATCTCCAGTGTATTCAGGTACAAGCACTGCTCATTCAGCCAAGTGGAACAAATTGAATAGTATCCAAAGGACTGCACACTTGAAAACTGCACCCACTTTATTGATAATCTTTAGGCCTCATACACACGGGCGTTATTAACACCACATTTTTTAGCTGTTTTTACAGCTTAAGAACGCCATACCATGTTATTCTATGGTCTCATACACACATTGATGTTTTTGAGCTGTAGATGGCATTGGCGTTCTTAAGCTGTAAGAACCCAGCACCCGCACGTTCCAAAGCTGCAGCGTTAGAGCTTTTTGACGCTGAGCAGGCAAAATGCTCAAAAAAGTGGCTTGTCAGGCATTTCTCTGCCTCTATTGAAAATCAATGGTTCCCTATCTCAAAAATTCCTGGATAAGGGATACCCCTCCAACCTTGTGGAGGGCTCCTTCCAGCAACACTATACTAAATCCACTCCCAAACCCAACACATCTGAAGGACACCAACCAACATGATTTACAACACAATTTCATAATCATTTCAAACAAATGGAAAATATCCTTATTAAGAATTGGCCAATCTTGTTCCTAGACTCCTCCCTAACACCTCTGCCCAAGGTTTCCTACTACAGGGCCAAAAACATCAAGAGCAAAATCACACCAAGCAAGATTCGGAAATCTGAGCCTACCCCAACCATCCACACCCTGCTAATACCACTAGTTGGTATGTTCCAGTCTAAAAAGAAACTGTGCCATATGTGTAAATATGTCCATTGTGGCCAAAAAAGCTTCACCACAAAAGGGAAGACATACCTCATCAAGGAGTTCCACAATTGCTCCAGCGATTATGTGGTGTATAACCTGTCCCTGTGGCCTCCTATATGTGGGGAGAGCAATCCGTCCTGTATGCCAACATTTCAGCAAACATAGAGGGTTCGTTGAACAAGGGAATTACAAACATAGTGTGCCTAGACATTTCTTGAAGGAACACCATAAATCCACCACAGGCCTTCAAGTATGGGTCATTGAATCCATTCCCAGCACCTTCCCTGCTGCAGAACACTTCAAACGACTCTATTGGCAGGAAACCTTCTGGATATATACCCTCAATTCTCTGTCACCTGGAGGACTCAACGAGGAAGTAGAGACACATACCATACTATAATTCCCGGTTCAACATATAAACCCCCTTTTTCCATCATAGTATCCCACTGGTCATTATAGCGGTTGCCCATACATGGCATCGACCAGGGACACTATTGGGGCCCTGTATTACAGATGGTGTAGTAGTATTAGCAACTCACCCCTCACACTGTCTCATAATGTGTGGTGCACATACAGATGCTTGCCACTACTAACATGCTCTCATATTCTGGTAAGCTCCCAACACCTTTACCCGCTGCCCACCGTTTTTAAGCAGTGTTCCTATTAGTACTTTTATCAAGATACCTGCAATTCATTGCTACCACTACTTTCACCTTGATGCGAAAAAAACTTCTCATATAATATATTTTATGTTCCAATGGGTCTGTCATAGACCGCCAACCTCTTCAATGCTTACCAATGACTTTTTGCTATTTTCCATTATTATTAAACCTGTTGCTCCCCAAAGGACTGATTCGCCATGATTTCACCACAAAAGACTGTCTTTTATGAACTACATGGTCCGCTGGCTCTTGTAGTACTACAGCTGCAGATCACATGTTCTCCTAGGTGTATAAATAGCTGCTCTCCTCCAGAGGTCAGCAGGGCAATAGAAGGAGCAGAGACTCAGAACGTGTAGCCCAGTCCACAGCCTTGCATCCTGACTGACACACCTCAGCTCCAACCCAGTTCCTCCACCTGGCGGTGACGTCACTTCTGCTTCCACGGTCCACGCTGGCTAGCGTGGTTCTTCCTGGATCCTGTGGAAACAAGCCATCCATTCCAGCCTATTGGAGGATCCTTTCCAGCTTCCCAACACTGCAGTGGAGCCTGCAGAGCTATGCACAACACCAGGACTGCACTTTCCTTGATGAGTATGTTACATCTACACTATTGTAAGTGTTTTTAGTCTTCTGCAAATAAAGTATACTTTTTAATACTACACTTAGGTTGGCGCCTCCCCCTCCCTTTTGTTCTTGCATATCTTGCAGAGTCTCCTGTACATACTCTAAAGGATGGCTGCCTCCCTTTAATTTTAAATCTTACTTCCGGTTCCGGCGCCTGATGAGGAAGGAGTGAAGAGCAACGGCTCCGGACCCCATCTGCCTATACAACCTGCTTAAAACTGGATCAGACGACTACTTGACTCCAGTCCCCTACCTCAACCTCCAGAGATCACCCGGGAGTCGTCCAGCAATGGACAAGTTCATCCTACACGGCGGGCCCGCCACGGCGCCTAACCCCAGAACGGACACCGCTGCACCGAACCTTTGTTCGGAGAGTATTGCACCGAATCTTCGTTCGGACACCTTGTGCGGGGACACGATCACCACAAACACACCGCAGCCACAACCCATGCTGGTGCCCCCCCCCCGATCCACCCGAACGCGGGGACAACAGAGGCCCTGGAAGACCAGTACACCAGATTAGCCCAGGGCGTGGCAGCCCTACTAAACCCCACTATAGCCTTGACAGTGGAGAGAGCTATAGCTGCGGGCATGGCACAACTCAAAAAAGAACTGAATGACCACACCCAGCGCATAGGAGAGCTAGAAAACCATGTGTCCAACGTTGAGGACGAAATGCAAAATTCTCTAACCTGCGAACAACAGTTCCGGCACACGCAACAATACCTCCTCGACAACATCGACGACCTAGAAAATCGGTCACGCAGGAACAATCTCAGGATTGTGGGCCTCCCAGAGTCGTACAGCGCTGCCTCCTTACACGATCTATGCGAGACCCGTCTGCCTCAAGCACTAGGGATCAGCAAAACCTGCACAGTGGAAAGAGCGCATCGTATGGGAACACCCTCAAACGATCGTCGATCTCCTCGCCAAGTCATCGTGCGCTATCTTAATTACACAGATAGGATGGCCATCATCAGATCCTTCAGGAAAGCAAAGTCTCTACAATATGAGGGACACAAACTCCTAATCTTCGCGGATTACTCGCAAGAAACATCTCGTCGACGCAAAGCCTTCCAACCCATATGCGCAGCTCTGTACCAAAAAGGAATCAAGTTTACACTCTCCTACCCGGCCTCCTTAAGGTTCACTGACTCTTCTGGAAGTGCCAAAGTGTTCAACCACCCCGAGGAAGCAGCCAACTACGTCCAGGCCCATCTACAAATTCCGATGGACACCCATCCTCCAATTTCCACTGCAACATCCCCAGGGCACCGGGACCTCCGCAGCCCAAGGAAAGAATCTCCAAAGTGACCACGATACGCAAACAAACCAGCTTGAGAAGATCGCTCCTGAATCATCTTCCCCGAACGGACGCTCCCTATCTCTTCTAGGCTTCCATTTCAAGGCTCTCTACATGCTCAACCTAAAAGGTGAAACTGTTGTTATGTGGAACACTTGTCTCCACGGTGATATGTTCACAACTATTTTGTAATGTTAAGGTCTCTGTTTTCCTAAGGCCTTTATCTATCCACACAGTCTTGCCAGAGATCTTCGGGAGGAGGCGAGAACATCTAATATATCTCCCCACCTCTTGCTCTAGATGTTGCGACCAGACGCACCCACTCCCCCCAAATCCTTTGACATGACCTCGGTAACACCTCAACATCTCCGGTAACGCTGCTCCCGTGGAAGGTTTCCTCATGAGGAAAAAGGTGAAGTCTATGCTGTTGTGTTTTTGTTTTATAGTTGTATTTTCCCCCTACGACCACTCAAGCCACTATGGAAATGTCCTAACCCGCTCTACGCCCAACCTGAGCTGGCACGTCAACCCCCCAGTTCCATCACCTACTCTCTACCATTACTCAATGCGACCACCCCTACCCTCCTCTAACTACATTGGAACAGATCACATTAACCCACCCCAACTCCACCCACCCTGAAGGTTGTTTTGTGGAATGTTAAAGGGCGTAAGTCCCCAAACAAAGGATGGCAATCCTACGACACCTTCAATGTCTGAGGCTGATATAGCCTTTCTCCAAGAGACACACCTCACGGCAGCAGATTTTTTCAGTTTGAATAAATTATGGGTAGGTCAAACTTTTGGCTCGCCCTCGCCCAAAAACAAAGCAGGGGTGATCCTACTCATCCACAAGAAGGTCCAATGTGAGGTACTACCAGAGGATAGAGACGAGGAAGGCAGAATTCTCATATTAAAACTTAAAATTAAATCTAAAGAGCTCATACTGGCAAATGTTTAGGCCATCAGAAGTCCCGGATCCCTCCCCGAGACCCCCAACCCACCCCCCTATACCTCTTCACAGAAGCCCTTCAATTCACTGACATATGGAGGCAAACCAACCCTCTCGGCAAACAATACACCTTCTACTCCCATCCCCACCACAGCTTGTCCCGGATAGACTACTTTCTATGCTCATCTTCCATCCTCCAAAACGCATCTGATCCCCAGATCCTAGATACTGTTATTTTCGACCATTCCCCAATCTCGCTAGTCCTAACAGGTCTTGACGCCCCCAATTCCTTTAGAACCTGGTGCTTCCCAGCAAACCTGGCGCACAATCAAGAACTGACCTCTCTAATCAAAAAATCTTGGGAGGAATATACTGACACAAACGTAGAACATGCCACTGATCCTAATCTTTTTTGGGAAGCAGGCAAGGCGGTTCTCCGTGGCCAGATAATTGCTTTTAGCGCCGCCTTCAAAAGGAAATTAAACGCCAACCACAAGCTGGCCAGTGAAACCCTACGTGAAGCCCAAACTGCCCTCAACAACCAAAATTCACCCGAGAACAGGCAAAGATGGCTAACGGCAAAAAGCCAATTTGACCACTGGGCCTTTGCCCAGGAACGTCATAAACAAGCACACCTAGATTTACAATTTCACAAATACGGAAACAAATCTGGCAAACTATTGTCTCACCTATGCAAGGGCAAACATGCACCTACCTTTATCCACGCTCTTAAACATCCTGAAGGTTCTCTTTCCTCAAACCCCAAAGACATCAATAGTATCCTCGAAACCTTCTACACTAAACTGTACGGGAAAGATCCAATAGATGAGGAGGTGGCACAGGCGTTTCTCAAACACCTTAATCTCCCCCAAGTCACCCAAGCCCAATTAGACTCTCTAAATGCCCCAATCTCTATAGAGGAAATCAAGCAGGTAGTAGCCTCACTATCCCCTAACAAAGCCCCAGGCCCAGATGGCTATACGGCCGAGTTCTACAAGCACAACATATCCACTATTGCCCCAGCCCTGCTCTCCCTCTTCCAACAGATTCTTGAAGGTGGGCCATACCCCTCCTCCGGCTTCCAAGCATTTATTAAATTAATCCCCAAACAAGGAAAGGACCCGACCGACCCCGGGTCTTACAGACCCATTTCCCTGCTAAACCTCGACACCAAGATCCTTTCTAAAATTATAGCCAGAAGACTCGCAACAATCATGCCGACTTTGATCCACCCAGCACAAGTGGGATTCACAATGGGTCGCTCAGTGACTTCCAACATCCGCAAGGGTTTGGCGGCATTGGAATTCGCGAAATCCAAGTCTCCCAATGAATGCGCCATAATCTCGTTAGACGCAGAAAAAGCGTTTGATAATGTGAGCTTCCGCTGGCTTAATTTAGTGCTACATAAATTCGGATTCTCTGGCCACTTCCTTCACCTCATAACAGCAATGTATTCAGCTCCATATGCCAACGTTATTGCGGCTGGAATCAGCTCCAACAAAATCCCTCTCCACAAGGGCACCCGACAGGGATGCCCATTATCCCCCCTATTATTCAATTTGGCCATTGAACCTCTTTCTAGGCATCTGCTAGATCACCCCAAACTACACGGGATCAAAATCGGTACTCACGAAGTTTGCGCGGCTCTCTTCGCGGACGATATTTTAATATTCTCTGCCAACCCACAACATGATGTCCCACTAATACAAGGCATCTTCACCAACTTTCAAAAATTTGCGGGCCTCAAAATAAATTTCAATAAAAGCGAAATTCTCCCCCTTTTTCACGCCAGGCCACCCCAATGGGCAATTGATTCAGCCTTCCACGTTGCTACCTCCCATATTACATATCTAGGTATCAAAATTGGGAAATCCCCCTCCTCTATCTATAATTTGAATATCCCTCCTGTGATTACACGGATTGTGGGCGAACTCCACAACTGGTCTAACCTACCACTCTCCCTACTGGGGAGAAGCCATCTCTTTAAAATGGTCAGCTTCCCCAAGCTACTCTACCCTTTACAAACCATTCCCCTACTGTTGCGCCATAAAGATGTTCAGGCAATCAACAAAGCCCTCTCCTCCTTCCTATGGCGGAAGAAACATCCGCGCATAGCCCTTTCCAAATTGTTTCTACCTAAACACCTAGGAGGATTCAACCTCCCCAACATACGGAATTACAACTTAGCGTGCCTCCTCAGAGGGGCCTGGACTGGTTATCGGAAGCATCTAGATTCTCAAATCATGACCTAGAATCCCAAATGGTTTCCCCCCACTGCCTAGACGCCCTCCTCCATTGCAAACTTCGAGAGCTGCCACCTACCCTGAAGCATAACTTGCTCATCAGAGACACTAACATCGCATGGCGGGAAATCAGGAACAAAATGGGCCTTCCGGCAACCATTTCTAGATCTCTACCCCTCAGAGGCCACCCCAAAAGCCCCTTGTTCACTCAACAAACTACAACAACCTTCTGGTCTCAACAAGGCCTACGAACCTACGCTCAACTATTTGACCCAATCTCAGGAGGACCCCTCCCCTTCTCCCAAATCCAAGCATCATTCAACCTCCCGAAATCTCACTTTCTGCCCTTTCAACAAGCCATCAGTTTTGCCACTAGCCTATGCCCAGACAAGCTGAAACGCTTCAAACCTGCCTTCATAGATCACCTGCTTTTGAACACATCGATAAAAATTGGAGATATCCACAAACCGCTATCTTTCAACCTCTGGAAATCACGCCCCCAAGAGCCTCCTCCACCTTGGCCACCTTGGTCAAGTCTATTCCCGGTGCAGGCCGACATAAACTTTGCCCTCCAAGGCTACATCACCACAAGTTCCTTCATAAAGAATAAATTCTGGAGAGAACAACAACTAAAAATTCTCCACCGGGCATATGTGCCCTTCTCAAGAGACCAGACCTCCTCAGCACCTTTTCAATGTACCTGGTGCTTCACCCATAAACCATCGCTAAAACATAGACTATGAGACTGCCCCGCTATCTCGGCCTTCTGGTCACAAGTGGAAAATCTTGCCAACCGAGTCTCGGGATATGCCCCTTGTAAAGATCCTCTCCCACTAATCTTTGGATTCATGGACCATCCTCCCTCTGAGCCTCCCACCTGGAACAAAACCGTACTCAACAAACATAGACACTGGCTCACCTACTGTTTTATGGTCGCAAGAAGGACCATACTTCAACAATGGACCTCAAAACCCCCCCCCCAATATATCCATGGTGGTATCCCAGCTGCTGGGGCTTCACCACAAAGGGCTATTAGACCTCTCCCTGAATGGAGGCAACAGGAACAAATTTGACAGAACTTGGGGAGCCTTCATCAGGAATTCCTGCGAAAAACCCCCGCTTCACCTCCACCCCCCCCACGCAACCACAACCCAGTCTACATCTTCAAACATGTGTGGAGCAACCAATGTAATGGTCAATCTAGACCTCCTTCTACAATCCCCTACTACTCCCCCCCCCCAGGGTCTAAGTGGCCTTTGATTGAACTGGATCTCTCTTTCCCCCCTCTGTTTTATGAACAGACTGTACCCATCAACGATGTCCAGTGTCTATACGCATCCTTATGTTAATGTTAATGCTCTTTCATTGATGTGTGTTAACCGCAATCACTTATGATATCTTCTTCATAATCCATAGTGGTTCCCCCCCTTCTATTCCTCCCCCCTTCCTCTCCTCCTCCCTCCTCTC
>BLSH010223390.1:329069-351006 GCA_018402905.1 Glandirana rugosa | reverse complement strand
ACCCCCCCCCCCCCCCCCATTCATGTGAAGAAATGACCCCCCCCCCCCCCAATTCATGCCTCTATTCAGATGCTCTATTTGAAGAAATGACTACATCTTTGCATGAATATCTTTGTTGTTTTAAAGCCACACAGGAGGTCCTGGAATGATGAGAAGCTTTGCCAAGCCATCATTTCAGTATGACACCCCTACCTTTTAAGGTTGAAAGGAGACTCCTGTTGGGAAAATGTTTCTGGGAACACCTAGAGCCATGATGCCAGCCCAAGGCCTGATAGTTCCAGTGAACACCACGAGAGAGAGTTCCAGTCTGTCTGTGGATGTCAAGTTCTGTCCTTACCAAGAGGCAAGTTTTTATGGGCCGGTAAACCTCCTGGCTGCATGAGTGGGTACTGAAAAAAATGTAGGTGTGTTAGAAGTTTAGGAAATTAACTTAAGGAGTGAAATAATGTGGACTTTGTAATCTGGAAATTTATTGATGTTTACAAGCCATACAAGAGAGACTATTTTTGTGTTCTTTTCTATTTTTGCTGAAGACTATTTGATTATTCTAAAGACTGTCACGTTCCCCTTATTTTTTTAATGGACATTTGCTATACAGTTGAAATAACGGTTTAAATTACCTTCATGCATGTATCATGGTCTTGTCATATGGTAATCTCAATGTGTATTATTTTCTTATATTGATATACATGCTTATAAAGTTAGGAAAATAATGGATGAAGCAGATAAGGCATATTCGAACCAAACACTTTGAGTTGTCACTTTGTGACAAAAGGGTGATTGTGAAGGGTTAACCAATTGTTTAATATAATTATGAATTATGTTTCAGGCTGTAGAGCTCTACTTTAGGTTTTGTTTGGAAGCTGTTTGTTTTAAGCACACTTGAGAAAGTTATTAATTGTGAAACTCAAATTGAGAAACTTGTAAGTGAAGATATTTACTGGAGCAATGTCTCGTCTGTTAGACAGAGGAAACTGCTTTTGTATTTTATAAACTCTTCTAAGTAACATTATAGTTTTGCCTAGCCACTAACTCATAAAGGATTCTAAATATGTGTATCTCTATGATTGGTTGAATTAATAAAGGTTTTCTCCTTGTAGTAAAGGAAATATGTTATCTGACATGCACTTATCATAATACACATTATATTTGTATCTGATTGGTGGGCAAAGATGTTCCCATCCACATGTCTTTTGTACACTTAACATGATAAGCCACACCCAATAAACAAGTCTCTGCTGGTCACGATCCAGTGTGTGGGTCTAAATAAGCAAGACTTCCAGGTTCCTGAGCCAAGGTAAGGTAAGGGGCAGGCCAACGGTAAGAGTTTAACCCCACATCTGCATTACATTTGAGGGGAACCAAATCGCAGGGTACCACAATACCATATGGTTTTGTGTATTTTGAAAATGTAGTTCTTCCAGTTACGCACAGTCCAAATGCAATAGAATGAACTTGTATTGTAGTCAAAATATAACAGTTCACAACAAACCTGGCGGGAAGGCAGGCCAAATGGGAGCACTCACGGTTGAACAGTAGATTGTAACAGAGCAGATCTTAGCCGAACTGGGAGCGTATGTCTTGGGGGTGGAATGTGGCCTGGCTGGTCTGTGCCCAAGTAGGGAGGTTTCCAGGAAGAGTGGCAGATCCCTCAGCTTTCCCTATGCATTTAAAACCTTTCACTTGTGCTATTAGTATCCCTGACAGACGGGTGACCTGTCCCTACACTACCCACTTGATAAATACACACCAAACTCAGGATCCAGGGTCTTGAATAGACCCTGCCTGACCCAAGATGACCACCAGAGTCACATGAGCTGTCAACATCCAATTGGATTGCTGCCCCAGTGACTCAGGAAACAATAAAGGAACCATTTTCCTCTTGACTTCTTCTCCCATTGCACTGCCACTGTGGTTGAGCACTGCCTGCAGTGGAAAAAATAGACTTCACCTGCCTATGCCCCCCCCCCCCTCCTTCTTTGACAAATGCTGTCCCCAGCATGAAAATACAGTACAGAATAACATGAGCGGTTGCAACCAACAGTGTAAAAGCAGAAGATACAAAACGTAAATAACATAGAATACTTTGCAGGAAACTGCCTGCGGTTAGATCGCAAGGGGTGGCGAATCACATTGTCCTCTGTGGAATCATGCTTCTGGTCAAGGTTCTGGAGCGCAGAAGGTTGAGGGCTATATGCATCCCCCATAACCCCTTTGCCTAATCCCAGAACTGATTCTTCAGACAGATCCTGACAGTCTGTGGAGTTTTCTTTGCCTCTGGAGTGTCAGGAGCCAGAGGCTCAAGTAGGAGAGGGGGCAGATACTATTCATTAGACACCTACTGTATTGGTGGAATGTCTGTGGAGTTAAATTACTCTCTGTCTCCAGCTGGTCTGTTAGAGCATTTGCCAATCAGAACACAAGGCCTCAGTAAATTATCGTGAAGACATCTCTTAATGGGATTAGGCTCTTCCAAAACTACACTGGAGTTGGAGAGAAGGGCTGCTTCTCCATCAGATAGGGGATGTGTTCCCATTTAGGTTCCAGTTTACTGCCTCTTTCATTCTTGGTATTTTTCACCAACACCTGGTTCCCTGGTGGCAAGGGCAATTAATCTAGGACTGACTCCGTAGCCATGTTTCTGTGTCTATCCAGTACCACTTGCTTGGCTTTCTGAATTTGATCCCAGTGTTCGTGCACCAAGGTGCTAGGCATCCTGGGTTGTGAGTTCTCTTGAAAGTCCAGTAGGAGGTCCACCAGTAATAGGCCATAGCACCCGAACATAAGGAACAAAGATATGTGCCCCATAGCATAGTGGACCGTATTGTTGTAGGTCCACATTACGGCCCCTCAATAATGATGCCCAGCTCAAGTGTCCTTAGCATGCCCAGAAGAGTGCAGTTGAACCACTTACAGGCCCCATTGCCCTGGGGGTGATACAGAGTGGTATGGGACTTCCTCATACCGCTGAGGTGCGAACGCACACACGCACTTGCACGCCATCCCTAATATTGGCGCCAATTGGATTATTTAAACTGCAGATGTTCTAGTAGCCTGTATCTGTTCCTGTGTTTACTTCTGTCATTGACCTGGCTTGCCCTGACATTGCATGAACACTACCTGCCCTCACCTTGGCCTGTCTCTGGATTTGATCTGCCTCCAGCTCATCTGCCTTATTCTACATTGCTGACTTCTTGTATCTCTGTCTGCCATTTATGCCTGTATCTTACCGTCTGTTGCTGACCTGGCTCATCTGACCTTGCACCCAGTTATCCATCCATCCTGCTGTGCATGCTACCTGTTCCTTGCTGGTCCTTCACCTGCTGAGTGCTGCTAGTTCCTCTACACCTGTTACCTGCCAGCTGCCTGTCATGGACCTGCAGCCTGCTGTCTGCCCAATCTGGGGTTTTATGGCTCTGCTGCCATCTGCTGTTCCAGTGATCTGACTAGTTTCTGGCAATGCACCTGCTACTCACTGCCACAACTGACAGACATCTTGCAGGCACTCATACCTTGCAGGGCTTTTGTGACCACTGTCCCAACATCAGTGGTTTCAGAGTCGGGGCTGTACGATAGGCCTCCTTCTACATGTCAGGCTCTGCCACAAGGTGCGTGACAGTTTAGCTGTGGTCAGAGCCATTTGGTCCTTTGGTCCTTGGTTGGAACCATTACTGCAAACTTGGTAAAGTGGTCAATGAAAACCAGGGCATAGCCGTATCAGGAGGACTTGCTGGATATTATCAGGAAGTCCATGGTGACCAAGGCTCCGGCGTAGTGATTGACATGGGTGTGACCTTTTCAGGAGGAGCTTTTTGCAAGGGTTCCCGACAAGCCTTCTGGACCAGCCACAAGTGGAAGAAGTACCACCTGACTAAGAAATCGGTTCATTCAGCTTCAAAATGCCCGCTTATAGCATGAAGCAATGGCAGACTTGGAGGATGTGAGACTGGGGTTGCACAACCTGTAATAAGTCTTGTTGTTTGGTAGAAATGTGTGCCTGATGGTATAGGACATTTTCCCACATTTTAAGCCGGTCCCATTGCTTTAGAATCGCTCGGGCTGTGGTAGACAGTTTGTCAATCGGCGGGAGGACAACTTACACAAGAAGAAGTGTTAAACCTGCATGAGGCCAGGATCTTTCTGCTTAATCAATGCCTACTCCTCTCAGGTGTAAATTTTGCCAGGTCCATCTTGGGGAGTGAGGCCTTGCTCCTTGAGGGAGCACAAGGTGGCTGCCGAAGGCAGGACATGTGCCAGTTCATGGTCTTCTTGACTAGTGTTCACCTCCTCCTCTGAGTACTCCACCAGATATCAATACAGTGCATCCACATGCCTGTTAAGCTTCCTAGGCACCCATAATTCCACTATATCCAAATAGGCCAGTGGGTTGTTGTCCATGAAGACCTCTATCTCTGTTTTAGTGAGTGCCCACGCCAGGGCCAGAAACTCCAGCTTAAAGGAACTATAGTTTTGGGGGTTCTTCTCAGGAGACAGCAAGCTGCAGCTGGTGTATGCAATTACTTGTTCACAACCATCCTGTTTCTGAGTCAGTACAGCTTCTAGGCTTTGCAAGCACCTGTTGGTATACACCAAAAGGGTTTGTGTAAGCCAGAAGGGATGTTGAGGTTAATTTTTGTTTTAATGTTTGCATGGCCTGTTTCTGCGGGTCATAGCACTGGACCTGGATAGAGTGTGATTGTCCGTTGCTCTTCTGGGTGCATGGCTGCCCACCATTTGGGTGAGTGGAGTGGCTATTTGGGCAAACTTTGGGAGGAACCACTGATAGTACACCATCAACCCCAGGAAGGAGCACAGCTCAGTAACAGATTTTGGGGGATGCCAGTCCTGAACAGCCTTGACCTTAGCCGGGTCTGGGGAACCCCTCCCCTGAGCCTCCCCAATGTGCTCAAGGGATTGGATCCTCTGTCTCATTAAGCAAACACTCAGTCCAAGTTTTGGACATGGTCCTCAAAAGTTTTGAATAAAATAATATCTTCCAGGTAGACTAGCACAGATTAGAAATTAAAGTCTCCCAAGCATCTTTCCATTAAACATGGAAAAGCGCTGGGGGCATTGCTCAGCTCGAAGGGCATGCAATTAAACTCAAACAGTCCCAAGGGTGTGATAAAGGCAGTCTTTTCACAATGCTTATCTCTTACTGGGACTTGCCAGTAGCCACTGGCCAAGTTGAGGGTAGAGGAGTACTTGGCCTGCTCCAACGTCATTAGTGATTCCTCCACCCAAGGTAATGGGTAGGCATCCCGGTGGGTACAGTTATTCATCTTGCGATAGTCCACACAGACCCACAGGTTTCCATCTTTCTTTCTCACCAGGACTATGGGGGCAACTGTCCAGATCACCCTACTTAGTAGTATGTTACAGAGCAAGTCCTTGACCTTCTGGCACAGAGCTGGGTGAATGTGATGGTATCACTCTGGATTGGTAGAATGTCCCTCATATGGATGGGATGGTCAATAGCCACTGTGTACCTGTAGTCCTCTGGGCTGGCAGCAAAGACCAAAAGGTGCTTCTCTAGCAGTTTGTTTAGCAACCTTTGTAGTGGTAGGGGATAGTCCTCGAAAGGAATGTCCAGCTGTTTCAGTTTGGGACTCATCCAACGAGGCCATGGCCTCCTGAATCGGGGTACTTAGGGCCTCTACCCCAGGCTGAGTCTCAGAGATGAAGTGGCGAGGCATAATATACAGGTCTGCTAAGGTGGCATGGTTGGGGAGTGCATTTAGAGTGGTCCCCAGGTTGATAAGTTGTACCAGGACCTTCCCTTTGTAAACCTTGGAAAGGGTGCATCACGTACCTGACGCAGGATGCCAACGGAGAGAGGGTTTCTCCTGTGGCTAAGTTCCAGATCGCCCTGAAGGTGAAAATGGAGAGGTCGGGTCCAAAGTAGCATGATTCGCCTAATGGACTATATGCAGGAGGTTTCAGAGTACAGCTGATGTGGTGGAGTGGAGTGAGCAGACAGGTGGTGCCTGTGAGACGTTGCAGGCCAAAAGTAATGAAGAAAGACTGGAGAGTGGTTGGTGGGAAGCCAAGGTCATGAGCCAGGTGGCTATCAGAGCAGACGTGGTCAGGTGGGTAGCCGAGGTCAAACACAGGAGGCGGGCAGGAGACAGGTCAAGGAAAAGCTGTGTCGGTAACAGGAGATCACAATCACAGGAATAAGAGTATCACAGGGATAACACACTGGAGGAGCCGAAGATCAACCAGCAATTATGGCCACTGACAAGTTTCCTTATAAAGGCCGTTTGGTGCCAAACTACATTGGGGGGCATGCACAGATGTGTGCCAATGCACATTCTTGTGTGCATCTGCACATTTGTTATGCACCAGTGCGAATTGTCTTTAAGCACTTCCATTGCGGATTGTGCCCTGACAGGGCACATGCAACCATCCATTCTCTGGGTGCCACAGAGTCCTTATGGGGTTCTATCATCACAGTGGCCCCTTGAAGTTTCTTGTGGGCCCCAATGGGGAGGGACCAAACTACCTCTTGGAGGGGTGCCAGCAGCAGCTTCTGTTTGGGGGGGTGTACAGACAACCCCGACCAGCATGGGCTGTCTCTTGGCCTCCCTCTGGTGAGCTTCACATGCCCAGATAATGTTGAGCCACACAGCTCGCAGACTGCAGCCCTATGCCCGCCAGCCAGAATGCTCAAACTTGGTCAGAAAGCAGGGTAATTCCAAGTCCTTTAACACGTTCATGCTCAAAACAATGGTACTGAAGAGCTGACTGGGCCGCGAGTCACCACCACTCCTACCCAATCCACCAGTTGGTCATTGATCTGGATGTTCACCCAGGTGACACCTTCCACCCAGATGGTCAAGTTATTGGCTGCTGATAGCCAGGAGAGGTCCAGTTGGTCTTGCGTCCCAAACTGATGGACATAGAAGTGATACTCTATGACTGTGACTTCAGACCATGTGTTGAATAGGAATGGGTCCTTGGGGCAACCATGGACTGTGGTTGGACTTTGCATCACCAGTCCTGGGGGTCATCCATCTGCCCCAGGAGCCACTAGTTTAACAACAGCCTGCACATGCTTTTATTTCAGGCCTGTCACAGTTCTTGCTTACATACGCAAAATGGCCACACTGCAAGAACCTAGGTCTCTTGGCCACTTCATAGCGGTTTCCCTTAGAGGGAGGGGCTGAATTCCATTTTAATGTGGACACCTGCTGTTTTAGGGAAGCGATGTCTAAGACAAGTTCCCTTAGTGTTGTTTGTATGGTGGACAGAGGTGAGAGGCTCTTTCATATGCAGCGGGTTTTACTTTTTGGTTACTGTCACAGTTGCCTCCACATTTTCCTGTTCTTGCGCAACCGCATCTACCACAATGTCATAGAAAGAGATGCTGAGTTGTACACTGATTCACTAATGCAAGGCCCTCCTGACTGGGCCTGCCTTTAGTCACAACCTGACCCCACAGTATGTGGCCCGAGTCTTCAATTTCTACATAGCCACGTGTATCCATTTTTCCAGCTGTTTTCAGAGGCGCTGGAGTGCCACCGCAAAGTGCATGGGACTCTTGTCCTCCTGCTGTCTCCGGACAAAGATTTTGTGCCTCAGCTCACAGACTATCGCGTTTTCTCTGAACAGGCCATCTAAGCATGTCACAATTTGCTCTAATGTATGCTGGCCTTCTTCCAGCAGAGCCATTACTGCTTTTTGAGCATTATCTTCCAAGGAGTTAATGGCTAGCTTTGCAATCAGCTGGGTGGGAACCTGGTATAGGCATGTAGTGCTCTTTAGCCTCTCCTTCCACTCTGCCAAGGGCATACAGTATTTGAGCCATTAAACTTGAGCACTAGGGCCAGGGCCAATCCTAACGGTGACATGATTGTGTCTATAGCAATCACTATATTGGTGCAACGCTATTCCTCTATTTAGTCTTATATTCAGTTGTGAACACAGTGAAACAATAAACAAGTGAACAAACAATAATAAACCACCATAAAGCCCAGAGTCCTTTATATATAGTCCATATGTACACTCTTTCCTTGGTTACTTGTTTATTTATACTATATCCAATAAGGTTGTGCTCTCACCTGATGAATATGACCCTAATTCTCAATATAGGTCAAAAAACGCTTTTTGAATATGTGTTTCTTCAATACCTCACATTCATCATCATCAAAGAAAAAAACTATATAATGCCTTATGCTTATATACTGGGTTATCTAAATAATAAACAGATTTCACCACGCTCAAATAAATCTCAAATAATGTGCCACCTTCACCCGATGGGTCTTCACCTGATCACTATGGTATTTTCAGCTCTAACACACCCCTTTAATCGAATACAGATGTCAGTTAAGTATTCCTTTATCCAAAGATGCTACTTCCCCTTTAACATATTATTCCTCTTCACTCGTATATTAGCATGAACCTCAGCTTCTACCAGTATCAAACCTCCGGCATCAAGCCTCTCTCCCACTCAGTCACATGAAGAGATTGCAAAGTGCAATTGTGCTTTATCCTTAAAAACATTTTATCACATGCCAAGAAAACACTCACATTTACTTCAGAATGCATAATGTTTTCAACGTTAACACAAACCGCCCTGGTATGCTGTAAATCCGGCTTTGTATATCACCTCAAACAAGCTACTTACCTTAGACCGTCCTCCCAGCGCCATCCGGCAGGTCCCAACCCTACGCATTTCATTACGCATCGTGTGACTTCCTCAGGGGGATTTGATTCCTGACTGTGAGTGTTTTATTGGTGTGTGATAAAATAAAAAGGTATTGAAGAAAAATATTTCAAAAAGCATTTTTATACTATACTACAGTGAGAAGTAGGGTCATAGTCATCAGGTGAGAGCACAACCTTATAGGATATAGCACAGATAAACAAGTAACCAAGGAAACAGTATACATATGGACTATTGTACATAAAGGATTCTGGGCTTTTTGGTGGTTTATTATTATTATTTGTTCACTTGTTTATTATTTTGGTGTGTTCACAATTGAATATAAGACTAAATAGAGGAATAACGCTGCGCCAATATAGTGATTGGTATTGGTACACATATGGATGGATGTGTTAGGGTGCTGGTAGCTGTTTATTAGATTAAGATTATATAGCAGCTCACAAGACACATATACCATAAATGGCCATGATGGTGCCTTCTCCTCTTTCTGCACCGGTTGTGAGAAGTGACATATCCTGCCGACTGCCGCCAAGTGTGGGTGGGTGAAGTGTGGTGTGGTAACAGTAACACACACAATCCAGATGCAATATAAAGAACTTGTATTTTGGTCAGAGTATAACAGTTCACAACAAGCTTGGTGGGAATCTGGAACACTCAAGGATGAACAGCATATTATAGCAGAACAGATCTTAGCTGTCTGTCTTGAGGGGGGAATGCGGCCTGGCTGGTCTGTGCCGAAGAAGGCTTCCCCTACTTGTCTGAAAACTTTCCTTGCCATTATGACTGTCCCTGACAGATGGGTAACCTGTGCCTACACCATGCATACCAAACTCAGGAGCCAGAGTCTTAAATAGATTTTTCCTGACCCAAGATGGCCACCAGAATCACATGGGCTGTCAGCATTCAACCACATCACTACTCCAACAACCCAGGAAACCTTAGAGGAGTCATGTTCCTCTTGAACTTCTCTCCTTCTGCACTGTTAAATCTGCAGTGAGGAAAATATATTGCACCTGCCTACAAGTGCTCACTGACACAGGGGAGTCACAGCTTCTCAATGATATGATTACACCAAAGCTAATAAACACAATATAGGTATGAGGATGGGGAGGTCAAATTTTTAACTGGGCCTATATTAGTCTTTGCTTCTACTTTAAAGTGTAACTCCACTTTTGCTGAGAAAAAACATTCGCCCCTGGGTGATCTATGTACATGGCAAGGATTATAACCTTTGTTGCAGATTCCTAACTTTTGTTATTCTGAAGAAATCCCTCTGTGTTTCTCTGTGCCTATGTACTGAGTAGGTCTAATGGGAGGGGTTTCATAATTATATCTGTCAGGTGTGCAGCTGCAGGCTACTAATGAGGAAAGCTGCAGGGCATCCCTTTAGACGTGTGCCTATTAAAAGTATCTCTCCAAAAATGACATTTTTGTTGCAGGGGATGCCTGAAATCTGACTTGTATCTTAGGCAGACTTCTGGGAAAATTGGTGAGCCAATCACACAAGCAGGCAATTATGTTTCTGGGGAGTGGTCAGTACACACTCTGTGTACAAAACACCCCCAGGTAGCCATATTTCACTGCATTGTCAGAAAATTACAGCAGCTGCAGATTGAAAAGGAAAGGTCATTTTAATAGCATTCATTTACAATATGAGTTGCAATGATATGCTCAATATTATTTTTCTTTATTTGCTATTCTTTTTCCCCACGAAAGTGGAGCTATCCTTTACGTTTATTTATACAAAATGCCTCACTCTGTCTTGCTTATCACACAGTGATGTCAATCTTTCTGATATGAGGAGATCTATTCATGTAGAAGATAGGTCTATTGTAGTCATATAGTAGTTAGAATAAGGATTGATAAATACTATTATAATTCAAGTTATTACTGCAGCAATTCGGATCATCCAGAGCGATGCATTTATTCAGACTTTAGAACAGCCAACAGAGGTACAGATATGATAGATGACAGGATACTTGGAATATTCACGCAACACCTTCCCTAATATACATATCTTCCCAATTCAGTAACATGGTCAAGCAATCTAGTCAACAAATATTCTGAGTATGACGGATAATGCCTGACTTAACAGTCTGACCTACACATTGAAGAAGTTTGGAACCCCAGAATTATTCCCTGGAGGCTGGAAACTGAACAAAAGATTGTGCTTTGGACCAGTAGACCTGAACTGGAAGCTGAAGTAGTAACTTCAAGGTGGAGCCTCAAATGTGGTGAGTAAAATATTTCCTTTTTTGTAATTACTAGTAATATAGTCAAAATGCTTATTAAGTATGAAGCTAGTGTCAGTTCTGCTAAAGTTAACAGATGGGTGTTAACATGTATTAACCACTTCCCGACCACCTGCCGTGTTTTCACGGCGGTAGTGTGGTTGCTGTGCGCGAATCGCCGTAAAAAGACGGCGATCTGCGAACGGCCGCTAGCGCCCGCCGCACCCCTGAGGAGTGTGCCCGCGGCTCGGACGGACCCGATGTCCGCCGGCGAGCCGCGATGAGCGGCCATAGGCAAAGAACGGGGAACCGCCGATGTAAACACGGCGGTTCCCCATTCTGACAGTGCAGGCATGGGAGATCTACTGATCCCTGTCACTGGGATTAGTTAGATCTCTCATGCCCATGGTAGCCCAACCCCCCCGCAGTAAGAACACACCCAGGGAACACAGTTAACCCCTAGCTCTCCCCCCCAGGTTAACCCCTTCACTGCCAATGACATTTATACAGTAATCAGTGGACATTTAAATTTCTGATCGCTGAATAAATGTCATTGGTCCCAAAAAAGTGTCAAAAATGTCTGACATATCCGCTGCAATATCGCAGTACCGCTAAAAATCGCAGATCACTGCCATTACTAGTAAAAAATTAAAAAAAAAATAAAAACCCCAGAAATGAATTCTCATCATCCGTAAACGTGGCCACTTTTGCACAACCCAATCAATAAACGCCGATTGCGATTTTTTTTTTTTGTCACAAATATGAGGAAGAATATAAATCGGCCAAAACCGGTGAAAAAAAATGTTTTTTTTATATATTTTTTTTTAATTAGAATTTTAGCAAAAAGTAAGAAATTTGTTTTTTTTTTTGCAAAATGGTCGCTTCTTTTGTTTATAGCGGCGATCAAAAATGATGCAGAGGCGATCAAATACCACCAAAAGAAAGCTCTATTTGTGGGAAAAAAAGACGCAAATTTTGTTTGGGTGCAACGTCGCACGACCGCGCAATTGTCAGTTAAAGCGACGCAGTGCCAAATCGCAAAAAGTGCTCTGGTCCTAAAGCTGGAGAACCTTCCGGTTGGTAAGTGGTTAAGCGTCATGGTGGTCCTTATGAAATTCCAGAAAAATGTAAGCAGATGTGAACTTTGATCATTTTTTTAGAGTAAAATATTTGATAACAGAATTTCAGAAAGTAAAACGTTTGTATTGTGCAGGGCATGTTATATTACTGTTTAACTATGGAAAGTTCTTTGTTCTTTGAGGGATAAGGTTGAGGAAATAACACAGAATGTAGTTGATAATATCAACGAGATCTGTGAGATATTACAAAACCAGAAACTGAGTCTGTAAATTTAAAATTGTGTGCAATTAATATTGGGGAAGCTTTGATTGAGAAATCTAAATGTTGTGATAAATTATAAGAGGAAAATGAGAGATTGAAATGAACAATTATGGAATTGGAGAAGAGATCACAGGGATGCAGATATGCATCACATTTTGAATTAAACAAACTGCAGCAAAATACAAATACAAACTTTCTATCAAATGAAACAGAAATCAAATCAAATCTGATAATTCACTGTCAGCTGCTCCCACTGTGACTACAACAGTTTACCACAATAATAATACAGGTGAAGTTCAGGTGGTAATAAAACCTGTAAAACCAAAAGAATTAGGTGGAATTATTTCCAAATATTTTTATTAAAGCATTTTGCACATTACAAAGGGAAAAAGAACAGGAAAAAAAGGGGAGAAAATAAAGATAAACACATATGCATATGCAACAATGGTTTGTACATACATCCGTGTTCCAATAAGACATCTAGTTGTATAGACACTTGTCTTTCATCTAAACCAGTTACAGTTTGTTCGATACATAGATACACCTCTTCTAGCCTTATGCTCTCCTGCGCTCCTCTACCCTAACCTATATTTTCATATATGAAGGTGGCATGTCACGCCACATGTTCTTGGAGAGCCCCGCACCTCCGTCACCCCGGATCTCTCTAGTGGCCGGGCAAGCAAAGGGGCCCGGGACCCTCATGTAGTATTGGCCACTTCAATGCGCTTATATCAGAATTGGGTTAGGTTCCTTTCCTGGATCCAGGTTCCCCAATTTTGTTTAAAACTCATCCTGGAATGATTTTTACCCACATTGTGCTTCTCGTAAATACAGTCTAAAATTGTGAGGTTAATCATTCGTCTAGTGCCATCAGATGCCTGTCGGCCCTTGACGAAACAGACCTGATCCCTGTTTATAAGCGAGGGGGTTATATTTAATTCAATATATATATATATATATATATATATATATATATATATATATATTTTTTTTTTTTTTTTTTTTTATTGAAAGATTTAACATTACAGGCAGTCCCCGGGTTACAAACAAGATAGGGTCTGTAGGTTTGTTCTTAAGTTGGATTTGTTTGTAAGTCGGAACAAGTACATTTTTTAAGTGTAGCTTCAGCCAAAAAAACTACTTTTAAGCTTTTTGGATAGCATAGGGAAGGGGTAACACCCCTGTAATGTTTGTTTTGCTGTCTGTTTATGTTCCGAACATGTCACCTCACTTCCTGTCCCAATGGTAATTGGATTTTGAACATTTTGGGTTGTTGTGGAAACAAACCTTGGTGATAAAGTATCAATGGAGACACCTTTTTCCCATAATAACTCAGGAGTGACTTTCCCTTCCTAGGGGTAAATTTCCTCTCACTTCCTGTTGTCTACCTCCGTTTGTAAGTAGGAGTCATTTGTAAGTCGGATGTTTGTAACTAGGGGACCGCCTGTACATGTTGAGAAATAAAATGAACATGTGATTTGGTGACATCTTAAATCAAATCAGATGTTATGTGTTAGGTTACAACTTCAGAGTATCCAGTCTACAGGGTGTCTTAGGCCAACTGGCTCATTAGTTAAGGGCATATGTTAGTTTCGCATTGATTGCCCTCCTGCTCTGCCACACCCCTGTTGGGATCCTGCTGTGCTACATTGCAGGTGGGCAATCTGTAGTTCCTGAGCCCTCTGAAAAGGACCCACACAGCATACTTCAAGTGTGTAACAAATATCATTTTGATTATATTGGTTTTCATTTAGTTATGAATCATGTTAATATTGCATATGTAAACCTTTCTAAGAGTCGTGCTATAGGAGCACAAATGAGGGCAACAAGAGAGTGATAGAAGGGAAAAGGAAGAGGAAGACAGAGGGGAAAGTCAGAGCGAGGAGGTGCCAGTCTCAGTTGACGTTTTGTTGAATGGTTGTATGGCATTCAATCTATTTTCCAGAGATCCGTGGCACAATGATTGATCGAAAGGTAATGAATAGAGATGTTATGCTTGGAGAGTGCATAAGGGGTCTTTAATCCAGGGGTCCCACTGGTGATGAAACTTGTGAGTCTTCAGATGAGCCTTAGCATAGGAATATTCATTGGCTGCATTTTCATTAAGGATATTTATGGTGTTGTTGTAGTCTGGGGGGTTTGGAGATTTCCATCTCCTTGTAATAGTGAGGCGGGCTGGTGGTGAAAGAGTTCGGCCATTTGTTCATATCAAGATTTAGTAAAGCCGTCTTTGGATCAGGCAGGTGGGTGCTTCCAGTAAGTTGGGTGATGAGTTTGAAGACGAGTTGCCAGAAGGGTTGTATTTTGGGGCATTGCCACCATATGTGTATAGCTGTGGCCGGAGCTCCGCATTGCCTCCAACATAATGACAATTGGTCATGGTAAATCTTAGCTAGTCTGTATGGCGTATAATACCAGTTGTGTACTATTTTTTGGGATGATTTCCAGTGAGTGATGCACCGTGAGTGTTTGAGTGGGATAATTACAGCTTGCTGCCATAGTTCAATGGGATAGTTAAAGTTTAGAGTACGCTCCCACTGTAGGATGGTAGAAGGTTTGTCATCGGAGTTGGAACTAGCCAGAAATTTGTAGAAAGGTGAGATTCCATTATTTACATTCTTGGGGGAGTCCAATATTGATAAGAGTCGGTCTAGGTGTGGAGAATCTCCAATTTGCACTTGCTGTAGTGTGTGGCGTATTTGGAGATATTAAAGGAAAGACGTTCTGGGTAACAAGAATTTTTGTTGGATCTCCTGGAAGGATTTGAAGATCGATCCTGAGTATAGGTGGGCGATGTGGGGGATTCCTGCCGTTGTCCAGTTGTATAGGTTTAGGTCCGGTATGATGAGTTCCAATGAGGTTAGAGGTATCTTCTCTAGAGATGTCAGGGAGATTGTCTGGGTTGAACTTATTGTGGAGGCCCAGGTCTTCATGGTAGCTTTGGTAGTGTCCAAGAAAGATGAAACTGAATGAGGTTTTAGAATGGTTGCGCCAATGACAGATCTGATATTCGCTTTGCATGCAGTTTGCTCTATTTGTGACCAGGGGCAGTTTTGTGGTTGGGTCCATTCTCCTCTGGATTGTGAGAGGATATTTGCTTTATAATATAAGGATTAATTTGGGGCTCCTAGGCCCAGCAGTGCGGCGGGCCTGGTCAGGGTGTTATTTTTTTATTCGTGGTTTCCTGCCACACCAAATACATTTGGTAAGAATGGATTGAAGTTTCTTGAGATGTGTTGTTGGGAATGGAACAGGTAAAGTCCTGAACATATAGAGTACCTGTGGGAGTAGGAACATCTTTACAAAAGCTATTTGTCCAGCCCAGGAGGGTGTAAGGTTTTGTATGCTAGTGGCTGTTCGTGTAAGTTTATTTATAAGAGAGGAAAAGTTGTTGTGCAGGATTTTAGAGCTAGGGGAGGTCAGTTGTATACCTAGATACTGTATGGAGGATAGTGGAGCCCATGAGAAAGGAAGTATTTTTGAGATTTGAGTTTTAAGGTGTGTGTTAAGGTTTAAGGCCAGCATTTGACATTTAGAGTTGTTGAGTTTGTATAGTGATATCATACCAAAAAGGTCAAACAACTGCGTGAGGTTGGGTAGGGATTGTAGGGGGTCTGTTATGGAAAGGATCACATCATTGGCATAAAGACCAATGTTATGTTGCGTGTTGTCAACCAGTATTCCAGTGATTTGGGAGTGTAATCTAATGTGTTCCGCAAGGGGTTCTATCACCAGGGAGAATATAATTGGGGAGAGCGGGCAGCCTTGTCTCGTACCGTTATGAATTTCGAATGGTTCTGACAAGAAACCTGATGTCCAAACCTTGGCGTAGGGGCAAGAATATAGATTAATTATGGCTGTTAATATTTTTCCCGCGAACCCAAATTTTTGGAGAACTGCTGTCATATAAGACCACCTCACCCTATCAAAGGCCTTTTCAGCGTCTAGGGATATTAACAAGGATGGGGTGCGGTGGTGTTCTGCCCATTGTATGAAATTAATGATTCTTTTGGTCCCGTCTGATGTTTGGCGTCCTGAGACAAACCCAACCTGATCGGGATGAACTAGGAGAGGAACTACTTTGGCAATTCTGTTGGCAATAATTCTTGCATATATCTTAGTATCCGAGTTTAAGAGGGAAATTGGGCGAAAGTTTGCCGGCGTATCTGAGGGTTTTCCAGGTTTAGGGATTGTGACAATGTGGGATTCAAGAAATTCCTTTGGGCACGAGGCAGTGTCAATAATGTTATTCAAAGCATTGGTCATATGGGGAGTGAGTAGTTCCGTATATTGTTTTTAATATTCATTAATATATCCGTCAATTTATGAAGAGGCAGTTTGCGTATGGTGGTTTCAATTTCATTTACAGAGATAGGGGCTGAGAGTGCATTGAGCTGATCCGTTGAGAGGGCCAGTAGAGTGACAGTGTCCAGGAAGTTTTTAATTAGGTCCGCGCTAGGGGGTGGAGGCGAGTGGGATTGTTGTAAGTTATAGAGGGAGGAGTAGAATTGGCAGAATAGTTCTGCTATTTTTTCTGGGTTTTGGATTCTCTGTCCTGCATTGTCTTTAACCACTTACCAACCGGAAGGTTTTCCAGCTTTAGGACCAGAGCACTTTTTGTGATTCGGAGCTGCGTCGCTTTAACTGACAATTGCGCGGTCGTGCGACAAAATTTGCGTCTTTTTTTTCCCACAAATAGAGCTTTCTTTTGGTGGTATTTGATCGCCACTGCGTCATTTCTGATAACCGCTATAAACAAAAGAAGAGCGACCATTTTGCAAAAAAACCCAAATCTCTTACTTTTTGCTAAAATTCAAATCCAAAAAAAAAATATAAAAAAACATTTTTTTTCACCGTTTTTGGCCGATTTATATAATTCCTCATATTTGTGATAAAAAAATTGCAATCGGCATTTATTGATTGGTTTGCGCCGTGTTTACATCGGCGGTTCCCCATTCTTTCCCTGAAGCCGCTCATTGCGGCTCGCCGTCGGACATCGGGTCCGCCCGAGCCGTGGGCACACTCCTCAGGAGTGCGGCGGGTGCACGCGCGCGCCCCCTGGTGGCTGATTGATTGCGCTCAGCATCCCGACTGCCGCCGTGAAAACACGGTGCGCGGTCGGGAACCTGTTAAGGTAAGGAATTCTCTCATTGTTAATTTTTCGTTTATATTGTTTAGCTAGGAGTGCTCCTGGTCTATTTCCTGAGTAGTAAAATGAGAGGGGAAGTCTTTTAATGTAGTAGTCAAAGGAGTGTCTAAGTGTTTCACTGAGTTGGGTTCTTAAGGTTTTTAGTTCTGACATTGTGTTTGGGTCTACTTTTTGCTTATTGAGTTGTTCTAGGCTTTGAATTTGGTTCAAAAGGGTGTCAATGGTCTTTGTGCGTTTTCTTTTCTCATGGGCCGTTAATTTTATTAATATGCCTCTGATGTATGCTTTATGGGCGTTCCATAAAATCGTGGGGTCAGATATTGATCCCACGTTGGTCTGGAAGAAGTTGTCAATTTCTGTTTTAATATATTCCTGAGAGAATTTAGATGCAAGGATGGAGGCATTCAGTTTCCATGGTGGTGGGTGGGATAGCTGTGGAGACAAGTTGAGGTGTAGGTATATTGGGGCACGGTCAGACCATGTGATTAGGCCAATCTTAGCAGCGGTGATGCGTTGGAGTGTATATTTATCAGTGAGAAATAAATCTATCCTGGAGTATACCTGGTGGGCTGGAGAATAGAAGGTGTAATCCTTCTCGCTACCGCTGATGCATCTCCATGAGTCATATAGGTCTTCTTGCTTTAGGAATGAGGAGAGTGAGGTTGAGGGTCTACGGGAGCCGCTAGTAGAATCTAGTGAGGGATCGATAATTTCATTGAAGTCTCCACACAGGATAATTGAGTTTGCTGTGAGGACTATGTATCTTCCATTTGGATCTACAGCCTGAGAGTGCAGCTGAAATGCAACCGTGTCACGTATAGCGATCAGCACGTCTTTGCGTTTAGAGTCAGAATTTGCAAAAAAGGAGTAGGGGAATTTTGGGTGGGAACATTTAGGAGCTTTATCTCACTTAAAATGGGTTTCCTGTATGCATATGATATCACTTTTGGAAGTTAGGGCTTCTTTCCATAATAGCGAGTGCTTAAATGGACTGTTGAGCCCTTTAGCGTTTAGAGAAAGTATTTTGAGGGCCATGGGTTCATGTGGGAATTATGTCTCGTTGGGGATGCATCAGGTGACGCAACATGTTCACACCTATGTTTGGTGATATGCAAATCATCAATATAGCATTGCAGTTAGGTACCAAGAAGTCCATTTTGTGTGCAGTTGATAAGCCCCATCCAACAAAACCTTGTATGTTATACTAGGGTAGGAGGGGACAAGGAAAGAATAGGTAGAGAAAGGAAGAGCAAGAGCGAAAGGGAAAGAGTAAGAAGAAGGATGCGCCTGGTGTGCCAAACATACATATGTCACTCCGGTAGGGAGCGGAGACATATAAAACCATCAATTTTACCTGAATAACGGTGTAACTGATAAAAAAAATAAAAGAACAAAAGAGAACTGTAAGTTGGACTGCAGCACAGGGGAACAGGTGCTGAATCTGAAACAGTTGTTAGGCCATTAGATGCCAGTTATAGTTATGTGTGACCAGTTCATTGTTCCATTAGGAGGCATCAACCGATTGCCATGGTTCAGGGAGCCGGTGTGCAGGGGCATCGTTTGAGGTCGGGTGTTTTGGTGAGGGGTAGATACCCCAGTTCTGGAGTTGTTTCAAGCCTTGCTTTAAATCCAGAATGGTGACTGCTTTGCCTAAATGTGTGGCTGTGACTTTTTTGCGGGGAAACCCCATCGGTACGGGATGTTGTGATCCCTTAGGACTGCGGTGAAGGGGGAGAATTCTTTCCGTTTTTGCGCAGTGGCTGCAGATACGTCAGCGTATATTTTCAGTTTATTGTAAGGGTCAGGGAGCACAGGATTCCTCCTGGCCGCCTGGAGTATGCGTTCCTTTGCCTGGAAAAAGGTGAGGCATGTGAGTACATCCCTTGGCTTGTCTACTGGAATGTGTGAAGGCTTAGGAATCCTGTGCACTCTATCTATGGCCATATCCAGTTTTGTAAGTGCCGGGTCTAAGGACGAGAAGAGTCGTTGAAGGAAGACTGGAAGGTCTGATGGGGTAATGCTTTCCGGAATGCCCCTGATCTTGAGGTTATTCCTTCTGGAACGGTCCTTGAGGTCAATTATTTTGGCAGACATACGTTGCATTTGTTCTTTTTTGGGTCTGATGGGCATCTACTAAATCCTTATATGCTGTGGCATATGTGTGGAGCTGGTTCTCCACAGTGTTAGTGCGGTCTCCCATTTGTTTAGGTCTCTTCTGAGATCTCTTTGTAGAGATAATAGCATTTGTTTTAGCGTGTTTTCTGAGACCGGGTTGTCGGTCGTGGTTAATGCAGCTGGAGGGGGATTCTGCTCTTCCTCATGCTCTATTTCAGTGTCTGCAGCAATTTGTTGTTTGTAGGTAAGGTGCTTTTTACTCACCGGCGCTGGTTGTGAGGGTGATGAGAAGGGAGATGATGCGGCCCTCTTCTGGGGATCCGAAGATCGTTTTTCAGGATGTGTAGTGCAGTCCATCAGGGGTGATGTGGAACGTGGCGGGGATAATGTGGCATCTTTGTTGTGGTCGGTAGGTTCTATATTGCTTCCGGCATGGATGTTAGCTTGCGCGTTTTGGGTAGTTGCTCTGGGGAAGAATTCCGTCAATTTGTGCGGTTCTGGTGGTTGAGTTTTCTTCCTTGTCATCTCTGAGTGTTGTTGTATGGTGGTGTTTCACAAGTATTGAGGCAAAAGATGTCTGGCCATTTCTGTGTGCTCCGTGTGATGTTCCCCTTAAGGCTGCAGTAGAGAAGGGGTTAATCAGCCATCTTGGTACACCCTAAGTTCTATCACTGGTGCAATTGTGCTGTTGGAATGTGATAGAAGCTGTGCCAGGGGTGAGCTCCTTAAGATCTTGTGCAGTAATTATTGTGTCTATATCTTTGCTGGAATAGGTAATGGTGGTGGGTGTACCAAGATGGCCGCCGCGTCAGGTTTCAGGGCTTCTCACAGCTTGTAGGTGTTTAGATGTGGCTTCCTACCCCTCCAGGAGGCTCGGGGGGGGGGGGTGCTGGGGCCGCTGGACATTGTCTGCCCGGGGCTCCAGTGAGCTCTGCCGCGGGCGGAGATCGAGGCCGCGGCTTCTCGGCCGGCACTAGGCCTCAATGCACTGCGGGCGGTTTATAGTAGCTAGCCGCTCCAGGTGTTCGCTGGATTGATTGGGCAGGCTGAAGGGCTATTGGAGGGGCTGCTGGAAAGTGCTCTGAGGCGGTGGAAGGCTGTGTTTGGACTGCAGACGACTCGGGGGCCTAGGCCGCAAGATGGCGGCGGTCGTCTGTGGGTGAGCTCTGTGTGGGACTGTTTTCCTCAATCCTCTCCCCCCTTCTGTTCAATCTGGGTCTGAGGTGGTGTGGGGAGTTGTGGGGAGCTTGCTGACGTGTTGCAGGCTCTCACCTGTGCTGGTGTCCCGTGGATGTCGGTGGATGGAGAGCGAGGGTTCTCAGAGCTCTAGGAGAACACGTCCATCACCTTCCGCGTCAGACCACGCCACCGAGGGGGTTATATTTGATAGCCTATCAGCTATTATTTTGGAGAGGATTTTTAAATCCGTGCTGAGGAGTGATATCGGGTGGAAATTTTGGGGCGAAGTTGGTTCTTTTCCTTGTTTTGGCAGAATAACTATAATGGCTTTTAGCATTTCTTCTGGAAGGGAGCTAGTGCTGGCGGTTTCATTGTAAAGTTTCTGTAAGTATGGGACTAAGGTGGGCTGGAAGGTTTTATAGTATTCCGCAGATAGGCCATCCGCTCCGGGGATTTGTTGTTGGGGAGGGTTTGGATGGTATTTGTGATCTCTTCTGCAGTTATAGGAGAGTTTAAGGTATGAAGTGATTCTTCAGGGATGGTTGGAAGACTTAGGGCAGCTAGGTATTGATTGATTGCATCAGTAGTGGGTTGTGTAGTGTTAGGGACAGATTGGAGATTGTAAAGGGATCAGTAATAGTCTCGGAATTAATTCGCTTATCTCTTTTGGGTGAGTAATTTTGCAACTATTTTTTGGGTTCAATAGATGTGTTATCACTTTTTTCACTTGTCTTTTTTTAAGTTGATTAGCTAACAGTTTGCCTGCTTTGTTCCCTTGGGAATAGTAGGTGGCTATGGTTTTAAGGGACGAGCGTCCCCTAGACAGTAGGCCTGCTACTACCCACCGCACCCAGGGACCTAGCACACCAAAGGCAGCTCAAAGGCATTCCCCCGCGTGGCAGTTCTTCAGACAATGTGTAGATAACTTGGGTTTTTTATCAACGTTTTAATGAGTGGGTTTTCTCTATTCGCTTAATTAAGGCTCTGATAATGACTAGGGAAATGTTAGAGGTTAGACAGGGATTGTGATGTGTTGGGTGATGACTACGTTAGTTAGTTATGGATCGACGGGATTCAGAAGGTTGGTAGGGACTTCTTAGTGAAGTATGGAATTTGAGAGGATATTGACGTCTTCTCTAGTGTTTATGGTAGGTTTGGGAGGGGTTGTTGTTTAGGGGCCTCGCCTACCGGATAGACGCCTTATGATATTTTGGAAGGTCGGTCTAGCCTTCTCGTGTGCAGACTTGAGGTCAG
>BLSH010223390.1:310844-322433 GCA_018402905.1 Glandirana rugosa | reverse complement strand
TGCAGCTCTGAAATATGGCAAAACTGGTGGCAAGTGGCATCTTGGCAGCTGTACGCTTGACTTTTCTCAGTTCACGGGCAGTTATTTTGCGCCTTGGTTTTTCCACACACTTCTTGCGACCCTGTTGGCTATTTTGAATGAAACGCTTGATTGTTCGATGATCACGCTTCAGAAGCTTGGCAATTTTAAGAGTGCTGCATCCCTCTGCAAGATATCTCACTATTTTTGACTTTTTGGAGCCTGTCAAGTCCTTCTTTTGACCCATTTTGCCAAAGGAAAGGAAGTTGCCTAATAATTATGCACACCTGATATAGGGTGTTGATGTCATTAAACCACACCCCTTCTCATTACTGAGATGCACATTACCTAATATGCTTAATTGGTAGTAGGCTTTCGAGCCTATACAGCTTGGAGTAAGACAACATGCATAAAGAGGATGATGTGGTCAAAATACTCATTTGCCTAATAATTCTGCACACAGTGTATAATTAAAAAAAAAATTTTTTTTTTGAATGTAATATTGTTATATTTGTATATGAAATTGCACATACCAATTAGCATTTGCATTTATAAAGGGAAATAGGGGGAGCACCATTTGGCAAGCGCTGCTAGAACAGCAAAACACTTATGTTCACATAAACCACATATCTCACCCACTGAATAGCAACTGGGCTACAGCAACAGCTGCACAGACACTTAACAGCTCATTCCATTTTTTGTAACATAGGACAAGCGCTGCTAGATTAAGATCTTACATCTTATTCCATAACCAGATTGTTGGAGTAATTTGAGATTTCACATACTGCTGCTTTGAGTGACACAGTGCAGATCAAACCCTGCCTAACACAACGATCGCTACGATCGTACACAGCGATCAGATTGCGGGATCGTACACAATGATCAGATTGTGGGAGTAATTTGAGATTTCACATACTGCTGCTTTGAGCGATCTGACTGCACTAGGTAGAGGCTTCTGCTTAGAGGGATAGATTATTGTTCAAAAATCATCTCTTAGTTCTAAAGGGAGAGGTTCTAGCTGCAGCTGTAAGTGACACATTATTGTTCAAAAAACATCTCCTAGTTTATTTGATTTTAATTTATTTTCCCAACCCCCATTTTTTTTGTAGGGCACTTGCCCTACTCTTACCCCCATTATACTTCCTTTTGCAGCCCTCTAGCACTTGCCAGGACATTGTTACAGCCATTTTTGTGCCTAAAAGTTCGGGTCCCCAATGACTTCAATGGTGTTCGGTGTCCGGGATAACATTCGGGCAACGTTCGGTGCCGAACCCGGACTTTTTCCCAAAGGTCGTACGAACCCTCTGAACCCGAACATCCAGGTGTTCGCTCAACTCTAGTTGTGTGCCTTTTTTGCTTGCAAGGCCCTAGCGAGCATTTTCCCTGATTTGTTTCCGAACTCATAGAATAGTTGTTTGCTCAGTACAAACTTACGTTTTACAGTCTTCCCCAATTCCTCCCGTAAGTCTTGTCTTACCCTTGTCAGTTCAGTTAGGGTATCTACAGCCACCGAGTGTTTGTGAGCCTTTTCCAGCCTATTTATGCGGGCCAAGAGTTGGTCTATGCGTGTGTTTTTGGTCTTTTTCCGTGCAGCCGTCAAGGAAATGAGCATCCCCCTGATAACGCATTTGTGTGCGACCCAGCAAATTGTAGGGGTTATATCCTCTCTTACATTATCTGTGAAGTATTGAGTTAGGCATTCCTTAAGTTTCTGTACATTGGCCAGGTCGTGCAGTATAGAGTTGTCTAGGCGCCAGGTAGGGGCTCTGGTGGGGCCAAAGGGTAGAGTCAAGGTCATGGAGATGGGATTGTGATCCGAAAGGACCATGGGTTCAATTGTGATGGTTTTGATCAGGGTCAAGTCTTTTTGTGAGAGGAAGAAATAGTCTAGTCTAGTATATTTCTGGTGTGGGGCGGAGAAAAAGGTATAGTCTCTGGTATTAGGATAGAGTGTGCACCATACGTCGTGAGGAGTGAGGTTGGTGAGTGTTGTTTTGATCGCTCTGAGTGCCCTGTATGGAAGTGTAGTCGTCCCTGTCGATGAATCCAGTGTGGGAGTGAGGGGCACGTTGAAATCCCCCCCCTACAATCAGCATGCCAGCGTGGAACTCTGTGAGTTGTTGCATGGCGTCCTTAAAGTATGGTACTTGGCGTTGGTTAGGGGCATATAAATTTGCTAAGGTAAGCTTTCTGTTGTATAAGGTACCTTTGAGAAATATATATCTACCCTCTGTATCGCATTTCGTGGCTTGGATTTGTAAAGGGCAGTTTTTGGAAATAAGGATAGACACTCCCTTAGACTTGTCTGTCTCACTGGGTGCGTGGTAAGCTATAGGGAAGAAGTGGTTCTTTAGTTTCGGAACAGAGTCGGCTCGGAAGTGGGTTTCTTGCAGAAACGCTATATCTGTTTTTGCTTTGCGAAGGAGTTCCAGTAGTTGTGATCTTTTTTCAGGACTATTGAGTCCACGGGCGTTGATAGAAAATATTTTGATTTGGGGAATGTTGTGGGCTTTATTGAAAGCGGCCACGTTTCGAGAAGGAGAGAAAAAAAAAAAGGGGGGGATAACCTCGAGAGTTTAAGAGGAGGGGGGGTGAGGCCTGCACACAGTAATTCGGTGGCAACTGGGGGTTTGTTTTAAGGGGTGGTGTGTGGAAAGGAGGGGTGGAACCAGCGGTTCCTAATAACCAAACCTTACCGAGTACCTGGGAGGAAGGACCGGCCTGTCCCTACTCAGAATCGCAGGTGGTGGTTAGGTACAGTGAGTATGTAAGTAATGGAACTATCACCTGATAATAAGCTTTGGTTGTCTCACTGTGTGGGGGTCGGAATGGATTTGACTCTGTAGTTATGGGTGGGTAACCTGGTGGAACTCGTCCGTCACCACTGAGTCTAGCTTATTGTTTGGCTAGCGGAGATATATTGATATAGCTTGTGTTGAGGACTGCAGGCCTACCTTCCTGGTGGATGAAGGTCTTTATCGTGAGGTTATACATTGGCTGAGGGTTTTACCATTATTTTCAGGTCGTTGAAGTTATCACCCTAGATAGAGTTGTCGTGGCGGGTCCCTTCAGTGGTGGGCAGAAGTTTCCCTCCCGCTGGATTAGTGGGCGTTACAATTGTCCCATGCACTTATTAGGATCATGTGGTCGGGGGCGCATGCCAGTGATGCGGTGGAGCACCTTATTTTGCTCCATCACATCCCCGGCTCTCTAGATTGTCACCTGCAGATAGCGAGGTGTGCTTTTAGGTCTATTTTGTTTGTTTATCCGCTTTATGAAATGGAGTGTTAATTGAACCTCTAAATTTAAACTCCAACTCAACAGTTTTAAACTTCTGAACTTTAGTTAACATTCAAAAGAAAAAAAACAAAAAAAGAAAACTAAAACATCTAACATTACAGTAGGTTGTCTTCCTGCAGTGTACCCACAGCCTTGCACTCCCCTGCTCGGCAATAAAATTCTTAAATATCTGTCATCTGTCACGCTCGGTGGCAGTCCGGACACGGGTGGAATCAGTGGGGTGCCTGAGTGCCATATTACCCTCCCAGCCGCTCCCATCCCCCTCCCGGGTAAACGCGGGTGGCCAAGGCACCAGGCAATTAAATAGCCTTCCTTAATCTTAGGGGCTAAACCACCGCCCCCCCGGGAGCCCCCCAGACCATCAGCCTCAGAGAGGGGCCGGCGGGGACGCTTATCCATGTGCGGGGTCACTTGTTGTTTGGTGTCTAATCGTATTGCCTCCATTTGACCCGTAGGAGCCACATGTAGGCACTTATGAATATCTCCTTCTTGTAGCTTGTGACCCTAGAAGTCTGCACCCGGGGAAAGCGGCATGGGAGGGCTTACAGAACAAAAAGAAAAGGAAGAAGAAAGGTGACCGTATTGATATTGTTATATTAACTGGACTGGCGTCCCCCTCTTCCCCACCCCCCGTATCTCACATCCACAAGACTACATTTGGTATCCTATTGCGGGATGTAGCATCCCTTTATGTTCATAAACAGGTGTAAACAGAAGTTGGTCCCAAATGCGATTTTTTACTGAGACTGAGATGCCCCGTTGTACTTTCTGTGGCTTAAGGGGCTATACTGTTAGCAGAGAGTCATTCGTTCATTAGGGATCACAACCTATGTAAAGCTAAGAATCCACATATTTTTAACGTAGCTGCCGTCAGTCTGCTGTGATGTCTGTTTGAAGTAAAGTTATCCAAGCCGAGCCCTTGCCAACTTGTCTCAGCCCTTTGTGTCCGTACACCCCCAGTCTAGGAAAGATCGCTTCACCCATCCGCGGGTTTGGCACATAGTTTCGTTGTTGGGGGCTACGTATGGGATATAGGTGTGGTGACCAGAACTCCACGTACGGCATAGGTGTCCCTAGAGATGTCTGCTCAGCCTGAGAGATTCTTTCTGCAATCTGGGGAGCTCTGTCACAGGCTTGCAGGGGTTCAGTTGTAAGGGTTAGTGATCCCAATGTAGCCTCCGTTAAGTCTTGTGTAGCATGTTATAAGAATGGGGGAAGAGGGGCAAGCTTCTCGGTCTATTCAGGTTATAAACATACATAGAAAGAAGGGAGACAGTCAATACTTCTCTGCCAAGTAGGGGGCGCGTGCTGCGGCTGCAAGTCTGTTTCTGTAGGTGCATTCTAGCGGTCTCTGCAAGCTCTTCTTGGCTGAGGAGAGTGTCTTGGGCTCGCGGCTCTTTGCTGGTTTTGATGATGAGTGTAGGAGCTGTTTCCTGACGGTGAGCGGTGCCTGCGGTGGCGGGTATCTTGGGCCTCCATGGGTTCTTCTCTGCGATATCCACTTCTGGTGGGTGGGCGATGAAACTCCACATACCAGTCGGGGATGTCCACTTTTGGAATACCTAGGATGTCACAGAACGCATGGATGTCTTCCGGGACTCGTAGAAATGCTGTGCGGCCGTTGGATGATGCTGAGAGGCAGAAGGTGAATTTCCAGCGGTAGTGGATGTTTCTTGCACGGAGGGTGTCCAGAAGAGGTCTCAGGTCCTTCTGTTGTTGCAGGGTAATGGCGGACAGGTCTTGGAAGATCTGTATGTTGGCACCTTCATGTGAAATTTGGATTCTGTTGCGGGCCTTGCGCAGTATTTCTTCTTTCAATTTAAAACTGACTACGTGGCATATCATGTCCCTTGGTGGGTCGTCATCTATGCGTCTCGGCCGTAGGGCCCTGTGGATCCTGTCCATGTCTATGGCTGATTGTGCCGGTCTGTCTAGTAGGTTGTTGAACAGGCATGTAACGGCGGCCTGTAGCGACTCTGGCTCCACGGCCTCTGGTAGGCCCCGCACCCTCAGATTGTGACGTCTCCCTCTGTTATCCAGATCCTCCAGATGGCGCCGGAGGTCCCTAATCTGGAGGGTCTGGGCAGTCATTTTATTAGTCAATTTGGTTAGTGTGGCATCTTGCTGAGCCGTCTTGTGCTCCACCGTTTGTACTCTGCCTGACAGCGTGTGGATATCTACATGCAGCTCTGCAATGGCGGTGGACAGCGTGTCTTTTATGTCCGCCGCAATAGCTCTCAGGTCATGGATGCTGAGCTGCGGGTTTGTTGGGGCACTCTCGGGCTCGCCTGTTCTGGCTGGAGCAGATGCGATGTGTTGGGGAGCGGCCGGCTGAGAAACGGCCTGTGCGTAGCTAAAGTGAGAGGCCGCCATGTTACCTCTCTGGGTCCGGAACAGCTCTGGGATCGTCTGGCTCAGTCCGCTTGCTTGTTCTCGTGGCGAGCGGAACCTCGATGCCGATGATGCTCTATACGCTGTACCCATGTCTTCTGGAAGGCTTCGGGCTTAGTTCTCCTCGGTAAGGCTGCTGGTTAGACTCGTGGCTGTCAGAGATCCTGTGTTACGCTGTCATCTTTTAGCGCGTCCAGACCACGCCCTCCTGCTTCCTCTTTTGCTGTGCTGGTGCCTCTGTGCGACCACCACCTCTTCCTCCAAACTGCACACGTCACTCGCATGACCTTCATTCCATGTGGGGTCTAGGACCTCATCATCCTCCACATCATCTTCCACCCACTCTTCACCACTGTCCTCCTTGTCAGTCTGCACACTGTAGAAAGCCGCAGCAGTTGGCACCTGTGTTTCATCATCATCAGAGACGTGCTGCGGGGCTGTTTCCATGTCCTCATCCTGAAACAGAAGTGGTTGGGCATTGGTGCGCTCAATGTCTTCCACTTCTTGGGCAGGGCTATGTGGATGGCCCATGGAATGCACACCAGCAGAGTCATGAAAAAGCATAAGAGACTGCTGCACGACTTGGGGCTCAGACTGCTTGGCTGATTTACAAGGGGCTGAGGTGAAAAACATATGGCCATGGGGTTCAGGTGCCAACTCTGAGCTTTCAGCAAGGGACTGGGTGGGAGGCAATTTGAAGGAACTGGAGGCATTGTCAGCCACCCAATCTACTATCGCCTGTACTTGTTCTGGCCTCACCATTCGTTGAGCGGTATTCGGGCCTACCATATAACGTTGAAGGTTCTACACGCACCTGAGGAAAGTATTTCACTTGTGCGTGTACCTGGCATAGATCAACCACGTCCTCTCCTTGCAACAGGAGCTTCCCCAAGACCAATAACACCAGCAGCACCAGCAGTACTACGACCACGACCACGTCCCTTATTTGACGCTCTCCTAATTCTGGACACAAATGTACTATTTAGCATAAATTTATATTATTTTTTTATAACGCTAATCTGTCCCTCACACCAGCAGCAGGAACCTCTCCCTACACCAGCATGAGATGATTTTATAATGCTAATCTGTCCCTCACACCAGCAGCAACATCCTCTCCCTATACTAGTATGAGATGATTTTCAAAAGCTAATCTGTCCCTCACACCAGCAGCAGAATCCTCTCCCTATACTAGTATGAGATGATTTTTGAAAGCTAATCTGTCCCTCACACCAGCAGCAGCTTCTTCTCCCTATACTAGTATGAGATGATTTTCGAAAGCTAATCTGTCCCTCACACCAGCAGCAGCTTCCTCTCCCTATACTAGTATGAGATGATTTTCGAAAGCTAATCTGTCCCTCACAGTAGCAGCAGGATCCTCTCACTATACTAATATCAGATGATGTGACATGCAGCACTACGTGACTCCAGCTTATATAGAGGCTGGGTCACATGATGCACTGGCCAATCACAGCCATGCCATTAGTAGACATGGCTGTGATGGCTTCTAAGGGCAATAGAGTGAAACGCTTGTTGATTGGCTGCTCTGCAGCTATTCGAAAGGCACAAAAAAATACCCAAACCCCGAACCCGAACGCGGACTTTTTCTCAAATGTCCCGGTTCGGGTCACGGACACCCTAAAATCTGGTACAAACCCGAACTTCACAGTTCGGGTTCACTCAACTCTGGATACGTGTTGTTTCTCCAGAGGCGGTCGGAAGGGCTCTTTGGTTTTCTGAAAGTATCAGTTTGATGGGGACATGATCTCACCAGGTTATTGGTAAGATCTCAGTTTTAAACACTTTGTGAAGTGTGGGCAGGTCTGTTAGGAAGAAGTCAATCCTTGTGTACTTGCCATAGGGGGCTGAGAAATAGGTGTAATCCCATTCCCCTGCATGCATGCTTCTCCACGGGTCGTACAAAAGGTTTCTCCTTAGAAAAGGTAACAGTGTTTATTTTTTTGGGCAAGGACTGGATGTATCCATATCATGGTCTATAATCGAATTGAAATCTCCCATCATTAGGAGTGAGCCCTTCCAAATCCTCTCTATTTTTATATACAAAGCATTCAGAAACTTGGTTTGGCCAGTATTGAGAGCATATACATTAACTAGTGTATAAAGGATATTATTTATATAGCAAATCAGAATAAGGTATCTTCCTTTGGTGTCTTTTAAGCATTTCTTGTAGAGTAAAGGATACCGAGGAACTGATGGCGACCATTACACTGTTTTTGACCGGGCCATTGGCCAGGAAGATATGGGGGAAGTGTCTGTGGGAACAATTCAGGGCCTTAGAGGCACTGAAGTGGGTCTCTTGAACACAAAACATATTTGCCTGCACTTTCAGTGCCTCTTTCCAAGAGGACTTCCATTTAAAGGGACTGTTCAGGCCGTGGGCATTTAACAAAACTAGTGTTAGTGGTCTTGGGTTGCCTGGGTCCAGGCGTTACACTTGCTTGAAGTTCCAGCAGCATGTATCCGGGGTTGAGAAGTGTTCTGAAAGGGTTCATGGGAGTTTTCCATCTTTAGGCTTAGGAGATCTACCTGTGGAAAGGTAAGGAAGTACAGCGAGAGCAATGCCACGGAATTATAGTTCGTTATAGAAGTTGACATAAGCTGATTCAGACTGACAAGGATGAGCTGGCATGAAGCAGTTGAACTATATATAGTAAACAGGTACCAAACAAAAAACCAACATAGGAACTGAGTCATGGGGGGAAAAGGTGGTGGGTGCAATCCAGTGGATTACCTAGTAGCAACCGCTACTCTGAGGGAATAGTGGGTATCACTGAACCCAGTGGTGGCAACCTCCTCCATGCCATGGTAACGGGGGACAGAGAGTGAGAGCTGTATGCTCTTTTCCACAACAGACTGACACCTGAAGGCAGGCGCAGTGGTACAGTTCATGTATGTGGTAATTCAGCGGTCAGGAATATCTTCAGGGTTGTCTGAGCGTAAGCTGTTTGTTCTCTTATGAGAACGTTCATTGGTGGCGGAAACAGGTTCCAGTTGTGGAGCAGCTTGAGGCCCTCATCTAGAGTGGTGATTACATGCTGTTTGTTGCCCCTGGTAATGATCAGTTTGGCTGGCGGTCCCCATTTATAAAGGATCCTGTGATTCTGTAGCATCTTGGTATTCGTGATCAATTGCTTGCGGGCCGCCAGGGTTTATTGAGACAGGTCGGTAAACAATTTGACCGTTGTGTAGGGGTCTGGAAATGGGGTCATGCGCCTGGCTGCATGGATTAGGCCTTGCTTAACATGGAAGAAGTGGATCCACGCAATGACGTCTCAGGGGATATGTTCAGAGAGGTAGGGGGTTTTGGAAGTCTATGGGATTGATCTATAATGACCGCAGATGGTGGAGTCTCTGGGAGGATGGTAGTGATCAATTGTTGGATGTATTTTTTAAGGTCTCCTGGCAGGATCGATTCCGGGACTCCTCTAAATTTCAGGTTGTTCCTTCTGGAACAGTCTTCTATGTCTGCAATTTTAAGTTTGAGCTGGGAAATGGTGTCTGTCGCCTCTTTGTATGCATCCACAAGATCGTTGTGTGCCTTTGCAAACTCGGACATTTTGTCCTCCATGTGGCTGACTCTGTCTCCTAGGTCTCCCACCTCCACTTTAATTCTAGAAACTACCAATATCATGTCAGCATGCAATGTACTGTGGAGTGTTACTATTATACTCTTTAAGGTAGTGTCCATGTAAACAAGGCAGAACCCCATTCTGACAGGGGACATGTCAGAGATCTACTGTTCCCAGTGATCGGGAACAGCGATCTCTGTCATGTCCCTGGCAGCCCATCCCCTCTACAGTTAGAGCAGTTAACCCCTTGATTGCCCCTAGTGTTAACCCCTTCCCTGCCAGTGTCATTTATACATTGATCAGTGCATTTTTATAGCACTGATCAATGTAATAATGTCACTGGTCCCTTAAAAAGTGTCATTTGGGGTCAGATTTCTCCGCTGCAATGTCACAGTCCCGCTAAAAATCACAGATCGCCGCCATTACCAGTAACAAAAAATAAATAAAACTCCATAAATCTATGCCATAGTTTGTAGACATGATAACTTTTGCGCAAACCAATCAATATACGCCTATTGTGATTTTTTTTTTTTTTACCAAAAATATGTAGAAGAATACATATTGACCTAAACTGATGAATAAATTCATTTTTTATATTTTTTTGGATATGTATTATACCAGAAAGTAAAAAAAATGTTCTTTTTTCAAAATTGTCAGCCTTTTTTTGTTCATAGCGCAAAAAATAAAAAAGTGCAGAGGTGATCAAATACCACCAAAAGAAAGCTCTATTTGTGGGAAAAAAGGACTTCAATTTTGTTTAAGTACAGCATCGCATGATCGTGCAATTGTCAGTTAAAGCGACGCAGTGCCATATCGCAAAAAATGGCCTGGTCAGAAAGTGGGTAAATCCTTCCGGGGCTGAAGTGGTTAAACAGATTTTTCAAATGATTTTGTGACTTGCAGCATGTCCAAGATATGTACAATGTAAATCCATTTGATGTTGAAAGAGTCATGCAACATTCTATAGGAAATGGTCTTAAGATGATAATTAAACAGATCTGTATTCAACCTTTTAGGACGAGGCATATATTACTAGATTTATTGTGTGTTTTGTATGGCATACCTTATAATGTTTCTATTCATGGGAAGATCAAACAAATGCAGAATGAGTCTCCCTATGAATTGTCACACAGGATAGCTACTATTACAGAATTCTTCATTGGGAATAGTCTTGAATTTGAGTTTGGAGGCTTGGTACATACGGCTATGGTTCTAGATTAGAGATGAGCGAACTTCTAGAAGTCCGGGTTCTGCTGGTTTGGCCGAACTTCGGGACAAAGTCTGGGTTCGGGTCCGGACAGAACCCAAACTTTGTCCCGGACCCCGAACCCCATTGAAATCAATGGGGACACAGACTTTTAGGCACAAAAAGGGCTGGAAAATAGTCCTGGAAGGTCCTAGAGGTCTGCAAAAGGAAGGAAATGTGGGAAAGGGTGGGACAAATGCCCTACAAAGAAATGGGGATAGGGAAATAACTTTAAATATTTTTAAAAAAATAAAAACATAAAAAATGCAAAAATGGAGATCATCTTCAAAATGGGTCTGAAAAGTATTAATTAACATTAGAGGCCATAGAACCGTTCTAAAATCATCTTCAAACTGTGTCAAAAAAGTATAAATAAGCCGGGAGTACCCATATCACTGTTCTGCAAAATGTGTGTGTCACTTTAAATGAAACCGGGAATCAGTGCACATCTCTTCTGCACAATTATTTGAAGTCTGTGTGTCACTTTAAATCAAACCGTCAATCATTGCACATCTGTTCTGTACAATTTTTTAAAGTCTGTGTGTCACTTTAAATGAAACCGTCAATCATTGCACATCTGTTATTCACACTTCTTTTTAAAGTCTGTGTGTGACTTTAAATGAAACCGTCAATCATTGCACATCTGTTATTCACACACAGCATCTGTTCTGCACCAGAACAGATGTTCTTCACATATTACATCTGTTCTGCACACATCTGAAAATAGTTTAGAACACTTTACCTAAAACCGGGTGCGGAACCATACACCTGTTCTTAAAACATCTGGAATCTGTGTGTGAAAATACCTGAAATTTTTCTTCACACTTATTGTCTACACGTTACTAACTGCCAAAGTAAATTTCACTGTGTGTCTGAAATTTTTTAACATGTCTTGTCTACACGTTACTAACTGCCAAACTAAATTTCACTGTGTGTCTGAAGTTTATTAACACGTCTTCTCTACACGTGACTAAGGGCCAAAGTAAATTTCACTGTGTGTGTAAAACGTCTTGTCACTATACCCATGAGGGCCGAATAAATATGAAA
>BLSH010223390.1:293161-306348 GCA_018402905.1 Glandirana rugosa | reverse complement strand
TTAATAAGTGAGATTGGTCTGTAAGAGCCGGGGGATAGAGGGTCTTTATTTTTTTTTTCTAACAGTTTAATATGTGCTAGGGAGCTTGATGGTAAATTGGGACCTCCTTCCCAAGATGAGTTGTATACCTTTGAGAGTGTGTCTGCGGTGAATTCTACCGTGAGCTTATAAAAGTCAGAGGAAAAACCATCCGGGCCCGGGGCCTTACCATTGGACAATGACTGAATGGTGTTCTGTATTTCCTCTCTTGAAATGGGGGCGTTTAGCAATGCCATCTGGTCCTCAGAAATAGAGGGTAGCTTGATGGAGGAAAAGAGTTCCGACGCTTTGTGGGTGTCTACTGAGTTTTCAGTGTAGAGTGCGGTGTAGTATTCCGTGAGTAAGGAATTCACGGCGGATGGGTCGGTAACTATGTGACCAGAGGGATTTTTCAGTGCTGAGATGTGAGTTGGAGTGAAGCGACCCGAGGACATCCGAGCCAGTAGTTTCCCCGCCTTATTCCCATATTTGTGGAAAAATAGAGATGAGTGAAATTTATGGATGGCCTCTTGCTCGGAAGACCAATGGTCAAAGGCTGCTTTGGCCTCTTGCCAAGCCCGGATGTTCTCGGGAGTCCTAGACATGTTGAGTGTCTTATGGGCTTGATGAAGTGTATTGCTGGCTAACATGAAGCCCGCACGGGCTTTCTTTTTGAACCGCGCTGCGAAGGATATAATGTGACCTCTGAGAAACGCCTTCCCAGCCTCCCAAAATAGATTGGGTGTGGAGAGGTGTTCCCCGTTGGTTTCAGAGTATTCTGCCCACGCGTGCTGTAGAGAGTGTTTTAAATCCTCATTTTTATAGAGGTATGAAGGAAATCGCCATGACGAACCCAGGGGTCTACCTGGGATGTTAGTGAGCTCAGCAGTCACAGGAGAATGGTCAGAAATTGCCATGCTCTCTATGACTGCCGAGGTCACCAGCGGGAGGAGGGCAGAAGATGCAAAGAAATAATCTATTCTTGAGAATGATTTGTGAGGGGAGGAGTAAAAAGTAAATTCCTTGTCAATAGGATGTTTGACTCGCCAGACGTCAGTCAGTTTTAGGGAGTCCATGGTTTGGGCTAATAGGGAGGGTTGTTTGGGGCTGGGCGAAGTACTTGGCGGTGTTGTGGATCTGTCGTATACCAGGTCCATGGTGGAGTTAAAATCTCCTCCAAGTAAGTGTAGGGATTCAGGCACTTGTAGGGCCCAAGTAGAAAGGTCTCTAAAGAAAGACTGGGTGGGAGAATTGTCTGTGTAAATGTTAGATATGGCCACTTCTCTGTTGGCCAGTGTAATGTGTATAGTGGCCCTGCGCCCTAGATTGTCTGTGTCTACCTTACGTACTTTTGCTGGTAGAAGTTTATGGAGAAGGATGGCGACGCCAGCCTTTCTCTTCACGGAGGGGGAACCGTACACTTCCCCTACCCAAAGCTTCCGCAGTCTGGAGAGATCGTCTGCCCCAAGATGCGTTTCTTGCAAAAGGGCTATGTCAGCCTTTAGCCTCTTTAAATGTCTAAGAACCTGCATTCATTTGTTTGGGGAACGTAGCCCCTTGACGTTCCACGTCACAATTTTCAGGTTATTCCAGAGCCCTGAGGGGTCCATAGTGTAAAGTAGTATGACCAAATTGTAGTGAAGGGCCACCTAATGTGATGGACGCCACAGTGCCCTCTAGAGCTGGGGAATAGAGGATGTACATAGACAACGTACTCACTCATGAGAATCATAGTACCACAACAAGGTAAACACCGAGAGGGCGCGTCACTTAGCATAGCTATTACGGACTTCACTTTTTTCTGCATGGGGGTCACTCCGCAATTGAAATGTCCGCCCCTGCCTAAGAAAAAGAAGTCGAGTCTAGACCAGGAGGGGGGGAGGAGGGGGGTGGAGAGGAGGGGGATGGTGGGGTAGGGGGGGGAAGGAATGGTATGGGGGGAAGGGGAGAGGGTGGGGAGAAATAGGATGGGGGGAGAGGGAGTTGTGCATAGTGTAAGGGTTACATATGCAACAGCACAATGTCGGCCCTTATGCTGACCTGCAGAAGACCAGAGTGCTCTTAAAATTTCCGGAGGATAGGCTCGCGTTGATACCTGGTGCGGGTCCATTACATCTGACTGTTATCCTCTGACAGGCTCGCAGGAGGTATCAGCGGGTGCCTAAATTACAGTACAAGTAATAAGTATGCATAAACATCAAACCAAAATGCTTAAAGAAATAACATTTAAAAGTTGAACATTAACAGTCCATAGCTTCGTAGCTTAGCGACAAACTGAGTATAGCAATAGGTGATAAGTGGGTGAAGGAGGGCCCCTCAGGATCGACCTGTGTGGCTAGACTCACAGTTCGCTGATCATTCGGCTATGGTTGTACATGAAATATGACCTTGTAGATAAACTATGAAAAAAAAAAAAGCTTTGTAATAAAGTTGGAGGTTATCTGCTAGGATTGAGATGGAACTCTTGCATTATGGTGGTGGCTTTGGTAGGCCTGGATCAGTCCCGCGTCGCGGATGTGTCCGTGCGACCAAAACAGACCCTTTTGTAAGGTGGCTTGTCTGGGCTTCGGGGCTTATTGGGCAGTAGAGAGGATTTTTTGGGAGAGCTGAGATTCCTGGGCTCTGAAGGAGGTGTTTGATCCATGTCTGTGTGCAGAGTTTCCGCTAAGTAGGCCTCAGCTTCTTGAGGTGATGTGAAAGAAAGTTTTTCCTCTTGTGGGGAGTGCAGATAGAGAGTTGCCGGGTAAGCCAGGCTGAATCTAATAGCCTGGTTATGGAGGGCAGAGCATACCGGAGAAAAAGCCTTTAGTTTCTGCATGACTTCTACCGAATAGTCAGCGAAAATCAGTAAGTCATTTCCCTCAAATGTTAGGGAGCGAGCTCTCCTAAAGGTTTGCAGTATTGCCTGTTTGTCCACATAATTGAGGTAACGGACAATGACTGCCCTGGGTTTAGTCCGAGATTCTGAAGTTTGGCCAATTCTGTGCGCTCTTTCCGCCACACAGGGTGACCGCAGGCCCAAAAGTCCGGGTAAAGTCACAGCACACAATTTAGGAAGGTCCCTTTCAGGGTAGGATTCTGGGAGGCCTACGATATGTAGATTATTTCTTCTGGTTCTATTTTCCAGGTCAGTAACCTTCTCCTGGAGCTCCTTTTGGGTGGCAGTCAGTTTAGCCACAGCAGCTGAGAGGGCCGCAACGTCATCCTCCATATTGGAGATCCTGCCTTCTGCCTGGTTTAATCTGCTGGCCTGCTGCTGGAGGTTGGAATGTAATTGTTCAAGGCCCTTAAGTATAGCTGCATCCACAGCCTCAGTGATGATCGGCTGGATTAGCAGCACAACCGCCTGGGCGATGCTGGCTGGAGAGGCTGGGTCAGTTGTGGTGGATGCTGCTGGGTTCTGGGGAGTGTGTGCACCCGTGATGTCTGTGGATGGAGGAGGGGGGGCCGCGAGCTTGGCAGCGTATGACAGTACCTGAGGGCCGGCGGCCATGATGGCTGCGGCGTGCGGCGCTTCTCCTCCCTGGACTTGCAGAGCGGCCGGTGGACGTGGAGCCGAACGTTCCACAAATCGGTCCATTCGGTTCCTGGGGGTACTGTGGAGGCTGGGATGGGGTGTCCCTCCTGGATATCGCTGATGTAGGAGCCGATTTCTGTGGCAGGGGAGCGGAGCTAGGTCTTCTCTGCTTCTCTCCATGCAGCACCGGAACCGGAAGTTTAGGACCCTGTTTTAAGGAGAGGGGACTCCTGGGACCCTAATGAAAGGGGTAAACTCTGATGTAAGGGGGTCAGGCCCAGGGGGGGGGGAGGCCTAAAACTGTGTGACGGGCCCCAAAATTTCTGATTGCTGCTGTTACCCAAACACTGCGCTGACATTCCGCATACCACTGCAGAATTGGATGATGTTAGCTGGAAATGAAGCCGTCTCCTGCAAACTTCAGCCAATCTGCGAAGAAGAGGTATTCAGCCAATGAGGTGCTTTGCAAGCTTTGCTGCATGCAACATCACTTCCTCCCAGCTCCCCAGTCAGTCTGCACACAGAGCTAACATTGGCAAGGAGGTGAGAAAGCATCCCTGTACAGGCTGCATTTGGAGCCTTCCTATTTTTGGGGGGGGTGCAAGTAGCTGGTCTTGCCTAGGTCGCAAAATAGTTTCTAGTTCTAGCAGTGGGGGTAAATTAGCTTTAAACTGTAAAAATGTAAACAGTACTTTGATTAAACTTCAAACACATTGTTTAAGGACCTTGCTAATGAATCTTTGTTGGAGAGTTTTGTCTTTCAGATATTACCAGAAATACTCGTTTGCATGTGAATTACAGAAGCAAAGAAGTTTCTGACAGTGCTTGTCAGATGGATGTGCGGGTTCGGCCAAACTTCGTGGAAAAGTTCGGGTTCGGTACCGAACTTGACCCGAACTTTACCCCGAACCCCATTGAAGTCAATGGGGACCCAAACTTTTTGGCACAAAAATGGCTGTAAAAAAGTCCTGGAAAATGTGCTAGAGGGCTGCAAAAGGAAGTAAAATGGGGGTAAGTGAAGGACAAGTGCCCTACAAAAAATGGGGATAGGGAAAATAACTTAAAATTAAATAAAAAAATAAAAATGGGAAATGGGGTGGATGTGGAGTAGGAGCCTAGAGGTTGACTAGGCCGTGACCGTGACAGTGTAGGTGGAAGTGGTGGTGGTGGAGGAGGAGGTAGCCTACACTTTTTGTTGTTTGTTTTTTTTTCTAATTGGGGAAGCCCCCAAAATATTGGGGCATATTCAAAAAAGCAAGTATACCAATGGCTGTGTGAGGCCGGTCTCAATGTCTATTCTGCCTCTCCCTACGAACTAGGAGACGATTTTAGAACAATAATCTGTCCCTTACAGCACCAGCAGGAACCTGACCTTATAGAACTAGGAGATGATTTTAGAACAATAATTTGTCCCTTACAGCAACAGCAGGAACCTCTCCTTATAGAACTAGGAGATGATTATAGAACAATAATCTGTCTCTTACAGCACCAGCAGGAACCTGACCCTATAGAGCTAGGAGATGATTTTAGAACAATAATCTGTCCCTTACAGCACCAGCAGGAACCTGACCCTATAGCAGTAGGCGATGATTTTAGAACAATAATCTGTCCCTTACAGCAACAGCAGGAACCTCTACCTATAGAACTAGGAGATGAATATAGAACAATAATCTGCCCCTTACAGCAACAGCAGGAACCTGACCCTATAGCAGTAGGCGATGATTTTAGAACAATAATCTGTCCCTTACAGCAACAGCAGGAACCTCTCCCTATAGAACTAGGAGATGATTATAGAACAATAATCTGTCCCTTACAGCTACAGCAGGAATCTCTCTCTATAGCACTAGGAGATGATTTTAGAACAATAATCTTACAGCATCAGCAGGAACCTGACCCTATAGAACTAGTAGATGATTTAAGAACAATAATCTGTCCCTTAAAGCACCAGCGGAAACCTCTCCTATAGAACTAGGAGATGATTATAGAACAATAATCTGTCCCTTACAGCAACAGCAGGAACCTGACCCTAAAGCAATAGGCAATGATTTTAGAACAATAATCTGTCCCTTACAGCAACAGCAGGAACCTCTCCCTATAGAACTAGGAGATGATTATAGAACAATAATCTGTCCCTTACAGTAACAGCAGGAACCTCTCCCTATAGAACTAGGAGATGATTATAGAACAATAATCTATCCCTTACAGCACCAGCAGGAACCTGACCCTATAGAACTAGGATATGATTTTAGAACAATAATTTGTCCCTTACAGCAACAGCAGGAACCTCTCCCTATAGAACTAAGAGAAATTATAGAACAATAATCTGTCCCTTACAGCACCAGCAGGAACCTGACCCTATAGAACTAGGATATGATTTTAAAACAATAATCTGTCCCTTACAGCAACAGCAGGAACCTCTACTTATAGAACTAGGAGATGATTATTGAAAAATAATCTGCCCCTTATAGCAACAGCAGGAACCTGACCCTATAGCAGTAGGCAATGATTTTAGAACAATAATTTGTCCCTTACAGCAACAGCAGGAACCTCTACCTATAGAACTAGGAGATGATTATAGAACAATAATCTGCCCCTTACAGCAACAGCAGGAACCTGACCCTACAGCAGTAGGCGATGATTTTAGAACAATAATCTGTCCCTTACAGCACCAGCAGGAACCTCTCCCTATAGAACTAGGAGATGATTATAGAACAATAATCAGTCCCTTACAGCAACAGCAGGAATCTCCCTCTATAGCACTAGGAGATTATTTTAGAACAATAATCTGTCCCTTACAGCACCAGCAGGAACCTCACCCTATAGAACTAGGAGATGATTTTAGAACAATAATCTGCCCCTTACAGCACCAGCGGTAACCTCTCCCTATAGAACTAGGAGATGATTATAGAACAATAATCTGTCCCTTACAGCACCAGCAGGAACCTGACCCTATAGCAATAGGCAATGATTTTAGAACAATAATCTGTCCCTTACAGCAACAGCAGGAAACTCTCCCTATAGAACTAGGAGATGATTATAGAACAATAACCTGTCCCTTACAGCACTAGCAGAAACCAGACCCTATAGAACTAGGATATGATTTTAGAACAATAATCTGTCCCTTACGGCACCAGCAGGAAGCTCTCCCTATAGAACTAGGAGATGATTATAGAACAATAATCTGTCCCTTAAAGGACCAGCAGCAACCTGACCCTATAGAACTAGGATATGATTTTAGAACAACAATCTGTCCCTTACAGCAACAGCAGGAACCTCTCCCTATAGAACTAGGAGATTATTATAGAACAATAATCTGTCCCTTACAGCAACAGCAAGAACCTCTCCCTATAGAACTAGGAGATGATTATAGAACAATAATCTGTCCCTTACAGCATGAGCAGGAACCTGACCCTATAGCAGTAGGCGATGATTTTAGGACAATAATCTGTCCCTTACAGCAACAGCAGGAACCTCTCCCTATAGAACTAGGAGATGATTATAGAAAAATAATCTGCCCCTTACAGCAACAGCAGGAACCTGACCCTATAGCAGTAGGCAATGATTTTAGAACAATAGTCTGTCCCTTACAGCAACAGCAGGAACCTCTCCCTATAGAACTAGAAGATGATTATAGAACAATAATCTGTCCCTTACAGCAACAGCAGGAACCTCTCCCTATAGAACTAAGAGATGATTATAGAACAATAATCTGTCCCTTACAGCACCAGCAGGAACCTGACCCTATAGAACTAGGAGATGATTTTAGAACAATAATCTGTCCCCTACAGCACCAGCAGGAAGCTCTCCCTATAGAACTAGGAGATAATTATAGAACAATAATCTGTCCCTTAAAGGACCAGCAGGAACCTGACCCTATAGAACTAGGATATGATTTTAGTACAATAATCTGTCCCTTACAGCAACAGCAGGAACCTCTACCTATAGAACTAGGAGATGATTATAGAACAATAATCTGTCCCTTACAGCAACAGCAGGAACCTCTCCCTATAGAACTAGGAGATGATTATAGAACAATAATCTGTCCCTTACAGCACCAGCAGGAACCTGACCCTATAGAACTAGGAGATGATTTTAGAACAATAATCTGTCCTTTACAGCACCAGCAGGAACCTCTCCCTATAGAACTAGGGCATGATTATAGAACAATAATCTGTCCCTTACAGCACCAGCAGGAACCGGACCCTATAGCAGTAGGCGATGATTTTAGAACAATAATCTGTCCCTTACACCAACAGCAGGAACTTCTCCCTATAGAACTAGGAGATGATTATAGAACAATAATCTGTCCCTTACAGCAACAGCAGGAACCTCTCCCTATAGAACTAAGAGATGATTATAGAACAATAATCTGTTCCTTACTGCAACAGCAGGAACCTCTCCCTATAGAACTAGGAGATTATTATAGAACAATAATCTGTCCCTTACAGCAACAGCAGGAATCTCTCCTTATAGCACTAGGAGATGATTTTAGAACAATAATCTGTCCCTTACCGCACCAGCAGGAACCTGACCCTATAGAACTAGGATATGATTTTAGAACAATAATCTGTCCCTTACAGCACCAGCAGGAACCTCTCCCTATAGAACTAGGGGATGATTATAGAACCATAATCTGTCCCTTACAGCACCAGCAGGAACCTGACCCTATAGCAGTAGGCAATGATTTTAGAACAATAATCTTTCCCTTACAGCAACAGCAGGAACCTCTCCCTATAGAACTAGGAGATGATTATATAACAATAATCTGTCCCTTACAACAACAGCAGGAACCTGACCCTATAGCAGTAGGCGATGATTTTAGAACAATAATCTGTCCCTTACAGCAACAGCAGGAACCTCTCCCTATAGCACTAGGAGATGATTTTAGAACAACAACCTGTCCCTTACAGCACCAGCAGGAACCTGACCCTATAGAACTAGGAGGTGATTTTAGAACAATAATCTGTCCCTTACAGCACCAGCAAGAACCTCTCCCTATAGAACTAGGAGATGATTTTAGAACAATAATCTGTCCCTTACAGCAACACCAGGAACCTCTCCCTATAGAACTAGGAGATGATTATAGAACAATAGTCTGTCCCTCAAAGCAGTAGACTCTACCTAGTCCAGTATCAGATCGTTCTGTAATGCAGGATGAGATGTTATTAGATCTGCAATCTGTCCCTAAAAGCAGGAGTAGTAAACTCTACCTAGTCCAGAAACAGATCGTTCTGTAATGCAGGATGAGATCTGCAATCTGTCCCTCAAAGCATTAGTAGTAGTAATCTCTACCTAGTCCAGAATCAAATCGTTCTGTAATGCAGGATGAGATGTTATTATATCTGCAATCTGTCCCTCACAGCGCCAGCAGCATCCTCTCCCTACACTAGCCTGAGAGCATGTGGCATGCAGCACTACGTGACTCCAGCTCATATAGAGGCTGGGTCACATGATGCACTGGCCAATCACAGCTATGCCATTAGTAGGCATGGCTGTGATGGCTTCTAAGGGCAAACCAGTGAAATGCTTGTTGATTGGCTGCCCTGCAGCTATTCAACAGGTGGAATAAAATACCCAAACCCAACCCCAAACTTTTTTTCAAATGTCTGGGTTCGGGTCCGGGTCACGGACACCCCAAAGTTCGGTACGGACCCGAACTTTACAGTTCTGGTTCACTCAACTCTAATCCTGGGGTTGATTCACTAAATGTGTAGAGCATATTCATTTTCAAAGTGTATTGTCATCTATCTTAATGAATGAGGTGAAGCAAAGTGAACATAATCTACTCAATTCGTAAATGAAAATCATTAGATTAGTGCACCAAAGAGACAAGGTGGTCTCTACATTGGCTTGTCTGAGTTGACATGACCTATAAAAAATGTTGCTCTGAGAGGTGAATTATTTGATATGAAATTATTGTGGACAAGAACGTAAAGTCTGGTAATGATTTATTAATATGCTGCAACTTCCCCTGTGCTCTTAGGATGACATTTTCCATGACTACATTTTGCTTCACAGATGTACATATCAAATAAATAGTTATTTTTATAAAGGTCACATCTGAGACTCATTCAAGATTGACATATAGTAGGGAAGGTTAACATGTGGAATACTCTATCAAAGGAGGTAGTAGTAGCAAAATAATAGGGGGTTAAAAAAAAGAACTTGATGACTTTTTCATATAATAGCCACAGTTATAAAAAATGGGAACATTTTAATCTGGGAATTGCCTCCCCAGCAGTTACTTCGTTTTTTCTGCTATGAATGTCTGAATTTGATGAGTCATTTACACAACCCTCTTACCTGCGTTACTATCTAAGGACAAATAATTCTAATTTTAAAGGATGCTTGCTTTCCTTTTTCACTGATACATTCACCTACCCACCCCTACATCACTACTGTACTCTGTAATAGGGATGGGACAAATACCCCTTGATTCTGTTCGCACCAGAACTTGCGAACAGGCTAAAAATTTGTGTGAACATGCAAACACCGTTAAAATCAATGGGACTCGAACATGAAAAATCAAAAGTGCTCATTTTAAAGGCTTATATGCAAGTTATTGCCCTAAAAAGTGTATGGGGACCTGGGGCCTGCTCTAGGGGACTTGTATCAATGCAAAAAAAAATGTTTTTTAAATAGATCGTTTTTTTGTGGGGTTCTCCCCAAAATCCAAACCAGGCCCTTCAGGTCTGGTATGGATTTTAAGGGGCACCCCGCACCAAAAAAAATGGCATGGGTCCCCCCAAAATCCAAACCAGACCCTTATTCGAGCACGCAGCCCTGGCATGGCAGGAGGGTGTGGGGATGAGCGAGCACCCCCCTCCAAACCATACCAGGACATATGCTCTCAACATGGGTAGGGTTCTTTGAGGTCCACCCCAAAGAACCTTGTCCCCATGTTGTTGGGGAGAAGGGCCTCATCCCCATAACTCTTGCCGGGGGTTGTGAGGGTCAGCGGTCGGGGAGCTTATCGGAATCTGGAAGCCCCCTTTAATATGGGGGGCCCCAGATCCCGACCCCCCCATGTGAATAGGTATGGGGTACATTATACCCCTACCCATTCACCAAAAAAGGAATATACTGGTACAAAAAACAAGAGGCAGTTTTTGAGTCCTCTATTGGACTGCAAAACCGCCCATTCTGGGAGATGCCTCTGGACTGCGCGGCTGCGGCAGCGGGAGCGGGGGTGCTGAAAGAAGAAGGAAGAAGAAGGTGAAGATTGAAGACGAAGAGAGGAAGAAAGAAGGCCAAAAGAAGAAGCAGAAGACTAGAAGAAGGACCGGGGCAGGAGAAGATGCAGGAAGAAAGAAGAAGAGTTATTATTATTATTAAAGGGGGCTTCCAGATTCTGATAAGCCCCCCGCCCGCAGACCTCCACAACCACCAGCCAGGGTTGTGGAGATGAGACTCTTTTCCCCATCAACATGGGGGCAAGGTGCTTAGGGGGGACCTCAAAGCACCCTCCCCATGTTGAGGGCATGTGTCCTGGTATGGTTCGGAGGGAGTCTGTTGGCTTGTCCCCACCCATTCCTGCCATGCCAGGGCTACGTGCTTGGATAAGGGACTGGTTTGGACTTTGGGGGACACCTACGCCATTTTTTTTTCAAATTTGGCATGGGGTTCCCCTTAAAATCCATACCAGACCCAAAGGGCCTGGTTTGGATTTTGGGGGGCCCCCACGCAATTTTTTTAAAGTTTTGGTGTGAGCCCTGCTGTTGTAAATTCGTTTACAAATTGTGATGACAAGCCCCATTCAAACAGGTGCCAAAAAATTGGGCCTTGGGTGTTGGCGGTGTCAGAACACTGTAAATCCTTGCAGTACTCTTGTTGGGCGCAGGAACGGGCCCTGCTGTTGTAAATTAGTTTAAAAATTGTGATGACATGCCCCAGTCAAAAAGGTGCTGAAAAATTGGGCCTTGGGTGTTGGTGGTGACAGAACACTGTAACACCTTGCGGTACTCTTGTTGGGTGCAGGAACAGGCCCTGCTGTTGTAAATTAGTTTAAAAATTGTGATGACATGCCCCATTCAAACAGGTGCTGAAAAATTGGGCCTTGGGTGTTGGCGGTGCAAGAACACTGTAACCCCTTGCAGTTACTCTTGTTGGGCACAGGAACGGCCCTGCTGTTGTAAATTAGATTAAAAATTGTTATGGCATGCCCCTGTTAACCAGGTGCAGAAAAATTGGGCCTTGGGTGTTGGTGGTGCCCTAAATATAAATATCGTTCTAGATTATGGACAGGAGAAATAGGAGCAGTGGCAGTCTTAAAGGGATCCCAGATCCCTAGCAAATTAGTTGCATCAGCATCATAGGCTTGATAGCTGCTGATCCAGGACTTATTCATTTTTATAAAAGTGTTCCTATGAACCAAGTCTGTGGACAGGTGCACTTGGTTACGAACGCTCCAGCAGCACTGAATGTCCATTCAGAAAGTACGCTGGATGCAGGACAGGCCAGTAGCTCAATTGCATATTCAGCAAGTTCCGGGCAGTGGTCCATCCACAAGATCCAGTAACTCAGTGGCTGCTCAGTTGGAAAGGTCTTCAAGTCTGGTCTTGCCCCTATATATTCCTGCACCATATAATGCAGACGCTGGCTGACGATGGTTGCTTGAAGGGCACTGAGGACTGAAATTTTTTTTAAAGGCATGGTCAGCTGGCCACCTTCTCCATCGCTCTGCCTCTGAACGACCGAAGCTTCAGAAACATGTTGTCCAGCACCAGGACATGGTAGCCTCCCAGGGTCTGGAAAGGCATTACACAAACTTTTCTTCAAGGTATCCCGAAAATGTTTCATCCTCTGCTCCCTCTGCGCAGGCAGGATGAGCTCTGCAACTTTACCCTTGGTAACTTGGATCAAGAAGGGTTGCCAGCCAGTAATGATCCCTCTACTTGATACCACAAATCCTAAGGTCTTTTCACAGGCTTTTCATAATCAGAGAGCCCATGCAGCGTAAGTTTGAGGAGGCATGTCACTGAGTATGACATTATCAGGAACTACCTCCTCCCAGCCACGTACAATTCCTTGGGCTTCTGGGGACTGAAATCCATGATTCCTTTAAAGACTGCTGCGTGTTATACTCCACATCCATGCTGACACAATCCTCGTCTTCCTGTGTGTTTGACAGCTCTGCAGGAATGCTGTGTAAAGAGGGCTTTGAGAGGAAAGGAAGTCCTACACTTCCTCCCGCTGTTCTGCCTCAAGTGTCCTGTCCATGATTCCACAAAGCGTGTGCTCCAGAAGAAATATTAGAGGGACAGTTTCACTGATGCATGCATTGTCGCTGCTCAACATCCTTGTGATATATATATATATATACACTAGACTGTATATATTTTAAGACACCACGTCAAGTAGTGTACTATATACTGTACACCCCAAATGCATGGATATATAGGGGTTGATTTACTAAAGCTGAAAAGTGCAAAATTGGGTGCAGCTCTGCAAAGAAACCATTCAGCTTCCAGGATGTGTTGTCAAAGCTTGATTGAACAAGCTGAAGTTAGAAGCTGATTGGCTACCATATGCAGCTGCACTAGATTTTGCACTCTCAAGTGTTAGTAAATCAACCCCATAGTGTACACTCAATACCGCTGTTACGTACGTAGTCACTTTGACAGGGAGATTATAAAGAAGACCTCGTGTGCGA
>BLSH010223390.1:255349-273708 GCA_018402905.1 Glandirana rugosa | reverse complement strand
GTGTTACTGGCTGCTATATACCCCACCTGTGTTACTGGCTGCTATATACCCCACCTGTGTTACTGGCTGCTGATACCCCACCTGTGTTACTGGCTGCTGATACCCCACCTGTGTTACTGGCTGCTATATACCCCACCTGTGTTACTGGCTGCTATATACCCCACCTGTGTTACTGGCTGCTGATACCCCACCTGTGTTACTGGCTGCTGATACCCCACCTGTAATGCTGAGCTGTGTACTCCTGACACAATATATGGAATACAGGAGACGGAGTGGGTTGATTCTACAAGGGGTGGGGCTTAGAAGAGATGGGAGGGGTCAAAAAGGAAGGGTGGGGCCTGGCGCCCCCCCATCCTAAAACTTCACCAGCCGCCACTGCTCCACACAATAATGAGCCATAAACCTATTGATTGAGGACCACAAGGTTGCCCTACAGACTACTTTGGGAATCACAAGATGTGAACCCATTCCTGGTCAAACGAGCAGATAGTACCTCCAAAGCAGCCAAGCCCTTGGCTCTCTGAGCCTGTTGGATGGCCTAGGCAATCCATGCCACAATCATCCTAGATGAGGCACTTTCCTCTGTCCTTTCTGGCAATAGAATTAACCGGCGCTCTGAAGCGTGAAGGAAGTTCTAGCTTTGTAGAAATGAAAGACTCATGCGCCCTTAAAGTGGATGTATACTCTCCTATTGTTTTCAGCTAAGGAAGCTGTCATCTTAGCCTCTGGCTGATCTGCAACCGCCATGATGCTATGCATGCGATCCATCTGGACACCACCCACAGGATGGTCTGCCAGTCTGGTTGAGAGCACAATCAAGGATACAGCTAGCATTTCAGGCATGCCGGGAATATTAACTCTTCTTTGACACTATCAAATCGATGGGTAGACAACCGCTTTGAGAATTGAATCAAGCATAGATAACAGCACCACTCAAACTGGAAAGAACGATAAGAAAAGTTCTCTGAGGCTTTTTATGCAGATGTGATAGCCAGGAAAAAGGCAAAATTGACAGAGAAGCCTTAAACGGAAACAGCCCTACAACACTCTGCTCCAATTCTCGAGAAGGAGTTGACAACAAAAGGGAGACTTCACTTGGAAAACCTCCACTTACTTCGAGGACTGAGCCTAGCTGCTCCCTTGAAGAATTGTTGGACAGAAAAAGATGCCTAGACCTGGATACACCTGTGAAAGCCAATAAAGCTGACACTTGAATTCCGAGGGAGCTGACCGATAGACTAAATCCGACTGGAGGAAGCCTAGAATATTTAGAACTTCTAGATCACTACATGATCTGTCAGCAGCAGACATGTATTTGAGTAAACGTTGACCAAATTCTTCCGTAAACTTTGTTTGCATTCATTCTTCTTGTATTCAAGAGAGCGGAGATGACTCTGGAGGAGAAGCCGAAGACTTCCAATCTCGAGAACCAGACCATCAGACGCAACCATGCTGGACATGGTAGTAGAATTGCACCCAGTGACAGAAGGTCTGGCCTGAGGAGAAGGTGCACTGGGTTCCGGAAGCTAAACTGTGCTAGCAAGGGGAACCATGGCCTAATTGGCCAATAAGGCATCCCTGCCACTACCTGCACAACCTCTGCTAGTAGTCTTCATAGAAACCCGAGGTTGACCAGGACTGGAAGAAATTCACCACTCCTACTGCATTACCAATGATCAGGGCATTGTGCCTGAAAACCTCCACATGTAGAGGCTATTCGTTGTTGTCCAATTGGACTCTGGAAAGAAAGTCTGCTAGAATATTCTGGACTCTGGGGACATAAGCCGCTGAGCTGTAGGCTTGAATCTTCTGAGCCCAAGACATAATTGGCTCCTGCTTCCCCTAATAGAGAACAAGCTGTGAGTCCTTCTGTCTTAACATAGGAGACCACCGTAGTGTTGACTAACCTAAGAGCATTGGCGCTCCCTTCCTCAAATAGTGAAAGGCCTGTAGGGTGCAGAAGGCCTTCTGTAGTTTCAGAATGTTTAACACAATCCTGTGAAATTGACAGACCTGTCTGTCTTGAGCTATCCCCGACAGGCAGCAAGCCCCCCAGTCCGTATTGCTAGCATCGGACGTGATTGTGAACCAGGAAATGGGGCAATGGAATGGCAAATGAGCCAGTTCCTCTACTGCAGCCACCAAGGGACTCGCTCTCATGATTGAGGTAATGTAGATGACCTGAATTTTGCTTCCTGGCTCCCACTGCTGGAGAAATCCCTTCCAGAAGGGCCGTCTTCTCCAGCCTCCACTTGACCCCTTCGAAAACATAGACACCATAGTGTCAATCATTTTAGACACTGAAAGGTGCGCAAGGGAAGAAGACAGGGCCAGGAGTATTCTGTTCCAGCACCTCAGGATCCAGAGTCAAGCTAATAGTCCTCTTGATTATATTGCACTGAGTTCCGAGGCATACAGGAGACTGAGTGGGCTCCAGGTGACTCTTACCAGAATCAACTGCCATCCGAATTCGAGGAGCATCGAAAAGACCTGAGCTCTGGGCTCCAGCAGCTGCCCTTTGTTTTGGGACACTAGGAGAAGTACATCCATGTAACTAAGCAAGCCTATGCTCCTTGTTTTGATAAAGACCATAACAACCAAAAATAAAAATACACAGGGTGATGTTGAAAGCCCAAATGGCTGGAGCTGGAGATGGTCCTGACCTATAGCGAACCGAAGGAACTTGCAGAAGTCTTCTACAATGGGCACATGAAAGTAAGCATCTTATGTCTATTGGAAACAAGCTTTCTGACAATTGTCTCAGGTGTGCAAGGTCCAAACCAGGCCTCCACAAGCTGTTCTCCTTCATGACCATAAAGAGGGGCGAGTACTGCCCTGAAATCTCTCGCATCTGGAAACTGGCACGGCAGCACTTTGCGTCACCAGTGACTTATGTAAAGCCTGAGTATATGTTATCTTTGTCTTAGTGTGAGGTAAAATCCATTGAAATGAATCTGAGATGAAGCAGACCTCTGATGGACCATGCATGCCCCCAAGAGACCATTTTGATGTCCCAATAGTCTGAGGCCCAAACTCAGTCGCTTCTTGATACCGGAGTTCAAGCTTCTAGCATGCTTCTGGGGGGAAATCTGGTCTTCACACCAGCTCTTCCTAAAATCCAGACTTGGGCTGTAAAAACGTGCAACCCTCACACGCTCCGAACTTTGTTCTCTAAACTGTTGTCTTCCAGACTATCAGGCGCCGGTCCTGAGGCAGGACCCTAGCTTGCCAACTGTGGCCTGGGATGCGGTGCTAGTCAGCTTGCAAAGATGAAGCTCCCTCAAAGGGAATGCTATATTACCCCTGGTAGTGGTGGGATCAGCAGGCCCAGGACCTAGCCATAGCACTCACTTGCGGTAACTGATGAGAACATAACCAGTGCCACCATGCAGATGATGCTAATTGGAGCCTCCCCATGGAAACTGACACCAGCTCCGGGTCCTGAAGTATTGCTTTCTAAAAACGCTCCTGAGTACTGGGTCCACATTCCCACATTTTCATCCCTATTTTTTTTTTTTTTTTTTAACATTGCCACAAGAGCCCAGACCAACCTTCTGGCCATTCACTGCATCTTCTAAGGAAAAGCGACACATTTTCTCAGAAGGGAGGTATATCTCGCGACCTTGCTCATCCAAAATGATGTACCCTAGTTCTGTTAGGAATGGGGAGAATAGAACACTCTCTCTGAGGCTACATCTCCACTATTGAGACCCCAAAGTCGCACGATTCAGAGCTCGACTCTGGAGTGCGACTAAGTGCAGCCCCTGATCCAACTTTACAGGCTCTGGAACAGAGCTGCATCAAAAGTTGCACCGAAGTAGTGCAGGAACCTTTCCAGAGTTGCTGCAACTTTAAGTCACATAGATTTGGAATGCATGACAAGTCGCACTGGAGGAAAACAGAGCCCAAGGTGCTTACAGAACTTCTTCTTGCTTTGCAGGGGACTCCGCATGTTCTATTCCTATAAAAGCACCCCTCATTGCCTTAACAAAAGGCATTATCAGGGTAGAGAGACTCATCTCCCTCTGCCCCACTATCGGAAGTCTTTATAGACGGATGGCTTGATGGGACAGTTCCCCTTCTTCCTGGCCATCCTAGCGGGAGAACATGCCGCAATGGTTGTTGAAATTTTTTTTTTTTTCAATATGATTTTATTGAAATTTTAAGGCATAACAGGATAACTGTCAACTAGATTAATGACAAAAGGAAAGCAATAAATCTCCAATACACCTCGCTTACAAGTTTACAGATGGTAGAAGGTATTAAGCAGTATACTTGATCTAGAGGCTAGATATATTTGTAGCAAAGATGAAGTTACATACAGTATTTTATGCTAGGCAGGGAGATTGGAGAACTGGATGTTTATCCCGGTGAGAAAAATCTAAACCAGTGATACAAACCAAATATATAAAGGCGTGGGGGGGGGGGGCGCCTGCAGACCGCTTATGCCAGCGTTTTCGCCCTGAAGAGGGCGGAGGCTAGTTTAAGTTCAAAATGTCCTTAGTTTGCGGTTGTATGAGAAAGTGTCAATGGTATGGTTCATTGTTGGTGTGGGCCAAGTGTGGTCTGCAAAAGTCTTCCATCATTTGTTAAAGAGTTGGGATGCAGATGGGAGGTTGAAATCCGTAGTTGCCTTTTCCTTATGAAATTGGGTTATTAGCTCTTGTGTTGAGATACCAACGGGCTGGAGGTGGTTATCCAATGTTTTAGAATTATTCTCCTCGCTGCGAAGATGCATAAGAGGATCCATTCTTTATGGAGGTTGGCTGAAGCAGATGACCAGGACAGTAGTATTGTCCCAATAGCCGAAGATTAGGAGCAAAGGGTCTTTTGGAATTCGCAGCAGTGTAATGTTGTAAATAAAATCAATGATTTTGTCCCAGAAAATGGAGATGAAGGAGCATGACCAGAATCTGTGGGTCAGAGATGGTCTGGGTTGAGAGCAATGAGGGCAGCTCATGGAGGCGGCATTGTGGCTATCCCAAAGGAATGGGATGTAAGCTCGATGAATGATTTTTAATTGTGTCTCTCTCCATTGTTCACATGGAATCAGTTTTAGAGTTTTATGATATCCCTGTAAGATTTTGTGCAGGAGGTTAGGGTCTTGGAAGTCCTTTCCTCAGTGCTTAGCAGATGTTGAGGTAAAAGGAGGGGAGGCCTTAGCAAGTAAAGGTTTGTAAATGTCAGAGATGGTATAGGAATTTGTGTCTAGAAGATCATCGATGAGAGTGCTGAAACCTCTTGGGGCCGTCCTTGCAGAGACTCCTTAGATGTTGGGCACATTGCCAGTAGTGAAAACTGTGGTTTTGTGGTAGGGAGAAATCCTTGGCTAAGGTAGTGAAAGGTTTCAAGTGTCCTGTATTTAGATTGCAAAGAGAGGCGAAGGTAGAGAGGCCTCATTCCTGCTAGGTGGAAAAGGCTTGGTGGAGGTTGCCTGGTGGAAAGTTCGGGCTGCCTTGGATCGGAAGGTGTTTGGATACATGCATTGGGAGGTTTAGCAGTTTGAGAACCTCCCTCCACGCTATGGCTTTGTCCCGTAGTAGTGGGTTATGTTGGAGGTCAGAGGGTAACTGTTTCCAGGAAGCGTGAAGAAGAGCCTTCAGGTTAAAGGGGCGAGTCGTTTCTTGTTCTAAGGCCAGACTGGCATATCTGGAAGCGTCTGTTAACCAGTCTAGCCCGATTTGTAGTAAGCATGCTAAATTGTACAATCTGATATTGGTGAAACTGACGCCTCCGACAGTCCTAGGGAGATGCAGTTTGGATAATGCTATGCGAGGTCTTTTTCACTGCCAAATTAATTTGGAGATTGTTTTGTTTAGGATTTGGATATCTTTATGTTTGAGCAACAATGGAATTGTTTGCAAGGGGTAAAGCAGGCGAGCGAAGCTGACCATTTTAAATAGGTGGCACCTCCCCAGTAGTGACAGGGGCAGGTCCATCCAGTTCTCCAGCTCACGGGTGATTTTAGAGAATAAAGGAGGAAAGTTTAGAGAGTAGAGGGTAGAGGTGGTAGTTCCAATTTTGATGCCTAGGTAAGTGATGTGGGATTTGGCTAAAGGGAACAAGGAATGTGAGGTCCATGTTCTATTAGGGTTAATGCTTATGGGGAGTATTTCGCTTTTATTGTAATTTATCTGTAGTCCGGAGATAAGTTTAAAGTCGTTAAAGATTTGGTGATGGTGGGCATGTCTTTTGCGGGATTCGCTGAGAAAATTAGGACATCATCTGCGAAAAAGGCAGGCGTGGCGCCCAATTTGTATACCATGTAGGGGGGCTGCGGTGTTGAGGTGCCTGGACAGGGGTTCAATCGCTAGATTGAATAAGAGGGGAGATAATGGGCACCCCTGTCTGGTACCTTTGTGAAGTCTAATTTCTTCTGAGAGGAGACCGGCCACCACCTGCCTGGCCAGGGGAGCTAAGTACATGGCTCGGATCAGGTGAACGAAAGGGCCTGAGAAACCCATCCTTCCCAAGACCCGGACAAGCCATTGGAAGCTGACATTGTCAAAAGCTTTTTCCGCGTCCAGGGTGATGATGGCATAGTCCCCTCCTTTGTTTTTGTCAGCATGGTTTAGAATCATGAGCACCTTACGGGTTCAATGAGGCTGTTCTGTCCCTAACAAAGCCTGATTGTGCCGGTAGTATCAGTGACGGGAGGATAACTACTAACCTAGTGGCAATTATTTTAGATAGTATTTTCACGTCTAAGTTTAAAAGCGAGATAGGACGATAGGATCCAGGTTCTAAAGGGTCTTTACCTGTTTTGGCCAGCAAGTTTATTAGTGCTTGCTTGCCTGAAGAAAGTATGTGCCTCCCTCCCAGATGCCTTTATAGACCTCCAGGAGAGTGGGTACCAAGGTCACATGAAGGGTTTTGTAAAATTCGCCCGTGAAACCATCAGGGCCCGGGGCTTTATTCAGAGGTAGGTGCTTAATGGCGAGTGAGATCTCGAAGCTCGTAATAGGGGCATTCAGTTTATCAAGATTTAGCGAAGATATCGAAGGGAGTTGTAATTGGTCAAGAAAACTCTGGGCTAGGCCATTGTTGGTTTGATCCGGGGCATATAGGCATTTGTAAAAATTTGTCATGACTTGATTTATAGCCTGGGGGGTTGTTGTGAGGACTCCCTGAGGGTCTTTCAGAGCAGTGATGTGTGTGGGGGTGTACGGACCCCGGGCTAGCCTGGCTAATAGTTTGCCTGCCTTATTACCGTATTTGTAAAATTGGGCTTGAAGTTGGGATTTCTTAGCCAGTTCCATCGATTCTACCAAGGAATCAAAGTCTGATTTGGCTTCTTTCCATTCTGCTTGATTTTGCGGGGTATCGCTGGTGGACAAATTTCTCTGAGCTATTTTCAGGGGAGAGCTGGCTAATTTGAACTTGGTCAGGGAGTATTTTTTGAAAGTGGCTGCATAAGCAATTATTTTCCCTCTAAGGAAGGCCTTCCCCGCGTCCCAGAATAGATGGGCTTGTTAGGTGAGAGGAGTTTGCCTCAGTATATTCTGTCCAGGCCTTATTCATGTAGTTTTGGAAGTCTGCGTTATTTTGAAGGTATTGTGGAAAACGCCAACTATTGAGTTTTGGCTGTGTCATGGTATCTTGGAAAGAGAGCAAGATAGGGGCGTGATCTGAAATTCCGATCTCATGTATTTCGGCGTTTGAAACTAGAGGGATTAGGGAGTCTGTAATGAATAAATAATCTATTCTTGTGAAAATGTTATGGGGGTTAGAATAAAAAGTAAATTCTCTCTCTAGGGGGTGAAGTAAGCGCCAGGGATCGGACATGCGTAGGGAATCCATGGTGGATGCTAGGAGTGTAGATTCCAACTTGCGTGGGGAACAGTTTGTTCTCGGGGGACGGGATCTGTCTTCTGCTGCATGGTAGACAGAGTTAAAGTCTCCTCCGACCATGTGAGGGACATGAGGGTCTTTTGTTAAACTGGAAGTTAAGTTGGTGAAGAAAGGAGTACTGGGATTGTTGGGGGCATAAACATTGGAAATTCGCAGATCTTTGTCAAAAATGCGGATGTGGATCGTCAGGAGACGTCCCTGTATGTCAGAGTTTTCGGCAATTAGCTTGTACGGGAGATTTTTATGTAACAGAATTATGACCCCTGCTTTCCGGTTGACAGCATCTGAGCCGAAGACCGAACCCACCCATAGCTTTTTTAAACGATGGAAGTCTGTTTGTGTTAGATGTGTCTCCTGTAGGAGAGCTATGTCTGTTTTTATCCTCTTGAGGTGATGCAGGATTTTCATCCATTTAATGAGGGACCTAAGGCCCTTCACGTTCCAGGAGACACATCTCATGTGGGTAAGGCGGAGTGAAGGATATGAGCTTGGTGTGAAGATTGGTTGCGGCTATTTTGTATAGGAAACTGCAAGATGGAGATAAGACATTCAGGACATTTATCTGCAGGTTGGGGGGCATCAGTATGCGCAAGCAGGCATGTGTTTTGGAGGAGGGTGGCTGTATAGGGAAGAAAGAGTGAGGGGGGAAAAAATAAATTAGAGCAGAAAAAAACAGCAGAGTCTAACCGCATCTATGTCGATCTTCGCTTTTTTCCGCATGGGTTCACAGGCAGGGATCACTCCTCACCATCAGCCGTTTATCTCCTATATAACGTTGCCCTTGTGGAATTCGGGCGGTCCCCAGTGATAGAAACAAGGAGTGGCTACCACTGGGCGACAGAAGGGAGAGGGACCACTTGTGGCTGAACCCATGGGGAAAAGAAAGGTAACGCAGGTGACCATAACACAACATTAAATTCACAAACCATGTCCTGGTATGTCCAAGGACGAATACTTTAGACCTGGGGAACGACCAAGTAAAGTATCTTGGGTGTCGCTGGGTTTCTCCAAGGACATTTAAGTTATGAGTTGCGATGAACCCTTCGTAAGGGAGCCCTCATCAGCAAAGTTGATCTGGGTGTTGGGATCCAGAGGGTTTGTGGCGCTTGGGTGAATCCTTTCTGGGACTGTGTTGGTCCAAGGGCCTGATTATAGGAGTAGCCTTGGCATGCTGAGGGGAGCGTTGATCTTTAGTAAGGGTGCGTAGATATTTCTCCGCTTCCTGGGGGTCCTGGAAGGTGAGTTGTTCTCTGCTGTGCGATTTTAGATGCAAAACAGCCGGGAAGGCCAGTGTGAATTTTATTTGATTCTGGTAAAGGGCAGAGCAGACTTGCTGGAATGCTTTTTTCTTTTTGGAGACTTCGAGCGAATAGTCTGCAAAGATAAGGATTTTGACCCCGTCGATGATCAACGATTTCGATTGTCGGTATCTCTGCATTATGTCGGCTTTATCGGCATAGTTCAGATACTTGGCGATGATGGTCCGTGGTGCCTTGCTGTTAGGTTGTAAATCTCCGATGCGGTGAGCTCTTTCTACCGTGCAAGGTCTTGATAGGCCTAGGGCTTCTGGTACGCGTTTAGTGCAAAAGTCCATGAGAGCGGATTGTGGGAGGGATTCGGGTACCCCTATGAAGCGTAGGTTACATCTCCTGGACCTATTTTCAAGGTCATCTAATTTTTGGAGGATGTATTGATTGGTTTTCGATTGGTCCTGCTCGGCTCCTTGAAGTTGATAGAGATCGTCCTCTATATTGGCTATCCTGTTTTCTGCTTTGTTTAAGCGGGCCTTGTGTTCGCTTAACTCATTCCTGATGAGCTGCATACCTGCATTTACGGCCCTCTCTACTGTGGCAGTTATTGTGGATGCAAGAATGGCTGCGACCGCCTGCGCTATCCGGTCGTGAGATTCCGCATCTGTGCAGGAGATGGAGGGTAGAGGCCGCTCACTTCCATTGCGCTCGTCTCCGGAACGATTGTTTTCTGTAAGACGTTCGTTTCCCTCGAGTAGATTTCCGGAACAAACGTTTTGTAGGCCGCGTCCCCGGTCTCGATTTGTAGCGCGGCCGGCGGTCCGCGTGGCCCGGTTTTTTCAAGGAATCGGTCCATTTTACGATGCAAGCCTGTGCTGCGGGTGGCGTTCAGGTGGTGAAACTGAGTGATCAATGCCTCAGGCTGGCTTTTTAGGCTGGTTTGGGGCTGTGGATGCAGGAGCTAGCTTGAAGTGCTGCTACTCCATGTGGCGCTGGAACCGGAAGTTGGCTGTTGAAATTTTAATGTGGCTTACATTCCACTCTTTAAGGGATTCTTGCACCACATGCCTCATCAGAGATTCCATCTGTTGGGAATCACTATTCCCTTCTCCAACCACCTGGGCTTTAGCGTAGCTCATGCAGAGACTTACCCTCTGAGACTGGAGTCCCGCATCCCCAGTAGGCTCCCTTCTTGGAGCAGCTGACATAGAGGTGGGTGCGTGAAGGGGGATTCATAGCTTCTACTATGAAGGCTGGGCCTTGACAGTGCCCTATGCCAAATACATTTGGAAGAGGAATGTTGTGACCTAATGAGGTCTTTATCATCTTGTGCCGTGTGTTGTTACTTCGACCTAGAAGGAAAAATAAAGAAAACAAAATAGGATAGAAATCAAATGGTTAAACTCAAAAAGAGTACCCAGGTTCAGCAAGGAAAGGAAAGGGTTAAACCCCCCTCTCATACTTGCTTCACAAGGGCTGGCCACCGGGGGGGGGGGGGCAGTGAAAGCTCCACAGTGTAAAACTGCACAGCCAGACAACCTGCCCAGCTGATCAAGGCATAGCAGAATTACACAGGCAGCCTACCAGGAAGTTAATGCAAAGCATATACCTGTGATGACTGCACACAGCATTTAGAGAAAACTGCTGCAAGCTGCCCACAGAGAAATCCCTATATCAACAGTAGTGACCGCTGATTGAATTTCTCCACTGAAATGATGCCACCGCCGCCCACAGTGCGCATGCACTGGGTCCCTGGTCAGGAGTAACCTGGAGACACCCGGCTGGAAGAGAAAGCAGCAGCTTGGAACGCCAATGCGCTCCAGCTGCCATAGACTGGAAGACACTAGAGACAGGGAAGAAAACATGCCACCACAAACTGCTGCCATGGAATATGTAATATAAAGGTATACATCACCGCACACGGTACGAACACAGATCTGCAATTCAAACCTGCTTCCATGATCAAACCGGACGAGGTAGGCTGATCACGCCATACTTGGGGCAGATAGGGCCACTCGCTAGTAGCTGGGCTGTCTGGCCATTGCGCCGCTTGCCTGCCACTCCATACCTCGCTAGTAGCTAAGGCTTATCGGAGTATCACGACCTGTCTTCCCAGTGGTCGCTGTTGGCCTGTCTTGACCACGGAGAGGAAAAACTTCAGGTAATCAAATAATCAAACCGGTCCTTAGGAGGAGGACAAAAAAGGAACACGGCCTCTGGCTCAGAGCAAAGATTTATGGGAGTGGGGTCCTATAGGGGAGGAGTGGAGGCGGGGTTAACCCATACGTATGCTGCCATGGAGTCTGTCAGGAAAAAGTGCTTATGTGCTACTGTAAATAATGCTCTATCTAAACAATACTTCATACTCCAATCCATACATCATCATCATAATTCTATATCATTGTTCAAAAGTTCAGAATACTGTGCAATAAATAATAACGTGAATCATGCTATAAATGTGCAAAGTTAATTTTTCCTTGTGCAAATTGATTAGTGTTATAAAAGTTCCAGTGCCATATATAAAGTGCAGGCCAATTCATAGGTAGCTTAATGCTGTAACAGTTCTTGCATCCAAAAAGTGTCCGTGCATGGGGGAACACTCCTCCAAAGTGCTTGTGCTTCCAATGTGCCAACCACCGTGTGCAAAAGGTAAGGGTAAGATCCCTACTTACCGGACATAGTTGACTCTCTTGTCTTATGACAAAGAGGAGTCGGATCACGCTTGTGGTCTATTACCCGACCATGGGTCCTCACTGATGTGTCTTTACCTCCAGGAGAAAGAAGAAACCTTTCATAGTGCAGCTTATTTCCAACTTCACAGGCTTTATTTGCCAATCCACAATAGTATTACAGCAAATACAATCGATTCCTACTGCTCCGAGGAAGCCGCGACTCTGCAGTGTCGGCGTGCGTTACAAGCGAGCATGGCCCAGCGCACCTTGCATTCCACACTGACACACTACACTGACACTACACTATACTGACACACTATACAAAAATAAAAAAACAATACAGGAATGGCACTGTCCCTGATATTTAGAACACACAGATTCTGATTGGTGATAAAATATAAAAGATACGACACGCCCTCCTCATTTAACTCACTATACTCACACTACAGTCACTAAGAATACACTAACACTCTACACTCAGAGTCACAATAACACACTTATTCACTAGTAGCAAACTGAGCCCTGCTCTATCTAGCTCCACTCTAACAACACACTGCAAAAGGTTCCTGGCGGGAAGGAAACTTTTATAGTGTGGAGTGGACTTATGAGCACTGAGCTATGCTCTGTGCCCTGATTGGGCAAATCCTTGCATCTGACCATCTGTCAGGTGCATTGCTTCATCCAATTAGGACCCTAGAATGCACTGTGCAGCAAACATCCTGCCGAGCGCCCTGCAAATTTGGGTGTTCGCCGAACAGGCGATGCTTGGGCCAAACTTTTGCTCAACCCAAACTGCTCTCCCAACTCTATTCGAAATTCTGAAAAAGTTACGGGAATCTATTTGGAAGTAAAGACTGGAACCCTGGTCTGACAAGGGGATTCTCCACCACGACAATGCTCCTGCACATTTTTTTTTGCAATAGATTCAGGTAATTACATTTTCACACCTCATATACAATATATGTGCATATACATCTATATTGAGAGAGAGACAGAGAAAGAGAGAGAGACGCACTAAAGCCTACTGTGCCAGAAAATTATCAAGTAACCATCCTAATAAAATTTTATTTATACAACTAGAGTTGAGCAAACCCCTGGATGTTCAGGTTAGGTGGGTTCGGCCTAACTTCGGAAAAAAGTCCGGGTTCAGTACCGAACTTGACCCGAACTTTACCCAGAACCCCATTGAATTCAATGGGGACCCGAACTTTTCGGCACAAAAATGACTGTAAAAAAGTCCTGGAAAGTGCTAGAGGGCTGCAAAATGATTTTAGAACAATAATCTGTCCCTTACAGCAACAGCAGGAACCTGACCCTATAGAACTAGAAGATGATTTTAGTACAATAATCTGTCCCTCTAAGCAGTAGACTCTACCTAGTCCAGTCAGATCATTCTGTAATGCAGGATGAGATCTGCAATCTGTCCCTAAAAGCAGTAGTAGTAGTAATCTCTACCTATCTATCTATCTGCAATCTGTCCCTCACAGCACCGGCAGCATCCTCTCCCTACACTACCCAGAAAGCATGTGACATGCAGCACTAAGTGACTGCAGCTTATAAAGAGGCTGGGTCACATGATGCACTGGCCAATCACAGCCATGCCATTAGTAGGCATGGCTGTGATGGCTTCTAAGGGCAAACCAGTGAAACGCTTGTTGATTGGCTGCCCTGCAGCTATTCAACATGAGTGATCAAATACCCGAACCCAGAACTCAAACCCAAACTTTTTTTCAAATGTCCGGGTTCGGGTCGGGTCACGGACACCCCAAAGTTCGGTACGAACCCGACCTTTACAGTTCAGGTTCACTCAACTCTATATACAACATAAAAGTACATCACTATTTAAATAAAGATGCCAAAAATTGAAAAGTATTCCAGACCAGCTGCTAGCACTAATCACATAATCATGTGCAAATAGTTACAAAAATTTTACAAAGTGCCGTGCTATGTCAATATTCAAATAATAATAATTCAGTGCATTTTCATATGCATACTCCAATATATAATGAAACAAGATACAATATAATGTATGCAATAATCCCATGCAGTTTTAAAGTGCAAAAAAATCCATTTATAAGTGCAGTGCAGATTTCCCATATGCAGTATCTCACAAAAGTGAGCACACCCCTCACATTTTTGGAAATATTTCATTATATCTTTTCATGTGACAACATTGAAGAAATGACACTTTGCTACAATGTAAAGTAGTGAGTGTACAGCTTGTATAACAGTGTACGTTTTCTGTCCCCTCAAAATAACTCAACACACAGCCATTAATGTCTAAACCGCTGGCAACAAAAGTGAGCATACCCCTAAGTGAAAATGTCCAAATTGAGCCCAAAGTGTCAATATTTTGTGTGGCCGCCATTATTTTCTAGGACTGCCTTAACCCTCTTGGGCGTGGAGTTCACCAGAGCTTCACAGGTTGCCACTGGAGTCCTCTTCCACTCCTCCATGACAACATCACGGAGCTGGTGGATGTTAGAGACCTTGCGCTCATCCACCTTCTGTTTGATGATGCCCCACAGATGCTCAATAGGGTTTAGGTCTGGAGACATGCTTGGCCAGTCCATCACCTTTACCCTCAGCTTCTTTAGCAAGACAGTGGTCATCTTGAAGGTGTGTTTAGGGTCGTTATCATGTTGGAATACTGCCCCGTGGCCCAGTCTCCAAAGGGAGGGGATCATGCTCTGCTTCAGTATGTCACAGTACATGTTGGCATTCATGGTTCCCCCATTGAACTGTAGCTCCCCAGTGCCGGCAACACTCAGGCAGCCCCAGACCATGATATTCCCACCACCATGCTTGACTGTAGGCAGGACACACTTGTCTTTGTACTCCTCAGCTGGTTGCTGCCACACATGCTAGATACCATCTGAACCAAGTAAGTTTATCTTGGTCTCATCAGATACACAGGACATGGTTCCAGTAATCCATGCCCTTATTCTGCTTGTCTTCAGCAAACTGTTTGCGGGCTTTCTTGTGTAAGAGGTTTCCTTCTGGAATGACAGCCATGCAGACTAATTTTATGCAGTGTGCGGCGTATGGTCTGAGCACTGACAGGCTGACCCCTTCAACCTCTGCAGCAATGCTGGTAGCACTCATATGTCTATTTCCCAAAGACAACCTCTGGATATGACACTGAGCACGTGCACTCAACTTCTTTGGTCGACCATGGCAAGACCAGTTCTGAGTGGAACCTGTCCTGTTAAACTGCTGTATGGTCTTGGCCACCGTGCTGCAGCTCAGTTTCAGGGTCTTAGCAATCTTCTAAAAGCCTAGGCCATCTTTATGTAGAGCAACAAATCTTTTTGTCAGATCCTCAGAGAGTTCTTTGCCATGAGGTGCCATGTTGAACTTCCAGTGACCAGTATGAGAGAGTGGGAGTGATATCACCAAATGTAACACACCTACTCCCCATTCACACCTGAGCCCTTGTAACTCTAATGAGTCACATGACACAGGGGAGGGACAATGGCTAATTGGGCCCGATTTGGACATTTTTACTTAGGGGTGTACTCACTTTTGTTGCCAGTGTTTTAGACATTAATGGCTGTGTGTTGAGTTATTTTGAGGGGACAGCAAATTTACACTGTTATAAAAGCTGTACACTTACTAGTCTACATTGTAGCAAAGTGTCATTTCTACAGTGCTGTCACATGAAAAGATATAATAAAATATTTACAAAAATGTGAGGGGTGTACTCACTTTTGTGAGATACTGTGTGTGTATATATATATATATATATATATATATATATTACTTAGTGCATCAATGAATCACACCAGATGATATCAGATGCGTACAACCACCATTGGATCACCTCACACTTGCTCCCCCCCCATTGGGTGTAAGCTCACCTCTGGGAGTGTGACCCCTCAACTAAGCTGGGTCAGAAAGCGCTTGTCAGCCACTCCAGGGTTCAAAAGGGTTAATCCAGATCAGCTGGCTCCTATGCTCCTCCAATCCTCCTCCTCCTCAGATGTCAGCATTAAAGTGGATGAAGAAGAAAACTCCAATAGTGCTTAAATTGTTTTAAAACTTTCCAAATGTTTAATAAATAATACAGGGTAATCGCATATTATAGGTGCTCACAGCCCACCAAACTATGACAAACAATCAGGTAGTGTATGCATCCCACAGAGCCGCACATCCACTATCTCCTGACTTGCTACTAACACCATAACACCACGTTAGAGCTCGAGTTCCTCCACTGCCCTAGCCCCTTCCCTACGCGTGTCCACATAGGGTCATGTGTCTTCTTCAGGTGGATCTCCATTGGACGGGATGGATTGTATCTATATATATATATATATATATATATATATATATATATATATAATATCTACACATGCTCAGGAGTGCCCCTTAAAGTGCTCATTAACCGGATTATGTTGATCCCTTATCAAAATAACAAGGTCTTCATGCGCGTTTGATTGTAATACACTCTACAACCACTGTAATCCCAACTCTATAAATCCACCAACTCAAATTTCACTTGGTCACAACAGTTCTCCAGGGATGACCATAACTGGTTTTACCAACTCTCAAACTTTCACCAGGCCATATAGATAGCAAGAGAGCATGGTCGTGGCTTATACATTTTTAAATACTCTCAGTGAATTGTGAAAAAAAAATCAACTTTCATTCAGTTGATAAGCATAGATAAGTTGTGTCTGACATACTGTATGTCTGTAACCGCAGGTTACTCCTGAATGTGCAGATGCAGTACATACAGATACTAGGGTTGTCACATCATCCCTTTAATCCAGGACACATATTAATTACTCATGCTCTGTGGAGGATTATGGTGGTAATTAAACTCAATTTGTGCCTTATCTGCATTAAATTGGCCTCAGAACCTGTGTAATTCATATGTGTCCTGGATTAAAGGGATAATGTGGCAACTCTAACAGATACATGCTTATGGCACAGCTGAAAACTCTGCAGCAACCAGGTATCCCAAACGCAGATATCTGCTTACCACATCATGTCTGTTTAGGACATGTGAATGAAGCCTAAGGGCCAGTTCACACCAGAAAGTTGTATGGGAAACCCATGTTCTATGTATGTTTCCCACACCGCATTCAAAATACACTGCACTTGCAATTTGCAGAAGCAGATCACAAACACAGTGTATTTGCCTGCACTGGATCGCATAATACAATAGTACCATGCGATCTGGTTGTTGTGCATTTTTTAAAGCAGTACGTGCACTACTTTTGGTGTGGTCCGGGGCGATTTCAGCCCATGCACATAAATGCTAAAACGCGTGTATATTATATAATCCTTTTTGTATTTGAACTGTAAATATCACATCTATGTGCTCAATTTTGTCTTTGCAGTTTCCTCTTTAACTGTATTCATTTTCATTATTTTTTGCCTTTACAAAAAGATACACAGTTAAGTTTTAAAAAAGTATGAAAGAAATTTAGTTATTACAAGAATAATTGAAGTTCAAAATACAATTCTTAAGTCAGCTTAAAAAGTTATCCTGTCATGACAGGTATCCAATTATAAAACTGGCTAGCATTGTGTTAGAACAGAAAAATGTATAGTTGTTTTACAACGGATTATCATATACCATTTGCAGAGTGAAATGTCAGACTGCAGATTCACTGCACTGACAGGTATTAAAAGGGAACTGCAATTTAAACCAGCAATGACAAATTTTGAGCAAAAACCTCCTAAAATCTTTTATGTCTACACTTTACTGTCAGTTTATTTAATCTTCTACGTTCTAATGTAATGTGCAAGCTAGCTTTAGACAGAAATGTATTTATTATTCATCATACTGTAGGGCAGTGGTTCTCAACTCCTGTCCTCAGGACCTACTAACAGGCCAGATTTTAAGTATTACCTTGGGGAGATGCAGTCTAGAATACTGCAATCACTGAGCAGCAAATGATATCACCTGTGATGTATTTCAGTTATCCTGCAAACCTGGCCTGTTAGTGGGTCCCGAGGACAGGGGTTGAGAACCACTGCTGTAGGGAGTCAGCCTGGGGCCGGGTCCAGAAGGGGTTAATTGAGGAGGGCAGGTTCTTCCCCTTCAGACCTTATTAATCAGGTGCTCTGGAAAGTAGGGTTGCCACATCATCCCTTTAATCGAGGACACATATTAATTACACAGGTTCTCTGGCTGATTACGGTGGTAATTAACCACTTTAAGACCGAGCCTCTTTTTGGAGTTTGGAGGTTATCAGCTAAAAACAGGTTTTTTTGCTATAAAATTACTTAGAACCCCCAAACATTATATATTTTTAAGAGATCCCAGAATCTTTTTTTTTTATATATTACAAACCCCCAAGATTCATTAAAATATCGTTTTTTTGGACAAAAATCGACTATTGGAGGTTTGAGGTTTTTCTCCGAGCCAGAATTTCACCAATTAATGGTGGCATTAGTCGGTCTCTTGGACACATTAATTATACACAGGAGCTAATTTCCCTACTACACCGTTGGGATGAAAGGTCTCGTGGACTAATTATTCCAGACTTCCCCTTCTTGGACGGGAGGAGTTAATTGGGGAAGACCTGGGCCGGGGTCCGACTGAGGGATGTCGTCACCAAGAGTTGGGGACAGG
>BLSH010223390.1:212079-242975 GCA_018402905.1 Glandirana rugosa | reverse complement strand
ATTAGGGAGAGGTTCCTGTTGGTGCTCTGAGGAAGAGTTTATCCTTATAAAACCATCTCCTACTGGATTAGGGAGAGGTTCCTGCTGCTGGTGTGAGCGGTGGAGAGGTTCCTGCTGCTGGTGTGAGTGGTGCATTTCTTGCACAAAAATAAAAAGTGCATCTACAATTTACTTTTTTTTAAAAAAAAAGAATAATAATGTATTATTCTTTTTTTTTTTTAGTATTAATAAATAGTGCTACATAGTACATTTGTGTCCAGAATGAGGAGAGCGTCAAATAAGGGACGTGGTCATGGTGCTGCTGGTGCTGCTGAAGCCCCTGTTGCAAGGAGAGGACGTGGTCGATCTGTGCCAGCTACACACACAAGTGAAACACCTTCCTCAGGTAGCCGACAGAACCTTCAACGTTATATGGTAGGCCCGAATGGCACTCAACAAATGGTGAGGCCAGAACAAGTACAGGCGATAGTAGATTGGGTGGCTGACATTGCCTCCAGTTCCTTCACATTGTCTCCCACCCAGTCCCTTGATGAAAGCTCAGAGTTGGCACCTGAACCCCATGGCCATCTGTCTTTCACCTCAGCCCCTTGTAAATCAGCCTAGCAGTCTAATGCCCAACCACTTCTGGTTCAGGATGAGGACATGGAAACACCACGGCAGCACGTCTGTGATGATGATGATAAAACACAACTGCTGCGGCTTTCCTCAGTGTGCAGACTGACAAGGAGGGCAGTGGTGAAGGGTGGGTGGAAGATGATGTGGAAGATGATGAGGTCCTAGACCCCACATGGAATGAAGGTCATGCAAGTGACGTGTGCAGTTTGGAGGAAGAGGTGGTGGTCACACAGAGACACCAGCACAGCAAAAGAGGAAGCAGGTTGCAAAAGCGGAGCGAGCGTCCCCTAGATAGTAGGCCTGCTACTACCCACCACACACAGGGACATAGCACACCAAAGGCAGCTCAAAGGAGTTCCCCGGCATGGCAGTTCTTCAGACAATGTGCTGACTACAAGACACAAGTGGTTTGCACACTGTGCAATGAGAGGCTGAAGCGAGGCACAAATGTTCTAAACCTGAGCACAACCTCCATGACCAGGTATCTAAATGCAAAGCACTTGCTGCAGTGGAATAAGCACCTCAAAATCCAAGAAAGGTCTCGGCCTCCTACTGCTTCCTCTTCTGCTGCTGCCTCGGCCTCTTCCTCCACCTCTACAGTGCCAGTGTCACCTGTCACTCAGCAAACAGACGATGTGACAGCAACGCCACCATGTCCGCCACCGTCCCCAAGCTTTTTCACACGGTGCCATGGAAGCTTACAGATCTCCATCTCCCAAACACTGGAGAGAAAGAGGAAGTACCCCCCTACCCACTCGCGATCCCTGGCCCTGAATGCCAGCATTTCAAAATTCCTGGCCTTTGATATGCTTTCATTCTGTCTGTTGGACATGGACAGTTTTAAAAACCTGATAGCTGTGGCTGTCCCACAGTACGTGGTTCCCAGCCACCACTACTTTTCCAGGCGAGCCATCCCTTCCCTGCACAAACAAGTCAGGGATGAGATCAAGTGTGCACTGCGCAATGCCATCTGCGGCAAGGTCCACATAACCACTGATACATAGACCAGTAAGCACGGGCAGGGACGCTATATCTCACTAACTGCACACTGGGCAAATGTAGTGGCGGGTGGGCCTGAGGCGGCTAGACGTTTGGCGCATATCCTTCCGCCACCGAGGATTGCTGGGCATTTCTCTTTGCCTCCTGTTGCCTCCTCCTCCTACTGCGCTTCCTCCTCCTCCTCCTCTACCCCCTCCTCATCCGCTCAGCGTAACACCTTCACCACCAACTTTAGCACATCCAGGGGGAAACGACAGCAGGCTGTTTTAAAACTGATATGTTTGGGGGATAAATCCCACACTGCGCAGGTGCTGTGGATGGGCATTGAACAACAGACCGATGAGTGGTTGTTGCCACTGAGCCTCAAGCCCGGCCTGGTGGTGTGCGATAATGGGCGAAATTTCGTAGCAGCTCTGGGCCTAGCCGGTTTGACGCACATCCCTTGCCAGGCGCATGTGCTGAATTTGGTGGTGCAGGAATTTCTAAAAAACTACCCGGATATGTCAGAGCTGCTGCAGAAAGTGCGGGCCGTCTGTGCGCAATTTCGGCGTTCTCACCCTGCTGCTGCTTGCCTGTCTGCGCTGCAGCCACCTATGCGACATGCCCACAAGGTGGAACTCCACCTTGCACATGCTGTAGAGACTGTGCGAGCAGCAGCAGGCAATAGTGGAGTTTCAGCTGCAGCATGCACGGGTCGGACGGTCTGCGGAACAGCACCACTTCACCACCAACGAGTGGGCCTCCATGCGAGACCTGTGTACCATATTGCGGTGTTTCGAGTACTCCACAAACATGGCCAGTGCCAATGACGCTGTTCTCAGCGTTACTATCCCACTTCTATGTCTCCTTGAAAAAACACTTTGGGCGATGATGGAAGAGGATGTGGCACAGGAGGAGGAGGAAGAGGGGTCATTTCCACAGTTATCAGGCCAGTCATTCACAAGTGGCTCGGAGGGTGGGTTCCTGCACTAGCATAGGCCAGGTCAAAAATTTTCAAGCCAGGGGACAGTTCTGGAGGATGAGGAGTACGAGGATGATGATGAGGAGGAGGAGGAACCATGTTCACAGCAGGGTGGCACCCAACGCAGCTTGTGGGCATCACTGGAGCGTGGCTGGGGGGATACGGAGGACACAGATGATACACCTCCCACAGCTTGTCTTTTGCCTCTGGGCAGCCTGGCACACATGAGCGACTACATGCTGCAGTGCCTGCTCAATGACAGTCGAGTTGCCCACATTTTAACTTGTGCTGATTACTGGGTGGCCACCCTGCTGGATCCCCGTTACAAGGACAACGTGCTGTCCTTAATTCCCTCACTGGAGAGTGATCAGAAGATGCGCGACTACAAGCGCACTCTGGTAGACGCGCTGCTGAGGGCATTCCCAAATGACACTGGGGGCTCAGAGGAAGCACAAGGCGAAGGCAGAGGAGGAGGAAGAGGTCGCCAACGCAGCTGTGGCACCGCCAGCACCTCAGAAGGCAGGGTTAGCATGGCCGAAATGTGGAAAAGCTTTGTCAGCAGCACACCACCACAAACCGCACCACCAGCTGATAGGCAACGTTTTAGCAGGAGGCAGCATTTCAGCAATATGGTGGAACAGTATGTGTGCACACGCCTACACGTTCTGACTGATGGGTCTGCCCCATTCAACTTCTGGTTCTCCAAATTGGCCACATGGCCTGAGCTTGCCCTTTATGCCTTGGAGGTGCTGGCCTGCCCTGCAGCCAGTGTATTGTCTGAACGTGTGTTTAGTATGGCAGGGGGCGTTATCACAGACAAGTGCAGCCGCCTGTCCACAGCCAACGTGGACAAGCTAACCTTTATTAAAATGAACCAGGCATGGATCCCACAAGACTTGTCTGTACCTTGTGCAGAATAGACATTTAGACTGGCCTCAAACAGCCATTGGTATCCTTTTTTTTTCTTCAATATTTTAGGGGCTACCCCAATTCTAAAAAACAAACAAACAAACAAACAAAAAACAGTGTTGGCTACTTCCTCCTCCTCCTCTTCCTCCTCCTCCTCCTCCTCCTCCTCCTCCACCACCACCACTTCCACCTGCACTGCCACGTTCACGGCCTAGTCAACCTCTAGGCTCCTACTCCACATCCACCTCCTCCTCCCATTTTTATTTTGTTATGTGATTTTAAGTTATTTCCCTATCCACATTTGTTTGCAGGGCACTTATCCTACTCTTACCCCCATTTTGCTTCCTTTTGCAGCCTTCTAGCCCTTTTGTACAGCCATTTTTGCGCCCAAAAGTTCTGGTCACCATTGACTTCAATGGGGTTCGGTGTCTGGGGCCAAGTTTGGATCGAGTTCGGAGCCGAACCCAAACGGCTTCACGAGGCTCGGCCGAACCTGACGAACTCGAACATTCAGGTGTCCGCTCAACTCTACTGATCAAGTTACACCCTTTATGTCTAAAGGGATGAAGGAGCTTTGTAAATTGTTTTAAATTAAACAGTTGCTGACTTCGGTGTTAGTGGAACGATTCAACAAATCCTTAAAAGGGTTTAAAGATGCTAAAAAAACGCAGTTGAGGATGATCATGATTGTGATTGCTTGTTGCCTCCCTTGTTATTTTCCATACAAGAGGTACCCCAAGCCTTCATGGGATTCTCCCCCTTTGAGTCGGTTTACGGGAGACACCCCCATGGACTACTGGATATAATGAAAGAGACGTAGGAATAACAAAAATGATGCCCATAGTTCAGGAACATTTGCAGGTTACGCAAAATGCGTGTGTGCAACCAATCTGCCAGGTTAGAGAGTTTAAACATCGGGATCAGGTGTTGGTATTAGTGTCTACTGTAGAGAGTAACTTTCTCGCCAAGTGGCAAGGACCCTTTGAGATGGGACTCTTTGAGACCTTTTGAGAGGGTGGGGAAAGTTAATTACAAAGTCCACCAACCCATCAAACATAAGCCCTACGAGATTTACCATGTTACCCTAATTAAACCCTGGAAAGATAGAGAGGTTTTGACAGTCAGCCTGAAGGTCCCGGAAGATCCCGAAGCTCAGATTAAGAAGGTAGGGGATGCAGAGGCTCTCTCCCCTTCTCTAAAACAAGAGTCCTGGGAGTTTTTGCAGAGAAATTGAGACTTTTTTTTTCAATCCTGCCGGACCTGACCTTGGTAATTGAACATAATGTCATCACAGACCCCGGCGTTCGGGTAAACCTCAAACCCTACCGCATACCTGAAGCTCGCCAGAATATTGTTTCGGCCATGCTAAAGAGTATATTGGACCTTGGGATCATTGAAGAATCAAGTAGCTAGTCCAGTCCTATAGTGCTTGTACCCAAGCCGAATGGAACCTGGTGGTTCTGCAATGACTTTTGCAAGTTAAACAAAGTCTCCAAGCCAGATGCATATTCCATGCCCCGGGTGGATGAGTTAATCGAGAGATTAGGACTGGCCCCTTATATTACCATGCTTGACTTGACCAAGGGGTGGCAGATTGGCAGATCCCACTTTCCCCATAGGTTAAAGAATAAAACACAATTGCCACACCAGAAGGGCTATGGCAGTATGCCCAAATACCATTTGAGTTACATGGAGCCTCAGCCACCTTCCAGAGGGCCATGGACTTCATCCTCAGACCTCATAAGGAATTCTCAGGAGCCTACCTTGACGCCATTGTCATCTTTAGTCAGGATTGGGAGAGTCCCTTACTGAAAGTCCAGTTGGGTTGGAGGAGGCCCGCTACCTGGGGTATGTTGTAGGCAGAGGCATGATTAAACTCCAACTGAACAAAGCAGAGACCATTCAGAAATGGCCCTGTCCACTTACAAAAAAACAGGTGCATTCCTTCCTTGGCATTGTGGGGTATTATAGTAGGTTTGTCCCATACTTTGCCAGCCTAGCAGCGCCTCTGATGGTTCTGACTAAAGGAAAAAATTGCTGAAGCTGAAGCAGAAGCAGCGTTCTGCCGTCTGAAGCAAGCTTTGTGCCAGGAACTGGTGCTAGTAGCTGCCGACTTCCAAAAAGAGTTCCTGGTACAAACAGATGCTTCAAAGTTGGGTCTGGGTGCAGTACTGTCCTAGATGATTGTGGGAGATTAGCACCCCATTGTGTATTTGAGCCGGAAGCTCTCACCTGCTGAGAGGAACTATTCCATTGGGGAAAGAGAGTGTCTGGCAATCTGGCTTTGGAGACACTCCACTACTACCTGTTGGGCCGACCTTTCAAGCTTCTGTCAGGCCATGCACCTCTCCCATGGATGGCACAGAATATAAGGATAAAAACTCCAGAATCACCCGTTGGTTTCTCACCCTACAGGACTTTAAGTTTGTAGTGGTGCATAGACCGGGAAAGGTACATCAGAATGCAGATGCCCTTTCCCGGGTCTATTGCCACTTTGTTCATGGTGTCCAGACCCCTGGTACAGAAGGGGTTAATTGAGGAGGGCAGGTTTTTCCCCTTCAGACCTGCTTATTAATCAGGTGCTCTGGAAAGGTTAGTGGAGCTGTTTTCCTAGGAGTAAGACACAGCAGCACACTGTGAAAAGATCCATTGCTGTATTGTGTACCTGCTGGGTAAGCCTAACCATATAAAAGACTGTGGCTTTGATTTAGAGCCATGAACTATTGCCTGTAAGCCTGCATGCTGCAGAATGTTGAACTGTACCCGTGTGTGCAACTGTGTTTCAAGACAGGCCTGTTGTTTCTTCTGTTTAATTTACCCTTTTTGCTGAATAAAGCTACTTTTACCTTTACTGGACTGTCTCTGAGCCGGCTGTTCACCCCTCTGATCCTTTACAATACATTATAGGACACAGGATCAGAGTCTTATGGAACCATGGAATACGCAGCTCCCTTCAGATGACTGGGCACTAAAATAACTCCTCCCCCTCTGAGCCAACCCATTTTTTGCGAGCTTCTGTAGGTGAACAGTTGTCTTCTCTCTTCTCTGAGAGAAGCAAATTGATTGCTTGAATTGTCTTATATTTCCATTTTTTCACCAAGACACTTCTAGCAAATTTACTAACTACTACACAGCCACTGTGGCTTCCACCTTGCAGTTTCCAGGATCAGTTGACTTTTGGCTGCCGATTGTCAGACCATACTAGGACCCCACCTTGTTGAAGATATATGGCCAACCGTAAAGTTGCTTTGGGTACTGGATTCTACATTAAGTGCTTACCTAGCCATGTAATACAATGCAGTGAGTTAGCTGCAGGTCGCTATGCTGGATCTGCTTGAGAAATACTGTCCCTGAAGACCCCTAAGGGTTATCCTCACCGGAAGGGTAAAGATTTTGATGTGACCTAGTCCTTAACATCCATTCTTGGCTGATGGAAAGACTGCAAGACTGCCACAGCAAATCAGGGCTGCGGTTTTATTTGGGAGCTCTGTCTGCTTTGGTCCCAAAAGGGTTACTATGAAGCAGGTTGTTTTTCACTTTAACATTTTTAAATTTGGTGCCCCTTTTTCCTGGGTATCCCATGCTCCTGTACAGGCTGGGGAAGTCATAATGTTTGTGAGGCCTCCTCTTCATGGAGACTTACTGCATCTTGCATGCCATTTTGTTCTCATGAGCACATGGATCCCTGTTTCTCAGCTCCTGGACTCTCTTTTGCCACGCAGTACAGTATTCCTTGGATGCTATTGAGCCTACAGTGACTAGTCACAGAAGGCTTAAAGTGGTGGTTAAACTCTGTCATGAAATCTGAACAAAGCACATATATCTGTAGTGTTTACTTATCTCCAAAGCTCTAAGTTTCTAACTGCAGCTCTCCGCCCCCTCCTCTCTGCTCCTCACAGATGCAAAAGGATTTTATCATAAATCTGCATTTTTGAATGAATGTAGACAAGAGAAAACTGCAGATAAACAAGTAAAACGTATGTAGGAGGATTTCTTTCATCTCTGTGTATCACCTGAAGCTATTCACTTCACTGGTTATATGAGAGGGTTTTCAACCACTTTAACCCTTTATGCTCTGCAGTACCGGTCATGAGTACTCCTTGCGGGACATTCCTCACTATTCACTGCAGATCATAGGCACAAGGGGAATGGGTCAGTTAACTAACAGCTCAAAGGGAATCTTTAGCATCTCCTCAAAAGGCCCTGTCTTGGTTAGTCCTGATCACTGCCTCAGTCTGACTCAATGCCCTCCTTAGAGCATTCCCTTGCTCTTTCTGAAGCACCCCATTCCTCCTATAAATCCATAGAGGGTTCTCAGCCATTATGTATAAATTGATAGATAGGCTTTCTAACCTTTTTAGAGACTTAGACCACAGGTGACAAAAGTCTCCACACTCCATCATTGACCTACTTCTTACGACGTCCCTGCTTCCTGAAGAGGACAAAAAGGGCATTTCCTCATCTGGCTCCGAGGATTTAGTACAGGAGGATTTCCATTTTATGATCTCTCAAGAAAACTATTTCTATCCTTACTGACACAATGGGGTTGATTTGCTAAAGCTTGAAAGTGCAAAATTTAGTGCAGCTCCACACAGAAACCAATCAGCTTCAAGGTTTTATTGTCAAAGCTTGATTGAACAAGCTGAGGTTAGAAGCTGATTGGCTAGCATGCACAGCTGCACCAGTTTTTGCACTCTCCAGCTTTAGTAAATCAACCCCAATATCCACATGTTTGCTTGGAGCAGCTAGCAGCTGTGTTGGCCCAACCAAAGGTCACCAGCCTAGGTTCCTTAGAATGCCTAAGAAAGCCAAAATTTTCTCTGTATACTTGCTCCTGCATTTGAATTAAAGTGATTGTAAAGGCTTGTTATTTTTTTTTTTTTTTAAATAACAAACATTTTATACTTACCTCCTCTGTGCAGTTGGTTTTGCACAGAGCAGCCCAGATCCTCCTCTTCGCTGGTCCCTCTACGGCTCTCTTGGCCCCTCCTCCTATCAAGTGCCCCCTCAGCCAGCAGCTTTCTATGGGGGTACCCGAGCCAAGTCAGAGCTCCAGGTGTCCATTCAGACATGGAGCCCCAATCCGGCCACTTCCCCTCTCTCCCCTGATTGGCTGACTGAATTTGATTGACAGCCGCGGGAGTCAATTGCGCCATTGCTGTGTCTCAGCCAATCAGGAGGACTGTCCTGGGTGGCTGAGGGGATCGTGGACATTGCTGGAGAGAGAAGGGGCTTAGGGTAAGTCTTAGGGGGTGCTAGGGAGCCTGCTACACATGGAAGGTTTTTTTTATCTTAATGCATAAAAGCAAAGGGTGATATAATTGGGGGGGGGGGGGGGAGGTGGTCACCATTGTTCATATACTTTATAAGATTGCACTGAGTATGTCAAATATGTGTTCCTAGAGGCATAACACTTTGTTGCAATATTGGATTGAAAGTTGCTTAGATACACCCTGCTCAGCAGAGGGTTTCACTACCATTCATATACACTAATTTGCTTTATCTGCATTGTAATTTTATTTTTGTTAGTTGTACCTTAAGTGGTATTACACATGAGTCACATGCATTTATAATTTTGTCTTTTTTTAGAGGATTGTGCTGCATTTTATTTCACTTAATTCATTTATATAAGTGTATGAACATATGTCAATGCTAGCAGCGATCAGTTTAAGTAATCCATTTATTCACTAAGGTCTTATATATTGTTGATTAATATTTTATATATATTATTATTTTGACTTGCTCCTGTATTGCTTGGTGACTGGCTAAATCCCTAAAAAAAATTGCCCCTCCAAAGTGCTTTGCCAAGCATCACCCTAATGTGGAGGGGTCCCTAAATAAATGGACAGTTCTATTCATGGACCTAGCCATTTCCTGCTGTACCATGTCTGTGGTAAAATCTTGATGGTCCCTGTTGAGGATGTCCCCATTTTCAAAAATTCTGTGGATAAAAGATTAGTTATTCTCTTTGGCTGGTCCTGCTATGCCACCTGCTTTTGCATCTATGTCTGTCTGTCAGACATTAGCTGTCTGGCCTAAGAACATAGCTCAGGACCCTGGACTCATTCTGGCAGATTCCTCTGTCCACCAACATCTGGAGCCATTTTCCCTGGCCTTGCACTGCTGTGTTGATGGATTGGTGGCTGCACTTCACCATATGTCCAAGATGAGCCTCCTTTCAGTGCAGGTGAAGGCTCATTTGATTCAAGTGTTGGTCTGTATAATTTCTGTACAAGAAAATCATCATGAGAATGCTTCTTTGGAGACTTCTTGGACACTTACATCAAGAAAGTAACGGGGGGGTAATAATACACTCTTACCCTAGAAGAAGAAGACAAAAGCTTTAGCGAGCAAACCCTCAGTTCCTGAGATGAAGAAGATTCATTTCATTTCTTTCAAGCTCAAGCCCAGCTCCCATTTCTGCCATAACACTTGAGCCTCCGAACCCACCAAATCTGGGAACAAGCAAGATTGGGTGAGTGCTTGTTGGTTTTATGGTCATCTTGACCTAGGACATTTCAGATGCTTAGGTCCAGAATATTGTATCCAGGGACTACAAACTAAAGTTTCCATTTCTACCTCCACTCTGTTTCATGCTGTCAAAACTGCCATCCTCCCAACAAATGTGTGTGAATCTTTACTACTTTGCAGCAGGGCAGTAATTCCCCTTGTCACAGAAGAGAAGAGGTTTTAGGGATTCTATTTAAACCTGTTCATTGCCCCCAAGGCCAAACAATGTATTCACCCCATTCTAAAACTGAAGATTTGTAACAGGTTCTTTTGGGTTAAAAAATTACATATGCAGTCTGTCTGGCCAGTCATCACTTCCCTTCAACCTGAGGGAACTTTATCAAGCCATTAACCACTTGCTTCCCCCCTCCTGCAAATATACTGCAGAGGAACAGCACGGGCAGGTTCAGTTAGTTAGTTTTACTTTGTTTCGAACACGTAAAAAAGAAAAAAAAACATATAAAATAAAAGAAGTAATCAATCACAAAAAAAAAAACTAGTTACAAAAGGAAACAAAAAAAGAACTATAAAAAATAATTTAGTTTACATATCCAAAAAAGAATGGGAAGAAGTATAAACGTATCTAATCCCACTCCTTCTCCATAATTATTAATAAACTATTCAATGTTCCATCACTATAAAGTCCTACAATAATTAATAATTCAAAAATACTGTAATATACTAATTAACAATAATCAAACTAGTCTTGTCATGATTAAGACTGCTCCAGGTTAGTAGCATGCAGCGCAACCGCTCAGGCATGCAGAATGCCCCTCCTGTGATCAATGTGTCCAATGGACACAGCAGATCACTGTTACCGGTATTCAGTAACTGGCTATCATGCGATCCTTATGATTGGTCATAGCGATCATATGATAACAATGTAAACACCCTAAAAAAAAAGTGAGAAAGAGAAAAAAAAACCCTAAGTGGGACTTTAAATGGGAGGACCAACTCAACAAGAAAGAAAAAATGTGCATATATAAAACATAATCAACATTTATTGATACAATTAAAAATAGTGATCAAAAATACACAATAAATCAAGCCAAAATAGGATTGGCTTGATAATTGTTTGATTACATATCTCCCAAGGGGTTAATCACCAATACATTTTTTCATAGTCACAGTATGTCTTGCCCTATATTGTGTATTCGGGTGAGTTACTGCCTTTTTCTCCCCTCCCCCCCCCTTTTTTTTTTTTTATATGCCAGTGACTAAATTTAAACCTTATAACCTCTAGATTACGGAATATCCCCTATTCAGGTGGATGACGCCTAACCGCTCCATAAAATTATACTAAGTATCCTGCTGCTTCGGGTTAGTATTCCATTCCAGGAGGCTTCTGGGACAGCATAATAGTATTTATTGTCATTATTATTTACACATTGTTCTCTCTCTTCTTTGTTATCCATTTAGATGATAGTGTTGTTTTTAATTTATCGACCACTTACCCCTGAGGAAGATATCTACTTGCTAACATCGAAACACGTTGGGTCTTCTTCTGCCCCTTCCAATGTGGCAGATCAGTGCTCTTTTTTAACCCACTCTTTTCTTGTTATGCCGTGTCCGGACCCTACTGGGGACATTGTTTTCTGTGTTTTGCTGTCATTATGTGTACTTGTCCTATTTTGGCTTGATTTATTGTGTATTTTTGATCACTATTTTTAATTGTATCAATACATGTTGATTATGTTTTATGCATGCACATTTTTCCTTTCTTGTTGAGTTGGTCCTCCTATTTAAAGTCCCACTTAGGGTTTTTTTTCTCGTTCTCATCTAACCATCAGGGATGGGGAGAGACCATCTCCAATCCACTTGATGTCCTAATAATTTAGACTACCCAAGAAATACAATCCTTAAAAAAAAAAGTGAACACTGTGTATTTGTTTAGCAGCTGACACACAAAAGGTGTGCATACAACCTTCAAATAATCATAAAACAAAAAAAGGTGTGCAGCTCTTCCTGGGATAAGTAAATAACAGTCATAAATTGTAAATAAAGTCCAGATATATGAATCCATGACTTGACTTAACCAAGTTTTAAGTGAAAAAAATCAGCATGAGATAAACATCACCCAATGTGCTTGGAAACAATTTGTCACACACATGTACCTCCACCAATCTATACACTCACCAGATGGCTAATGATAATGCGCCTTACATCATTACTCTGAGTTGAAAAGACATTTCCCCCTGGTTTAGTGGTAGAATGGTGGTCCTTGATAAAGTCAGGCACTTGCAAAAGAAGCTCACCCATGGGAGCCCAAATGATTCTCATATAGTCTAGTAATTTATTAAACTCAAGTGCAAAAGTTGCAGCATAGAGTGTGCATACGCAAGAGTTCCGACATGGCCACTTAGCTGGGAGCTCCGCGCTGCCGCCAGCCAACGGATCCCGCCCTGACTCCCTGTGCCCGTAGAGACTGCAACAGAGGGGGGGATCCCAACCCCTGAACGGATTGGCGACACCCCTGCATGGTCGGCCCAGCGGCTAAAAAAGATTTGAGCCAGCTATTCGCGGCGACCTCCCAGCCTGGGTGCACCAAGATGGCCGCCGCTCTGACCACAGCTCCAGGACACCTCAAGACTCGCTCATCTCACGACTCTAGCTGCACAAGCCCACAAGAACACAGGCAGGCGATCTCTCCTGCCACCCTCAGCTATACCCCCATAGCACAACGGAGCTAGCTACAGATGGCTACACCGTCTCCCACCTCCACAGAATCACTGCTAGGCCGTGTCCAGAGGGACTGTGTGTCTTCCCCCCTGGGGCCTAACATTTCTACCCTACAGTCGCCAGGCACCCCAAACCAAGGGTTCTCCCTCCAGGTAGAGGACCTATACCTGAAATTCTCAACACTGCTGGAGAGGGCTTTAGCCAACACTGCGGCGAAAATAACGGTGGGAGATTAAAACCGACTTCCAAATGTTGGGGATCAGAATGGAGGTGATGGAAAACAAACTCGATCGCTCTGCGGTGGTTTCTAACCAAAACTCTGACCTTATTTCCACACTCCAGGACCAATTGCACACCGCTATGCCTATGATCGATGATTTAGAAAATTGATCCAGAAGATACAATTTCAGAGTGAGGGGTCTGCCGGAAACGATAACAGAGGTCACTGAAGCTATCCAAGAGTTGATAACAAACCTGCTGCCCAACACCCCAGCACACAGTTTGGAACTGGATAGGGTCCATAGAGAGCTGGGTCCCCCTAAAAAGGATGGCTCCCCGAGAGACATTATAATAAAACCCCAATTTTAAGCTATCAAGGAAAGGGTCATGAAACAATCTCGCTCAACTGCTTGGATCTTATGTAAGGGGCATCCGGTACAAGTGTTCGCAGACTTATCACCCTCCACCATTCAAAGACGAAGTACCTTAAAACCACTCTTAAATGTGATATCACAGAAGGAAATTAAATACAAATGATCCTTTCCATTTGCGGTCAAGTTCACTTTCAAAGGTCGGGACTATCATCCCTCCAAGAAGGAGAGAGACTGCTGCTACATCTGAAATTGATATCTCAGGAGTCTGACATGGAAACTTCAAGCATCATCCCAAGCTCAGCCAAGAGACAATCTCTTACCAGTCCCAGGACACCGATGTGGGAAAAAGCTAAACCGAAACGGCCAATGGTCCAACCTGAAGTGGTCCCTCCAACCAAAATTGGGTCATAACCCTTTTGTCTTATTAGCCTTTTCCAAGTTCTCTTGTTCAGGGGCTAAATACTTCCTGCTGGACTCTACCCAGTTCTACTCTATATATGTTTTGTGGTCTAGACACTTTTGATTGTAATTTTACACTCAGGGTCACTCACCTTGCCTTCGTTTACTAATTTTATTCTACATAATCCCCACCCGAACCGTCAGCCCGGACCGGACTGTTTGCTTAACTCCTCTATTCCAAGTAAATAAGGAGGTTCAGTTATCACCTGCATGGGTTCTGATCACAAATTTTAGAGGCTAACCATACTGAAGCCGGGGTAGCCGGGATAGTAAGATATGGTTTAATGTGAGCTCTTACACTGTTCTTGTTATTAAGCTTGTTATACAGGTAACTTTTGAAGGGGTGGCCCCCCTTTTTGGGTATATCGTATCTCCCTTCCTATAATAGTGTGGGTTTAGGATCTTCTCATTCTAGGCCTGGCCCCGGGGGATATTCTACTGACTCTTGGACACAGGTTGTACTGGGCTCAGGGCTTAAATAGTTGCATTGTAAGTTTGGTTCAATTTCATAGGGTTCCTTGGTGGGGGGTGGTCCCCCTGCACCTCCACCTGTCCCTCTGACTCCCTCAGGTCACTGGGGGACAGGTTGTCTGGCCTTTGTTGCTGGGCACGTGTGTAATTTTGATGGGGTGGCCCAGGGGTCTTTCTTCCTCCTGGGTCACGTCTCCCTTCCTTTGGAGAAATCAGTGATTGGATTAATTGCTTAACTGTATAGCTTATTTTTTGTTTCCCACTTCTCCATTTTCTCTCTCTTCTATGCTTCTCCTCTTTGGCTATCCCCTTAGCTTACTCACAATTTTCCTTGTTCTATTTTTGCACACTAGTGTTGTTGCCAGCCAGGTCGCCTCCATTTTCACTTGGAAGTCTGGTATGTTCACTTGCTCATGTTCCTAATGAGGTTGGCGGATTAAATCGAGGGAGGGTAAGTGACTACAGATGCACAATCTCCTCATATTACAAGATCAATGGCTGACCCCAACCGTTCTCCCCTTCATGTAGCCTCGCACAATGTGCAGGGTTTAAACTTCCCCCTGAAGCGCAGAAAAATATGCGATCACTACAAGTTCCTCATATTTGATATCATTCTGCTTCAAGAAACTAATTTTCCCTCCCAATACAATCCTAAATTTCTGCATTCCCACTTTCCACACTTTTATCTCGCCAACGCGGCTAATAAAACCAAAGGGGTCGCTATCCTGATATCCAAAACATGCAACTTTACATGGCTCTCTGACCTTAAAGACCCTGATGGAAGGTATATTTTGGTAGGGCACATAGAGGGTCAAATTTTCTCATTGGTCTCATATTACGTCCCTAACAAGGGACAGACCCGATTTTTTCACCATCTGCTCGATTCTTTATCCCCCTTCCTGGAAAGCACGGATCTTCTCGGAGGTGACTCTAATAAGGCCTTTGATCAAAGCCTAGACAAGACAAAGCCCCCAGGGCATCAACTATTGCGCCCTACTAAAGCCAGCCTCTGCATTGCCAAATTACTCCATTCCCATTACTTAGTTGATGTATGGAGGGAAGTTAACCCCTCGGCCAGAGTTTATACTCACTATTCGAGCCCGCACAACTCATATGCAAGGATTGATCACCTATTCACCCCTGCATACAGTATACCTAACATTCTAGATTCCAGTATCCATGACACAGTCCTCTCGGATCACGCTGTGGTTTCCCTCACTCTCCGCACCCAGTCCAAAGCATTTCATACCCCCCATTGGAGACTGAACGAGTCCCTCCTGTCGGACCCGGTACGCATGGTAGAAATTGATAAAAGCCTGCAGGAGTACTTCCTGCTCAACACTACAGAATCAGTTTGGGCAGCTCATAAAGCCTTCATAAGAGGGAAGATCATACAGATGGCGACCAAAATCAAAAAAGAGAGAAGGGCTGATTTAATGAGACTAGAAGAAGCCTTTTTATCCATTGGGGCAGAGCATAAAGACAACCCCTCTCCTCATTTATTAGACCGTCTAGACAGGGCTAGACTAGAGCTAAACTTGGCCCTCATAATGAAAGCGGAGTGAGCATAAATTCCACACACAGGGGAACAAGATGGGCTCTCTATCAACAAGAAAGCTGACCCCACGCTTCAAACATTTCTCACTACCCAAGATCAGGGTTGCGGGAAACCCCCCCAACAGCAAATCCAGACAAAGTGTTAGAAGCCTTTCATAATTTCTATGAGAAACAATATAGTTCCTCGCCAGCAGAAAAGTTAAAGGGGACGTCTAGGTTCCTTGATGGCATTCCAGTGCCGCTTCTCTCGGATATGCCCAGAAAACTTATGGATGCAGCTTTTACCGAGGAGGAGGTCCTGGAGGTCATTAAGGGACTCAAGCGGGATCAGTGCCCGGACCAGATGGCCTTTTATAAAGCACTGGCTAACAACTTAGCGCCTCACCTAGTTTGATTCTTTAATGCTAAAATGAAAGGAGACCCCCTCAAGACTCATCTAAACACAACATTTATTACAGTAATCCAGAAGCCCGAAAAGAATCCAGAGGTAGTCAATAATTACCGTCCAATTTCCCTGATAAACAACGACCTGAAAATCCTTATCAAAATCCTTGCTAACCATTTGGCCTCATTTATAAGCACCTACATACATAAGGATCAAGTAGGCTTTATACCTGGTAGGCAGGGCCCTGACAAAATCAGACGGGCTATTAACATAGTCACCATACTTCAATCTAACTGGCCTGGAGGTCCTAAACATGAAGGTATGCTACTCTCCATAGATCTACAAAAGGTTTTTGACTTCGTCTCTTGGCCCTATCTGTTTTCACTATTAGAATGCTGGGGTTTTGGCCAACAATTTCTGAGTCTTATTCATGCCCTCTACTCCCACCCGCAGGCCTTGATAAAACTGCAGGGTTTCTTCTCCAAACCTTTCCCCATTAGAAAAGGCACCAGACAGGGCTGCCCCTTATCACCCTTAATTTTTGCCATTGCGATTGAGACTCTAGCCCTCTCTATAAGACATAATCCTGACCTTAAAAGAGTCATGTGCGGCCAACAGTAACACAGACGTGGCCTTTTTGCGGATGACGTCCTGTTATTCATAACCTCCCCCATGACTACCCTCCCTATCCTCTCTTCTTTACTAGAGAACTTTTCTAAAATCTCAGGCCTACAGGTTAACTTCACTAAGTCTCAGGCACTTAATGTCTCACTTCAACCTGAAATTGTTACCATGTTAAAAAAGGATTTTAAGTTTGAGTGGAATAATTCCTACATTAGATATCTGGGCATTAACCTCACACCCACATTTCAATCCCTTTATGCTAACAACTACCCACCCATGTTTCGTAAACTAGAGGCTGACTTGAACGTTTGGTCTAAACAGGAAATCTCTTGGTTGGGAAGAATAAACTCGGTGAAAATGACCCTCTTGCCTAGACTTCTTTACCTTTTCCGCTCCCTGCCCATTCCAATAGGAAAGGACCACCTTTCATCATTCCAAAGTAAAATACTTAAGTTTACCTGGGGGAGTGCAGGATATAGGATTCCTCAACAATCTCTTTACCACCACAGGCGGAGGGGAGGTCTTGGCCTCCCGCACCTTCTCAAGTACTACTTTGCGGTCAGATTATCACAATTATCCTTAGTCTATGCCAGATGAGAGAAAGCAGACTCGGTGCGAATTGAGCGGCAGGCCACACCACTCCACACACTAGACTATATTTTGTGGTGCTCTCCCAAAAACAGGCCCCCGGTCATGGCCCCGACTCTTTCACACGCATTGGCGTTATGGGATAAACTTAGCCGTCTCTCATCACTAGTCTCTCCTGCCAAACCGTTAGCGCACCTGTTTCACAACCCAGATTTTCCACCAGGGTTAGACATTAAAGCTTTCCAATGGTGTCTAAATAAAGGGCTTTTTCGAATAGGACATTTCTACACCTCCTCAGGCCCAATCTCCATTAGTCATTGTGTGAGTAAACTGGACCTTCCTAACTCAGAAAGATTCAGGTTCAGCCAAATTTCCAACTTCCTACACAAAAATTGGAAAGAGAAACCTCTTCCTCCTAGTTTTACAACCTATGAACGGTGGTGTGGTTAGTCTGTTGAACAAAAAGGAGGCATCTCGGTCATTTATGAGGCTCTTACGAGGCCCTTGGAGAAATCCGCTTTCATGACAGCTTGGGAATCAGACTTTCAGTTTCAATGGGACCTTGACTGTTGGCAAACTGCTTTCTTCAAATCATTCAAAGGTGTGTTAAACACAACCATAATGGAAGCTAGTTTAAAGGTCTTATCGAGATGGTACCTCACCCCTGCTAGGCTAGCAAGGTATTACCCGTTGGCAGATCCTAGTTGCTTCAGAGGCTGCCAACTGTCAGGGACCATGACACACATATGGTGGGAATGCCCCAGAATACACTCTTTTTGGTCTCAAATTTTTCAGCTAATCAAGAGGGTCAGAGGTTGCCAACGTCCAAGGTCCCTTTCTATTGCATTGCTAAATGAATTTCTCCTGCAGATGCCTAAGCCGACCCGTAAATTGATTCATCATATCCTCTTAGGGGCCAAGATCACTATAGCAGGGGCGTGGAAACAGCAGAAGGTGTCGCTGAGACCGATTAAACGCAAAATTTCATGGCTGATGACCCAAGAAAAAATGGTCAGTATCATATCGGACAGCTTGCATAAATTTGAAATGGTTTGGGAGCCCTGGGTGACACATGTGGGCGTTTCCTTTATACCTGGTGCTCCAGCTATCTAGGCCCTTAAAGGAGGGTGACAAGGCTGGCAAAATACTCTTCTCTACTCTTCTCTCTTAAGTTCTAGTTGTTTCTATCTCTTTTTCCGTTTCCCTTCCCTCCTTCTTGTCTTTTCTCTCCCCATCAGAAGGTCTGTGCAGGTTATGTTAGTTGACTCTAGGGTAGGGCGTGGCCTGGCGCTGGACCAAGATGGACGCGTGATCAGAGCGTTCTGTCTGCCGGCGGCCTAACATCAGCTTTCTCAGCGGAGCCGACCACCCAATCCACCTGAAAATGACAGGCAGAAGCTCCTCAATGACCCGGGGACACCCGGAGGCCGGGACTCCGCTCAGCCGCACCATCCCAGCGCTGTTCCGGACCAGCCAGCAGGACACGCAGGCCTCACAGCAGGCCTCTGAAGGAGGAGCGACCTACATCGCCCTCGAGTCAGGGCACGGCCACCAGCCGAACACACACCAGGCACAGCCGCAGCCTGCGCCGTTCCTAAGCCTGGCGGATCTCCAAGCAGTGGCTGCCGATATAAAGGGCACCCTGACAGCAGCGATAGCGGAGCTCAAGTCGGATCTCAAGTCCGTAGCCACCCGCCTGGATTATGTGGAGGACGCGACTGCGACACATGGGGCCGCCATCCAGCAAGTTCAACAGACGGTCAGTATACAAGCTCAGCATTTACTTGATATACACCGCCACATGGAAGATATCGATAACAGGGGGCGCAGGCGAAATCTATGGTTCAGGGGGGTCCCAGAATCGGTTGAGGGCCCACAGATCCAACAAGCAATATGGGCAATATGCAACACTCTCCTGGGCAGGCCGCATGATGCCCCCATTGAATTTGAAAGGTGCCATCGGGCATTAAGACCAAGGGTACAGGACACAGAACCCCCTAGGGACATAATCTGCTGCTTTGTTAGCTTTACACAGAAGGAAGAAATTTTAAGACAAGCCCGCACTCAAGGCCAGCTGCATCATGACGGCAGAACAATCCAGATTTATCAGGACTTATCTCCCATCACGCTGCAGCAGAGGAGAGAACTGCGCCCCCTGCTCACTGCCCTAAGAGAACGCCGGATAATGTACCGCTGGAAATTCCCTTTCTGCCTGGCGGCCACCCTGGGCAATAGAACGGCCATGCTGCGAACCCCTGCTGACCTACCAGCATTCTGTGACACTCTGGGCCTACCACTGATCCCTGTTCCAGAATGGCTTAGCACATTTATGCAACCTGAACCCTGGATATCCACACGGCAAGAAGACACACCACGATCTCGCAGGAACAGACAACGAAGGAGAAGGTCCTCTTCAGATTCCCCCAGAGAACATCCAGATGACATGATCACCGAAAGACCAGCAAGGACAAAACCGTCCTCAGCGAGGAGAAAAACAGACCACTAAATCACCTCTCATCACCTCCTTCTTTCACCGACCACTGACCAAAGACATTGACTTGAAGAGACGCTGACATCCAAGCCTCCCACGATGCCTACTGTACAGGACTCCATGAAAACAGCCTTCATACGATCAATACAATACTGCTATGACCCAAGCGCTGAAATCTGCCGGCCCACCTGAAAATGATCTATTAGAATGTGGAGCCAAAAGGTTGAAAATGACACCCATCACCAAACCTCACGATACTGATCTCCCACCTGTCGCTTGACGCATGTCTTTCCACCCGCAACCGGATAACATTTGTCTTGCATGTAGTGACTGATGAGCGACCCAAACAGGTGATGCTACCTGACCACCCTCTCAACCCGAGGATCACTGACTGACACACCAGGCATCGCGGAATGAAGACTGCACAGCCTAATGAGCCCTGAATCCATAAAGCTGTTTTGAGAAGAAGACTCAGCCTCCTTGTATTGACGATACCCAAAGCAGTTCCCCATCGGACTAACTTAGACTTCTGATGACTATGTACTAGCTCTTCCTAAGATTTGTTGTATACTTTCTTCTTTTGTTTGTGCGTTTGGGGTGTGCGGCCCTCCCGCGCCTGGGGTCTCGGCGGGGGCCCCCCTGTCCCCCCTTCTGTTAGCACTCCACCCGGGTCCACTCGGGGGGGCGGACGGGGGGGTCCTTACTCGGGGCCACAGTTTCCGGGTGGCCGCGACTTGGATGCCCCAACCAGCTAATGCCTTGATGTTTTGTTTATCTGTTTATCTTTTACTGTTTAACTCTGCTGATTCTATGTTAACTAAGAAATACACCCTGGCCTCAGCACAGTAATATGACACCCTCGAAAAGAGGAGTCCTCAGATGACTGGAGACCATCGTCACCCCTGTCGGGCGGACTCACGTATGGGCCCGACAGGGAGGCAGGGACCCCAGCCCAATGAGCCACATAAAAATCTCTGCCCAAAAGAGATGCCAGTGGGAGGAGGGATGCCCTGGATGGGCGCTCCCCGTTCCCTGATTTGGGCGGGGGGTCTTCTAGGGTTGCCCCCCCTTCCCACTGGGGTGCGTCGGCCCCGGGTAACTCTGACTTGTATAGAAACACCTTTGGGCCGCCGGCAACACAAATCTCTGTCGGATCTTAGCCCCAGCCACTCCACCCACACCTAAGTGGCAGGGTCCTGTTGGACCCCTACCAACTTTCCCATCACCAAATTTCCCCCTGAGGTGACACAGCAGGACTGCTCTCACCTATGGTAGACATCACACGCTCCCTCCGATAACCCTACTGTTAGATCTTCTCTCCAACTTCATACAGCCTCCCGTTTCGTGCCCCCCCGCCTCCTCCCCCTTCCCCTCCTTTTTTTTTTCCCTACTCACCCCCTTCCTTTCCCACCAATCTAGCTCACTCGCCCCAGCGCCCCCAATATCCCTCCCCAACAACCAGCTGCTCTCTCCCCACCCCCGCCTCCCCCTGAATAAATTACTGAATCAATAGCCTTCAAAATGACCCACCCCAAGGCAAGATCTACCCCATCTCACTCAAAATTTACTCGCTCAATTCACGGGGATTAAACATCCCCGAAAAAAGAAGCAGCGTACTTGCTGAGGCAGCAGGAACGAAAGCCCAGATTCTATTCCTTCAGGAAACCCATTTTAAGACGGGATCGGTCCCACGACTTTACTCAGCTCGCTACCCCACAGCATTCCACTCCTCCTGCCCAATCTCAAAATCCAAGGGAGTCTCCATCCTCTTAGCCAAATCTGCCCCATTCACTATCTCGGACCAATTGACAGACAGGGAAGGCAGATATATCTTTATTAGAGGCTCGTGGAGAGGAAAACCTATCATGCTGGCCAACATTTATTGCCCTAATGTCCGGCAAGTCCCCTTCTTAAGAGAGGTTGCAACCCAACTGACCCTTTTCCAAAGGGGTATGGTGATTCTGGGAGGAGACTTTAATATCCCTCTCGTCCCCCTTCTAGACACCTCCACAGGGACCTCATCTCTCCCTTACTCAGCCTTGAGACAAATCTAAATACAATTAGCATCATTGGCCCTACACGATACCTGGAGAACCCTAAATCCACGAGAACGTGACTACACGTTCTATTCCCCACTACATCGCAGATACTCCAGGCTGGATTACATTTTTCTCTCACAACCTGACTTACCATTTCTGCACCAGACCTCAATAGAACCCATGGTCCTCTCAGACCACCACCCGGTGACCCTTACCCTATCTTTCCCAGAACAAACTACCTTCACTAAGACTTGGAGAATGGACGCATCCCTCCTCTCGGACCCAGTGGACAACCTGGCCCTGAGGGAAGGCATATCAGACTTCTTCACCCACAATGACACACCTGGAGTGCCCCCCTTAACTCAATGGGAGGCACACAAGTGTGTCATCAGGGGCCATCTCATGGCACTATCAGCCAAGAAGAAGAGAGAACACAACGCCAGACTTCTGGAACTCTCTGACACAATTGCCACCCTAGAAAGACAACATAAACAATCGCTCGCGCTACAGACAGCGCAGGAGCTCTCAGAAACCAGAACACTCCTCGTGGAGGAACTACATAAAAGAGCCCGACGCAGATTTCTTCTTACACAAAAACTTTTTTACGAATCTGCAAATAAACCCGGTCGTCTGCTCGCTAAAGCGATTCAACAGCGAAATCTTGCGAACACAATTCATCACATCACTGACTCACAGGGGAGACACCATCAGAGCAACGTGGAAATTGCTGAGCAATTTCAACAATTCTATAGCAAACTCTATAACCTCGACTTAACAGAACCCAAAACCCAGCCCACGAGAGGAAATCTCATCAGAGACTTCCTCCACCAACATGGACCCAAGGCCCTCTCAGAAACAGAGGCGCGGGCATTGGAGGCCCCCCTGACATCTGAAGAGCTGGCTACAGCTTTAAAGGCCATGAAACCTGGCAAAAGCCCTGGGCCGGATGGTTTTCCGGTCCAGTACTACAAAAACTTCTTCGACCTCTTAGCCCCCAGATTTCTCGCAGCCTTCAATACCCTAGCAGACACACAATGCGATTCACAGAGATTATTGGAGGCGTACGTAATACCTAAAGATGGGAAAGACCCGGCGAACGTCGCAAACTATCGCCCCATTTCCTTACCAAACGTTGATGTGAAGTTATTCGCCAAAATTCTAGCTACCCGACTAGCCTGTCACCTGCCCACCTGGATCGGGCTAGACCAGGTTGGTTTTATCCCTGGCAGAGAAGCCAGGGACAACACCATCAAAGCCCTGAACCTACACCATTGGCTCACGAGCATGCAACAGGAGGGATTTTTCCTGGCCATGGACGCAGAGAAGGCTTTCGACAGGGTGGCCTGGGACTACATGGAGGCTACTCTGAATCAGCTGGGACTTAAAACTCGGATGTGCACCTTCATCATGTCTCTTTACCACAACCCAAGTGCCAGAGTCAGAGTCAATGGCCACCTGTCGGAAGCCTTCTCGGTCCATAATGGCACCAGGCAGGGCTGCCCCTATCCCCGCTACTGTATATTCTAACATTAGAGCCCTTCCTCAGAGCGATCAGAGCAAACAAAAATATAGTGGGAATAAAAGTCCAAAACAAAGAATTTAAAGTTGCAGCTTTTGCTGACGACATCCTTCTTTTCCTCTCTAAACCAAACATCTCTCTCCCCAACCTTATGGCGGCCCTAAAACAATTTGAAATAATCTCCAACCTTAAAGTCAACTACTCCAAGTCGTTTGCTCTGAATGTGACCCTTCCCCCTGACCAACAACAAGACTGTCAAAAGAACTTTCCTTTCCATTGGCAAGATGACTGTATCACCTACCTAGGTATCCTACTGCCCCGTAAGCTCTCCGATCTATTGCATAGGAACTTTACTGCGGAACTGCAAGCGGTCCGGCAGGACTTACTGAGATGGGGCAAACTCCCAATCTCGTGGTTCGGCCGAGCGGCTCTACTGAAGATGGTAGTCCTCCCCCGTCTCTTGTATAAACTGCAAACAATTCCGATCGCACTTCCTCACTCCTTCTTCAGACAATATAAGATGATATGTCGCAAGTTCCTCTGGTCGGGTAAACCAGCTCGTATTGCCTGGTCAAAACTTATTTTGACAAAGGCTCAAGGAGGTATCGGACTCCCGGATCTCCATAGATATTACCGAGCGACCCACTTAGCCAGGGTTGTAGACTGGTCTGTCCATGCACATTGTAAGGGTTGGGTACTTCTAGAAAGCCTGACTGCACAGATAGACCTAAAGACCGCCCCCTGGTTGCACGTGAAACATATCTCCAAGTCAGCGCAAGCTCACCCTCTCACTAATGCGACCCTATCAGAATTTGACAAAGCCTGCTCAACAGACTCTGTTTCTTCGAATCTCTCCCCCCTCACCCCCCTTTGGGGGAACCCGGAGTTCCCACCGGGGATATCTGGTAAGTTCGCCAAAACAGAATGGCCTCATGATACGATGACAGCCCAACACTTTTTCCGAAGGGGGAGACTTCTGAAACAGTCGGAACTAGCCGAATCCTCAAACACAGGCTCCTTCCCATTTTGGTCCTAAATGCAGGTCAAACATTTTCTTGAGGACAAATCTCGTAAGGCCCACTTCGCCAGACCTCTCACCCTCCTGGAGTCACTTTGCTCCCGTTCATCTCCACAAAGCCATGTAATAGCAGCCCTACATTCATCTCTGTCTGCCACACCCGAGACACTCTTACAATCTGAGCACGTTTACTGGAATGGCATAACGGGCAGGGAGCTGGAACAAGAGGACTGGGACCGTATCCATCTTTATGTACATAAAGGCTCCTTAAACGTTTCCATACAGGAAAATGGTTACAAAATCAAATCACGGTGGTACAGAACCCCAGACCTAATACACAAATTCTGTCCTTCCGTCTCAGACAGATGCTGGAGATGTGGCACAGACAAAGGTACATTTCTCCATATCTGGTGGGACTGCCCCCTTCTACTCCCTTACTGGACAGAGGTCCATGCATTGGCTACACAAATCTCAGGCCTCCCTCTGGAATTCAGTCCGGTACAATACTTGCTGCATCTATCAATGATCCCCAAAAAAACATACTTCAAATCAATAGCAATGCATTTGATCAACGCTGCAAGGATGTGTATCCCCGTGCACTGGCGTTCAACGTCACCCCCAACAATTGCTGAATGGTTCCGCCGTATTAACAGAGTAGCAGAAACTGAAGAACTAATACATATCTCACAAGACAACATCCCCAAGTTCTCCAGAACATGGGAACCCTGGCTATCCTTTAGACTCACAGGAAAATACTCAGATTTGAGCAACACACCTTGAGTTATAGGCTTACAATAACCCTCTTACATAGTAGAACACGCCACCCCACACCTGCCCTACTTTAGGTAGGCTACCAAGAACAAGAGAGAGCAGCTGGTTCCCCCCCTTTCCCTCGCCCCAGGACTTCATTTACATTGCTCTCACTATAGGATTCCCATCTCCCTACCAACACCTCCCCCTTCTGCACCCCTCACCCTTCCCGCCCCACCTCCCCACCTCTTGTTTCTGGGCCCCTTCCCTCCCCCATCCCCATGCTTCATTAACCCAAACTTTGCAATATCGAACCCCCACAAAGATCCAGGTACCTCCCTGCTCCCCCCTCGGGCACACTTAGCCCTCTTTAATTGGAGAAAGTCTGACAGGTAAAGCGCAAATGCCTCAGACTGCTGGGAGCGTACTTATACTCAGCTACTGTTGTGAAATGTTGGCCCCCAGGCCAAAGCTATTCAGATTGTTTGAAACCTGATGAAAAACTATACAACCTTCATTGAAGTTCTATTTAACCTGTTGACATTGCACTTTGTGAGTGATTTCAATGTTTTGCAACTTGTCGCTATTTTCACTTGCTATACTGTCTGGAAAACTTCTTTAACCCTCAATAAAACTTTTTGTGAAAAAAAAAAAAAAATGTTAGTTGACTCTAGGTGAGAAGATCCTCCGGACTGTACATACTATGCATAATTTCTGCCGAGTTATTCCTTCAGACCTTTGGGAGTAAGTGTTGGGCCCCAGGCTCCCCTTGGTGGTTGGGGGGTGGGGCTGCCTACGCTCTCAGCACAATGAGTTCCCTTTTGTGGTGCTGGAAGATGGGTGGTCCTGCCCGCTATCCCCCTAGAATAGCTATCTTATGCATATTGGGGAGGCAGGGCCATAGTCAGCAAAGAGTTCCGACCACCCAGTAGTTGTTGGGACCTCTGCCACTGGGCTGACCTGGACCAATGCATGTATTATATTTGCTAACTGCTCTTACTTCTTGCCTTCTGCCTATAGTGTGTTCTTTCATTGTTATTGTTAAACCTGCCAGATCTTGTTCATATGAAGCTATGGTCAGCATCTGAGTTGTATACTTGAAACATTTGCAATAAAAACCTTTTGAAAATAAAAAGTTGCAGCATGAAAACAAATAAGACCAAAAACTTACATAATCAGCCACCGCTCCTACCACGAGGAAGTGGTAGCAATGACATCAGCATGTAGGCCCCTCCCAACGCATTTTGTGTCATGCACATTCTCAAGGGTGAGTGATAGGCGGATTAAAAAAGAGAAAAGTAACAAAATTGAGTATCAAATTATCTCTTTTTTTATTTAGTTTTTTTTCACATACTGCTCCTGATCACCACCACAACAGTCATATTATAATGCTGCACTGCACTGTTGAAAGTATGTAAAAAAAATTGCGGGAAAAAAAAAATTATTGAATTGCTTCATTTAAAAAAAAATATTGACAAAAAAATCCAAATTAAAATAACTCGCCATACCTCTTACTAAATGTCTCAAACTGTCTACTTTCCAAAACAGGGTCAGGTTTGATCAATTTTCAAATATACGCTTAATTACCAAAAGTATTGAGGCGCCTGCATATGAACTTTTAATTGCATTCCAGTCTTAGTCCATAGAGTTCAATATTGAGTTGCAGCTATAACGCCCTTTGCAGCTATAACAGCTTCAACTCTTCTGGGAAGGCTGTTCACAAGGTTTAGGAGTGTGTCTATGGGAAGTTTTGACCATTCTTCCAGAAGTGCATTTGTGAGGTCAGGCACTGATCTAGTCCAGAAGGCCTGGTTCATATTCTCCGCTCTAATTCATCCTAAGGTGTTCTATCAGATTGAGGTGCAGGACACAGAATTAAGGGAACAGAGGTTACAAGAAGGAGAGAAAGGTGATAAAAATTCAGACAGATAAAGGGACACAAGTATGAGCCCTGGGAAACACTGAACTTGACTAAACCAACTACAGACTGGAATCCTCCAAGCGAAACAAAGTGACAGCAATCACTAAAATACCACTTAAACCATTTCAGAGTCAATTCTAAGACTACAAATATGGTTTTAAGGTGAGAGAATAAAAGATTTTGGTCCACAGTATTAAAGGCAGAACTAAGATCCAGTAGAATACAAATAGTTAGTGAGCTGGAATCGGAAGCTAACAGAAGATCATTAATTTCTTTGACGGTTTCTGTGCTGTGCAGTTGCTGAAAAACAGATTGGAGGGGTTAAACTAGGTTATTTAACCCCTTTCTGTCCGGCCTATTGACAAATGATGGCTGGGATGTGGCTTCGTTATCCTGACTGGACGTCTATTGACGTCCTCAGAATAACCTGCGATCGCGCGCCCGCGGGGATCGGTGGTGCCGTGGGTCAGTCTGACCAACCGCATAACCGATCGTGGTAAAAGGCTTCCATTGGAAGCTTTTTACCACGTGATCAGCCATGACCTGATCACAGTGTAAACAGGAAGAGTCATTTATCGGCTTTTCCTCTACTCAGGTGTGCAAACCTGAGTAGTGGAGAGCCGATTGGCAGGTCTCCTGATGGGGGGGCTGCGCTGAACATTTATCAGTGCAGCCCCCCTCAGGATCACCACACTGGACCACCAGGCAGCCGACCAGGACCACCAGGGAGCCCGCCCCCCAGGGACAACATAAGGAGGCCGCCCATGGACCACCAGGGAGAAGATCTGGAGGCCACCCAGGGGACCACCAGGGAGCCCACGCTAGACCACCAGGTAAGGGGCATACAGTGCACTGTAGGGATGGCTCTGTGCCCATATGTGATGACTGCCAGTGACATCCCTAACAGTGCTATATGCACCAGTGCCATGTACCAGTGCCACCTATCAGTGCCCACAAGTGCCACCTATCAGTGCCCAGCAGTGCCACCTATCAGTGCCCATCAGTACCCAGTGCCACCTATCAGTGGCCATCAGTGCCGCCTATGAGTGCCCATCAGTGCTGCATATCAGTGCTGCTTATCAGTGCCCATCAGTGCTGCTTATCAGTGCCCATCAGTGCTGCATATATGTGCCCCATCATCAGTGCCACCTTATCAGTGCCAACTCATCAGTGCCAATCTGTACTGCCTCATCAGTGCCCGTCAGTGTAGCCTCATCAGTGCCCGTCAGTGAAGGAGAAAATGTACTTATACAAAGTTTTGTGACAGAAACAAAGAAAAACTTTTTTTTTTCAAAATTTTCGATCTTTTTTTATTTGTAGCTCAAAAAATAAAAACCGCAGGGGTGATCAAATACCACCAAAAGAAAGCTCTTTTTGTGGGAACAAAATAATAAAAATTTTGATTGGGTACAGTGTTGCACGACCGCGCAATTGTCATTCAAAGCGCAACAGCACTGAAAGCTGAAAATTGGTCTGGGCGGGAAGCGTTTTAAGTGCCTGGTATTAAAGTGGTTAAAGATGGGTAGTTACATAACTGAGACATCACAGCCCACTCAAGGATCTTGGCAAGGAAGGGTAAGTTAGATATGAGAAAAAAGTTGTTTCAATTGTCCAGAGCCATGTTGTTTTTTTTGGTACTAGTGTGATTGTGGAAGTTTTGAGGATCATTGATATAAAACCAGTGCTGAGGAAGTAATTTATTACATTGAGAATAGTGGGGCATTGAGAACTAAAACAACATTTAAAAAAATGGATGGGAATAGAATCAAGTATACAAATGGAAGATTTCATATTAGAGACTGTAGATGGGCTAAACGCCCCCTGTTCGGTTCGCAGTAGAACTCCTGAACAGTTCTTGCCCGAGCCACAAACTCCCAAAAGTCTATGGGAGCCGAACATGAAAGATCACAAGTGCCTATTTTGAACGCTTTTATGCAAGTAATTGGCCATAAAAGGGGTATGGGGGTCCGGGTACCACCCTGAGGGACATGAATCAATGCAAAAAATGTTTCAAAAACATGTCAAGTCCATTGACGTCCTGCCGGATAACCCGCAATTGCGTTCCGGCAGGGGCACGCATCACGGCGATCGGTGGTGCAGTGTGTCAGTCTGACCCACTGCATTACCGATCTTGGTAAAGAGCTTCCATCCACGTGATCAGCCGTGACCAATCACGGCTGATCACAGTGTAAACAGGAAGATATGTTTATCGGCTTTTCCTCTACTTACGTCTGCAGACGCAAGTAGAGGAGAGCCGATTGGCGGCTCTCCTGACAGGGGGAGTCTGCGCTGATTGTTTATCAGCACAGCCCCCCTAGGATCACCACCCAGGGCCACCAGGGAGCCCACCCTGACCACCAGGGAGCCCACCCTAGACCACCAGGTAACGGGCACAATGCTCAACATGGATTGCACTCAGTGCCTATTTAAGATGCCACCCAGGACCACCAGGAAACGCACACCTTACAGTGCCCTCTATCAGTGCCACCTATCAGTGCCCACCAGTGCCACTTATCAGTGCCCACCAGTGCCGTCTATCAGTGCCCAGTGCCACCTATGAGTGACCATCAGTGATGCTTATCAGTACCCGTCAGTGCTGCATGTCAGTGCCACCTATCAGTGCCCATCAGTGCTGCCTATCAGTGCACATCAGTGCTGCATATATGTGCCTCATTATCAGTGCCCATTAGTGCCGCCTCCTCAGTGCCACCTCATCAGTGCCAATCAGTACTGCCTCATCAGTGCCCATCAGTGAAGCCTCATCAGTGCCCATCAGTGATGGAGAAAATTACTTGGAGAAAACTTATTTACAGTTTTGTGACAGAAACAGAGAAAAACATATTTTATTCAGCTGTCAGCGGGGAAGCCTATTGACAGCTAATGACTCAGCGGTTGTTAAGGACACCGCAGCCGGCTTCCCGGTCCCGCTCCTTAACAACCAGCTTTTATTATGCCCTCATTGGGTAAAGCTTTGCCCAATCAGGAGACAGAATGCACAGTGCAGCGTGTAGTTCAATGCAGGGCATTCGGCGGGGTGAACACCTGCCGAACGTCCTGCAAATTTGGGTGTTCCCCGAATGTGGCTAACAGCCAATATTCGCACCAAACTGTTCGCCCAACACTATTAGAGACCATATTAGTCAGAGATACAGAGTCAAGTAGAGTGAAATGGGAGGGAGAAGAATCCATAAAACTGGGTGGGCCAGGAAGGGATGTGGAAGAAACGTGCTGTGGTAAGAATTTGATACCTTATTTTTAGAGTTGAGCGAACCCGTGGACGTTCGGTGGGTTCGGCCGAACTTCGAAAAAAAGTCTGGGTTCAGTACCGAACTTACCCCGAACTTTTCGGCACAAAAATGACTGTAAAAGAGTCCTGGAAAGTGCTAGAGGGCTGCAAAATGATTTTAGAACAATAATCTGTCCCTTACAGCAACAGCAGGAACCTCTCCCTGTCTAATAACAAGATTTTAGTAGAAGATCAAGATATCCCAGTCCAAGGACGACAACGACATTCCCTGTCTAATAACAAGATTTTAGTAAAACGTCGGGAGATCGTGAAAGGTCCTGAGAAAATGTCAGTAAAAACACGGCTTTTCAAGCCCCATTCAAGCCATGACTTGGGTCTGAAAAAAAGCTTCAAGCCGGCTTGGGTGGCTTGCAGGTGCCCAAGCGAGTTGAGATTTTTATTCCATAGTTTAAGAATGGTGTCGTGCAAAGAAGGTGTAGGGAAGGACCGGGTGGGTCAAAATACCTAAGAAGAGGGAGGGTAAAGTGAGATGAACTGAGACATAGAGACTGATTATACCAG
>BLSH010223390.1:182847-212069 GCA_018402905.1 Glandirana rugosa | reverse complement strand
CAGGATTAGAACATCCATGGACTTTGATAAGCATATGGAAAAATTTTTATTTTTGACTGTGGCAGCTTAGTGTTGTGGATAATATTTTGCTTGGTGATATTGATTATATTTGGGACACTATTTTGTTTTTTTTGTGTGTATCTAGAGAATGAAGCTGTATTGGAACCGCTGTTGTGCGCTATACACGTTTAATACTTTTGGACACTGATTCTTCATGGGACACATTTGAATGCAACATACTGTACCTTCAGGCTTCTGTTGACAGAGACCTTTTGAACAACATACCTGCATTCTGTCTGGCCCGTTGCTGTATTCAAAATGGGAGCGAGGGAGTCCTTAAACTCTTTGAAAAATGTTAAGGGGAATGTTGGGGAAATACTGCCAACATGTAGCTGTTTACTCTGCTGGAGTAATCACCCTCCTTTGGGGGTGAGTGGAGCCCAACCAGGGTTCTTGGAGGGGGTCTCAAGCTTGGGGACCTTCTGGACTTGTAGCTGCTAATCACGGACTTACTGCCTTTCTGGATTACTGCTTATCATGGACTCTGAGGGACTTGTATTGCCTTTTGTGTAGTATTACCTTAATGGACTCACGCCTTAAAAAAGGATTGCCTTATGGACTTATAAGTAGAGTTGAGCGAACCCGTGGATGTTCGGGTTTGGTCAAACTTCGGAAAAAAGTCTGGGTTCGGTACCGAACTTGACCCGAACTTTACCCCAAACCCCGAACCCCATTGAATTCAATGGGGACCCGAACTTTTCGGCACAAAAATGACTGTAAATGAGTCCTGGAAAGTGCTAGAGGGCTGCAAAATTATTTTAGAACAATAATCTGTCCCTTACAGCAACAGCAGGAACCTGACCCTATAGAACTAGGAGATGATTTTAGAACAACAATCTGTCCCTTAGACTCTACCTAGTCCAGTCAGATCTTTCTGTAATGCAGGATGAGATCTGCAATCTGTCCCTAAAAGCAGTAGTAGTAGTAATCTCTACCTATCTATCTATCTATCTGCAGTCTGTCCCAAAAGCAGTAGTAGTAGTAATCTCTACCTATCTATCTGCAATCTGTCCCTCACAGCACCAGCAGCAGCCTCTCCCTACACTACCCAGAGAGCATGTGACATGCAGCACTAAGTGACTTCAGCTTATAAAGAGGCTGGGTCACATGATGCACTGGCCAATCACAGCCATGCCATTAGTAAAACCAGTGAAACGCTTGTTGATTGGCTGCCCTGCAGCTATTCAACATGCGTGATCAAATACCCGAACCCAGAACTCAAACCCAAACTTTTTTTCAAATGTTCGGGTCCGGGTCACGGACACCCCAAAGTTCGGTACGAACCCGAACTTTACAGTTCGGGGTCGCTCAACTCTACTTATTTTGTGAATTTTTGAGGAGAAAAAAAATACAAGAATGTGTTACAGAGCTGTGGTGAGGCTGGTAATGTGGAGGGACAACAAGGTTTTATTAATCTATCGATAGTACAGAAGAGTTGTCTGTGGTTTCTAAGATTTTTTCAATAACAGTGTCAGGAGCATATGCGCTCCTGCCCCATCATAGCTGCTGATTTCAGCATCCGAATTTTGACTGTGGCATTCTTTGTCTGTCTATTCACCTGAAAGGTGATTGATTGTGAACAGACTCACTGGGTGGAGACCAAATCTGATATAAGCTAGCGAAGCCTGCTGTCTCATGCTTGTGATAGAGTGTGTAATACCTGATCAAGCTATCTGTTTGTCTGCCCTTTCCTGCTAGGCTGGATTTCCCTGTGTATGGCCTCGGATCAGATATAGACTATTCTCTGACCTCTGCCTGCCTTTTACATGGACTGTCATTGAACCACTCTGCCTGTCTGACACCTGTTTGCTTTGCGCCTGCCCTGGCATGGTGGCCAGGTACTATATCATTGTGTACAAGTCTTGGGGGCAACCAAGTACCAGTAGGCTTGCTTTCCTTATGAGAAAGGGGGCTGCTATAGATGAAGAATACAGTAACAAGCTATAATGTCTGACCACCTGCATTAGTGGTAGGCATGACACAAGGTGAGAAACAGTTTACTCTAGCAGTCTCAATTTGACCCTTATATTCACACAAATGGTCCTTCCAAACCTGATAATGAATAGTCAGGCCAGAACATCTCCACCTAGGCTGCCTTCATTGATCACAGGTGGTCATTTTACCACAGAGCCGTACAGTAAAATGAGACAGTTTGAGTTCTTAATGGGGCAAAGGAGTCAAGCGATGATGAAAGCACGTGATTAAGGGCATCTATTTTGTCAACATGGGTGTCAGAAAAGGAGATGCAGGGTAGGGAGGAAATAACAGAATTGCAAATTTGGGCTGATCGATAGAATCCCAGTTACGGTAATTTACAGATCGAGACAGGGAGGTATTGGAAACAGCTAATTCCAGATTGAAAAGAATTGCTAGGTGGTCAGACAGTCATAAGTCAGGGGAAAAGCAGTCAGAGACAAGAGTCATTGGCAATCATAAGGTCCAGAGTGTGTTCTTTGATATGCTTGGGTATGCAAACAAATTGAGTTAGCTCAAAGCATCCCAGCAAAGTCAGAAAATCTTTAGCTTAACCGGAAGACCCTGAATTAATGTTTATATTAAAATCCCCAAGGATAAGGATCATCTTAATATTAAGGCATAAAAGTGAAAGCAAGTCAGGGAGTGCGCATGCACGAAGCTCCTTAATGGCCGCCTAAGCCAGGAGCTGCGCACCGCCCCAGCACAACAGCGCCCACATTGCTCTCTCCAGCCTCATCCGACTGGCCACTATGCCTAAGCTGAAGCCCGGAACACCCCAGGACCACAATCGGATGTCCGGACTGCCGGTGAGAAGGAGCCTGGAGCATCAATTCACAGACCAGGCTGCTCTTGGGTGTACCAAGATGGCCGCCACGGCTGGCACACACACCATGAATCCTGAGGGAGTTGGAGAACACAGGCAAGTGCTCTCCCCCGCCACTTTGTCTTACTCCCCAACGACCCCAGGCACTGCCCGACTCATAATGACCCCCTCGCTGACCTCCACGGAATCTCTCATTGCCTGCAAGCTAGCAGAAGGGGCCTACATGCCAGGCGGGCCTGCTCAGGCCTGCTATTCCCCAGTCTCTGATCTCCAGACCCCGGATCTAGGACCAAACACTCAGTGTCCAAATAACCAAATGGCTGACATGTTTAATCGTTTTGCTGATTTATTGGAAAAAAGTCTGGCCGCAAGAGCCGCCAAAATCACAGGAGACATTCACACAGACTTTCAGGCCCTAGACTGCAGAATAGAGGCCATAGAACATAAAGTTGATGCAACAATATCCAGGTCCTTCAGAACCAGCTGGACTCAGCCCTTTCCAGAATAGATGACCTTGAAAATCGTTCAACAAGGTACAATTTCAATATACGGGCCTCCCAGAGTCCATAACGGATACCTCTGGCGAAGTTCGGGACTTACTCCAAAGTCTTATCCCAGGGATTCCACAACACTGTTTGGAGCTGGACATGGCCCATAGATCCCTAGGCCCCCCTAGGAAGGATGGGTCCCCAAGGGACATAATAGTTAAGCCTCACTTTTACGCCATCAAGGAAGAAGTCCTGAGGCTTTCCCGCAATAACCCCCAGCTGTCTTGCCAAGGCTACCAGATCCAAATTTTTTTGCGGACATCTCTCCATCCACGATTCAACGGCGAAGAGCCCTCAAGCCACTTCTCTTAGCCTTATCCAAAAATAACATCAAATATTGGTGGGCCTTCCCCTTTGCTGCTAAATTCCCATGGAAGGGCAAGACCCTCTCCTTCTCCAACTTCCCAGAGGGCGAAAAGCTTCCTCTCAACCGCAAGATCATCACCCAAGAAGCGGCCATGGACTGCTCCATCCCACCGGCAAGCTCCTCCAAAATACCTCAACCCACAAGCCATATAACCCCCCTTTGGTCCCAAGAGAGCAAAGGACGTTAGACCTCCTTTAAGAGCATCTATCTGGGCCAATGCCCTCACAATCTCGCTTTGCCCTCTTGCCTTCACAGAGGTGACCGTTACCACTGTACGGAAATAGAATCCTCAATTCCCGTGGACTATCAAGGACCTTCTCTTTGTTGAAGTTGAAATTTAGTTTGGGTTTAATTTTGGACATAGGGGGCTCTCCCCCTTAACACTAGCCCTAGGAGGACCTCCTGAGATGCCTTGCCGCATCCTCATCAAGAAGACCTGAACTTCTCCCCCCCCCCCCTTCGGAGACTATATCATTTTGGAACTGCTGCACTCTAAACCTTCCTAATCTCTCATAAGATATCAGAGACTATAGTGCAATCACTGTAAAGACCTCCACCCAAGCCCCCACCAACCCTCGCACCTTCCAGTTTCCCATAGTATGTGAGAGTTCCGTCCGTCCTTTTGATGGACCCTCAAATGGGGGCCGCTCGTGACGCCACCGGAGGGGGGGATTGGTCGGAGTTCACTTAGATAGAACTGTTTTAGTTCATGGCTGCCTGACCCCCCACATAGGGGAGGAAGCTAGTCCAGATAAGTTCTCTGGATTTATATAGCTTTAAAAGTTTTTGACAATTTGGTTAGTTCATTTTATGCTACTTATGCGGTGTGGAGCGGCGGGACCTGGGGCGGGTCCCCCGCTCTCTCGACTACCCCCCCGGGCTCAGCTTTTCCATGCTCGGGGGATAGAGACTCTATGTCCCACTAGGGACCAAAGTCCTTTTTCGTTTAGGGGCCTGGTTGGGCTTGCCCCGGCCATGCTCCTAAGTTCTCTATGGAGACCACCCTTTGTTTGGCTTCCTTTCTTTTCTTTGCTCCCCCTCTAATCTTTCTCTGTATTCCAGCTATTCACCAGAAGACGGCTTCCACTCCTCAGATAGGACGAGGTTTCCAGTGCCACCAACACCAGATGACGCACGTTCTGAATTCTCCTCGATGGGTAAGTGGTGATGTTGATGCTCTTGCCCTCTCTCCAACTCCCCATGGCTATTGAGAACCACAATACTCCACACCTTAGAATTGCCATACATAATGCCCAAGGCCTGAACTCAGCAATCAAGAGAAGGAAGGTGTTCAATCAATATAAATCCCTTAAGCTTGACACCCTCATGGTCCAGGAGACCCACTTCCCCGCTCGGTACAGTCCCAGATTCCTCCATGCACAATACCCACTTTTTTACCTTGCCAATGCCCCCGATAAAACCCGAGGGGCAGCGATCCTACTTTCAAAACACTGCAATTTCTTGTGGCTATCAGATTACAGAGACCCGGAGGGAAGATACCTGCTAGTTAAGGGTTCCATAGAAGGCCACATATATTCTTTAGTGGCCTACTATGCCCCGAATAAAGGGCAAGCACCCTTCTTCCAAAATATGCTCAGGGTTGTTAGCCCCTTACTGGAAGGAATGGTTGTTTTTGGAGGTGATTCCAGTGCAGTATATGACCAAAGCTTAGATAAGAGGAGGCCCAAAGTGGCCCAACTAATTTTCCCCACTAAAGCCAGCCTTAAGATTGCCAAATTGCTATACAACTATGGGCTGGTGGACATATGGAGGGAACTAAACCCCTCTAAACGTGACTTTACTCACTTTTCTTACATGCAACAGTCCTAAGCCCACATTGATCGCCTCCTAGTCTCTTCCACCACTATCCCAGCCGCACAATCTGCCAAGATCATAGACATGGTCGGGTCAGACCATGCCATGGTCACCCTGACCCTCAGCAAGCCGAGGTCAAGCTCCCGAATTCAAAACTGGCGCCTTAATGAATCCATTCTAAATGACCCGGTCAGACTCACTGAACTTCAGGACACTCTGAAGGAATACTTCACCTTCAATAATAGTGAGGAGATATCCCCCGAGACACTATGGGCTGCACGTAAGGCAACCATATGAGGGAAATTCATACAAATATCATCCCGTTTTAAAAAAGAGAGGCAACTAGATGTAGAGAAGCTGGAAGAAAACTTCAAATTTCTCAAAACCAAACACAAACAGGACCCACGTAGTGTCCCCACTGAGCTTCTGGACTCAGCTAGATTAGCCCTGAATTTAGCCCTAACAGTGCAAGCCAAGAAAAAGATCAGATGGACCGGAGCAAAATTCTATTACCAAAAAGATAAGATTGGCACCATGTTAGAGTCTAAACTCTCTCCCAGATTTAGGTCACATGCCCTACCTATAATCAGGGTCACAGGTCAACCCCCAACAGCGGACCCCAACAAGATCCTCAAAGCTTTCCAAAAATGTTATGTCCAGCTTTATTCTCCACCAACTTCAAACAAGACAGCAACAATCTCTAAATTCCTCTCAGAGGTTCCAGTCCCGACACTCTCCCCCGAGCACAGAGAGTCTCTGGAGGAGCCATTCACAGCTGACGAAATTCCGGATGTCATTAAAGGCCTAAAGACTGGATCAGGCCCTGGTCTGGACGGCCTCTCGGTGGCCTACTACAAGGCATTCTCCAAAACGCTAGCCCCATTTGTGGCCAAATTCTTCAACTCTAAAACCTTGGGTTCCCCCTTGATCCCCAGCTGAACGCGGCGTTCATTACGGTCATACCTAAACCTAGGAAGAACCCAGAGGAGGTGGGAAACTACAGACCCATCTCCCTAATTAACAATGACCTAAAAATACTCACCAAGTTACTTGCTAACCGCTTAGCCTTATTTATAAGCCAGTATATTCACAGGGACCAGGTAGGGTTTATCCCAGGGTGTCAGGGACCCGACCAAATCCAGAGGGCCATAGACATAATCTCCATTCTCCAATCAAACTGGGAGGGTGGCACAAAACAAAAGGGCATGATCCTTTCTTTGGATCTCAAAAAAGCCTTTGATTCAGTCTCCTGGCCCTATATCACCCGATTATTAGAAGTGTGGGGTTTTGGGGAATGGTTCAGGGGCATCATCCAGGCCTTGATCTCTAATCCATCCGCTGTGATTAGGCTCCAAGGGTAATTTTCACCCACGCTTAAAATTGCAAGGGGCACCAGACAGGGGTGCCCTTTATCCCCTCTCATTTTCGCAATAGCAATTGAAACCCTCGCCAATGCGATCTGCTCGAACCCCAACATCCAGGGGGTCTTTTGCGGTCCCCACACTCATAAGTGCGCCCTCTTTGCTGATGGCGTTCTCCTCTTCATCACCTCACCGGTCACTTCCCTTCCAAACCTCTCCAAACTTCTCGACAAATTCTCTAACATTTTGGGTCTACAGGTAAACTATGCAAAATCCCAGGCCCTCAATGTCTCGCAACCTAGGGAGCTGGCCGACCATTTGAAGATGACATTCGAGTTCTCATGGTCAGAATCCTCTATCCATTACTTAGGAGTTACCTTGACAGCGAAAATAGAACAACTTTACGAAGCAAACTTTCCCCCAATGTACAAAAAACTAGAAAGTGACCTGCAGGCTTGGTCAAAAGGGGAACTCTCTTGGCTAGGGAGAATCAACGCCATTAAAATGACCCTACTCCCCCACATTCTTTACCTCTTTCGATCGCTCCCATTACGCATTAACAAAGAGCACCTTAAGGCGTTTCAAGGAAGCATCAACAAATTTGTTTGGGGGAAAAAAGCTCCAGGCTATCCCAAAAGACCCTGTGTCAACCAAAAACAGAGGGAGGCCTGGGTCACCCGAATCTCCTCTGGTACTACCAGGCCGCCAGACTAGCCCAGCTGTCTCTGGTTTACACTACCTCCGAGATACAAGACTGGATCCAAATTGAGAGACTAGTAGCTCCAGCTTACACTCTAGATTTCCTCCTCTGGGTTCCCCATCAGCAGCACCCACCCATTCTCTCACCAGTACTCTCCCAAGAACTGTCAACTTGGGACACTATACAAAAAACCCCAGCCCTTATCTCCGAAACTTGCCCACTCGAACATTTGTTTCACAACCCAGACTTCACTCCGGGACTCAACATTAAAGCCTTCAAATGGTGTATGGATAAGGGACTGTACCGAATTAGGCACTTCTATACCCCTAATGGTCCGCTCACACTGACCTACTGTGTAAGCAAGCTAGAATTACCAGCAGCTGAGTGGTTTAGATTCCACCAGATCAGGCACTTCCTTCTCTCACGCTGGTCCTCTAAACCAAATCCCCCCTCTGTTTCATCTTATGAACAATGGTGTAGCCAGTCGGGGACCAGGAGGGGGGGCATCTCCATCATCTATCACTCGCTTGCCAAACTGAATGGCAAACTCCCATATATGCAGGCATGGGAACAAGATCTACAATTCCACTGGTATCTGGACAGGTGGCTTAACGTGAGCAAAAGGGCTTTTAAGGGGGCCATTTGATGGAAGCTAGCCTCAAAGTCTCCACAAGGTACATGACGCCACTACGGCTTTCCAACATATATTCTTTCTGCAGACCCGCAATGCTTCAGGGGATGTAATCTCCGGGGCTCAATGGCCCATGTCTCGTGGGAATGCCCAAGAATCAGAAAATTCTGGGCTAAAATTTTCAGCCTAATTCATAAAGTAACAGGTTGCCTCCTGTCCAGATCCCCAACTATAGCCCTGCTTAACACAGATATCCCCAAATCCACTAAAAATTCTTGCAAACCAATCCACTTTATTCTGCTAGGTGCCAAGGTGACAATCACCAAGGCCTGGAAAACACCAAAGGTCTCTTTCCATGCAGCGAAACGTAAGATCTCCTGGATCATGACACAAGAAAGGTTGGACAGTCGTATTCTAAACTCAACCTCTAAATTTGATGCTATCTGGGAACCCTGGGCCAGCCATATGGGTATCTCCCTGGTCCCGGGAATCAGCAACTAATGATGACTTCCCCGTTTTTTTGGTGCATAATGTTGGTCGTCTTTTCTACCCTTTTCCTCTCTTCTTTCTAACTCTCCTTCTTTCCTCTTTTTGTTTTGTTGTTTTAATACATTTCCGGTGATGGGCAGTATGGGACTAGTTCCTTTTACTCATTCCCCATATGATAGATGCAACAAACCTAGTCTTTATGGTCCGTCTTGAGAGAACTTCCTCTCTTGAGCTTAGCGCCTGACATTCCTCCCCCACATCAACCGCCGGGGAGCCGGGTGGAGGGGTACCCTTCTCGGCACAGTTTGAGCCTATTTGGGGTGCCAGAAGGTCCCTTGGTTGAAAAGTATGGAATAAATTTGTTTGTGCCAGGTTTGTTAAGCACAGAAAGTCCAACTTATTATCTGCAATAAAATATGATATATATATAGTGCTTTGTTATTAGCGGAGCACTAATCTGGTCTTTCTTGGAGGTCCTATGGGAATAAGTAGGAGTGGAGTCAAGGCATTTCAGTGAAAGTAGGATTTTAAGGTTGACACCAGTGTGGGATGGTCTTGCAGTCTTGTGCTGATAAACAGGGTTCGAGACAGCTTACTTGGAGGCAGTGTCCTGTGCCATGGTGCATGTATCTCTTTGGATGTAAAATTCCAATATTCCGAAAGAGATCATATGCGCCTTTAGCCAAGAAATAGTTCTGTGTTAGTTGCAGTGCAGTGTACCTGAGCAGCATGACTGAGGGATCCGGGTACAGTAGAGTAGGGAAAAAAAGTTAAGATATTCACAGTGCAGTGCAAGCAAAGGGGTCCAAAGCAGTGCAAGGAGAGAGGTCCAGTGATCCAGGAAAGATTCAGCGGTGAGGCAGCAGCAAGCTGGGGCAGATTGTGAAACAGGGAGCAGTTACTTGTAGAGAAACAAGCTCAGAAATCCAAGAAATCAAAGAACTCAATCCAGAGAACCTAAACATATGAAAAAACAATCCTAGTAATCAGAATTTGAATTTTAGAAATTGAGATCAGAATTTAAGAGAAAAAGTTTAAAAAAAAAAAAAAAAAATTGTAATTGGTGTGAGGAGTGGATGCAAAATGTGCCAGTGTTCCCTCCATAACCAGGAGGAGAGCTAGGAGAGCTCCTTCCACCTCAGAGATCAGGTGCACAATTTCACTGCTTTTCTTGTGAACTTTAAGAAAATAATAAGAAAATAATGGCTGCACAGTTCCGATAGCCATAGCTACAAAGAACATTAAGGACTTTTTACAAAGTGAGTTTACTGTTAACAATATGTAAATACCTGAACATTCAAGCCCTTCCATGAGTTAAATTTAAGTAATCATACCGCATTCACCGTCCCTAGGGATGGGCAGAATGACCCCCTGTTAGGTTTGCACCAGGACTTTTGAACATTACGAAAGTTGGGAACCAAATAATGAACCCCATTTAAGTCTATGGGACCCGAACTGTAAAAATCAAAAGTGACCATTTTGAAGGTGTATATGCAAGTAATTGGGAATACAATGTTTATGGGGGTCCGGGTACTGCCCTGGGGGACATGTATCAATGAAAAAAAGTTTGTAAAAACGTAATTTTTAAATGAGCAGTGATTTATTGATGCTTAAAGGGAAAGCATAAAAATGAAAAATTTCTTTTAATATAGTGCACGGGGAATCCCCTTAATCTACCTGTAAAGTGGCACATCTGTACTGTGGATAGAAACTGCTGCAGCAATAATTGCATTTAGAAAGCCAAAAAAATGACATGTTCCCTGCAAGATTTCTTTATTTTGTAAGCAATGGCTTGGGGAGCCAGTCTTTATGATAAGGCCACAATGTAGTGCACTGGGAACAAGATTAGAATTTTTTTTGGATAAATTCTGGTGTCTGTTCCTCAGACTTTGAATAGAAGTAACAGGTGCGTAAAAATTGGGCTTTGGGTGTTGGTGGCGCTTTCACACCGTAACCCTATAGAGGCACTCTTGATGAAAGCAAGAATTAGCCTTGCTGTCAAAAATGCAATGATATGCACCTGTCAAACAAGTGCGGAAAAATTGGTCTTTGGGTGTCCATGGTGCATTCACACCATAACCCTATAGAGGTACTCCTGATGAAAGCAAGAATTAGTCTGTTTTGGTCCCTAGATAATTGCTCACCATGTGATGCAGATGCTGCTGATGGGATGTGGAAGCTGGCAGCCCTGGGTGGTGAGAACTAAAAAAATTGTGAAATGCATCACTTAGGCGGATGCCTTCTCCATCGCTCCTCTCTTGACCAACAGAAGCCTCAAAACTATGTTTTCCATGACACTGTAACCTACCAGAGTCGGAAAAAGCATTAGATAAACTCTTCTTTAAGGTGTCCTCAAGAGATTTTATCTTCTGCACTTTCTGTGGGGACGGGATGAGTTCTGAGACTTTCCCATTGTAACAGTGGTCAAGGAGGTTGACAACCAATAGTGATCCTTTTCCTTTATGCCACTTATTCTTGGGTTATTTCCCAGGCTTTGAAGCATGAGGGAGCCCATGCACCGTAAATTTGTTGAGACATGAGAAGCAGACTCCTCGGGGTCACTCAGGATTATAGTATCTGAAACTGCCTCCAGCCACCTACTACTCTCAAGTGTTCTGGGGATGGAAAACAATCTCTTACTGTTTGACATAAGTCTTCCTCTGCTTCAGTGCCTCCAAAACTGACAGAATTCTCCTCCTTCTCCTCCTCCTCTGTTAGGAGAAAATCGGCAGTCTGAGTCTTTTAGTGCGGATGCACGCGCCTGAAACGCCGCCAAATGGCGCTATTTGAATCCCCTGCACCTGTCAGCAAGTGCTGTCCGTTCTACAGCGTCTGAGTACCTGTGAGCCTCAGCTCTGTTCCTGTATTCCTGCTCCTGTGTTGCTACCTGTTTTCCTGATCCGTCCCGGCTTGACCTGACCCACTAATTATCTGCCTGCACCGACCCCGGCTATCCACGACCATCCATTTGCCTGAACCCTCTGTACTTCTGCTGCCAGCCTGTTAACGAACCTTGCTTGGACTTGACCACTCTCTGCCTGAACCCCTTGTACCGCACAGCCCGCTAGTTGCCGACCCAGCCTGAACAACCATTCTTCTGACCTGCATGACTACCTGGAGTTTCACACCACCACCAGTGACCATCCATCCCTCGTGCCATCCTGCACTCTCGGGCTCCCTGTCTGCTCTACCAGGGACCCCTGAATCGGGTGCGCAAGAGCGGTTGTTCCCTGCACACGCCAGACTCCACCACCAGGACCGTGACAGTAACGGACAACCATGTCCGAGTCTGCGCAGGGAACACCCTCTGCTATGGTGGAACTGTGCATCCACCTGGCAGGCCTCACACAGGGGGTGAAAATTTTGCGAGATGGCTACAACCGCCTGGAGGAGGAGCTGCAGCAGCCCGCACCATCGTGGCTCTGCCATCTGAGCCTAAGGTCCCCCTCCCGGACAGGTTTTCGGGGGATTGGAGGAAGTTTAGGGCCTTCCACAGCTCCTGCGAGCTGTACTTCAGTCTCCAGCCTCGCACCTTCTCCCTGGAGGCCACTGAAGCGGGACTGGTAGTCTCTCTGCTACAGGGGGAACCACAGACCTGGGCTCATCGACTCTGGGAGCAGAGAGCGCCCGAAGTAGCCACCTTTGACACCATGGCCAAATTGTATCAGGACCCCCACCTTGCAGCCACAGCCAAGGGCACCCTGCACACCCTGCAGCAGGGCCGACATCCCGCTGAGGACTATGAGCAGAGTTCAGGCGTTGGAGTGCAGACACAGCGTGGAACAATGCAGAACTCTGCTACCGATTTCACCTGGGACTATCTGAACCGCTAAAAGACCACTGCCGACGACCCTGGACGCTCTTATCAATTTGGCAATCCAAATAGATTGGAGATTCTGGGAACGCCGGGCTGAGCGAGTCACGGGAACTTCCCCCGCTCTTCGGCCGACATGGATGATGCCCCGGGTTCCCAGTCATACTGCTCCCGCATCTACATCTTCCGCACCTGTTGACCCGTCTGAACCAATGCAGATTGGACTTCTGCATCCGTCTCTCATCTCAGAAGAGAGACAGCGGCGTCATGCTCTGAGCTTGTGTCTGTATTGTGGAGAACCCGGACATATGGTACGGACCTGTCCTGCCAAAGCTGGTAAGTGGCCTCATTGTGCTAACCTGAAGACGACCCCTGTCAGCAGTAACGTGTCTCATTTGACTCTTCATCTCTCTTTGCAGTTGCCCGGAGGGAGCATCCAGGTGCCGGCGATTATTGATTCCGGGTCGTGTAGCTGCTTTGTGGACCAGGCCTTCGCCCAGCTACACCAGATGCCCCTGCCCCCCAAGGTGCATAAAATGACTGTCCGCCTGGCTGACGGGATGGCCATTAAGTCCGGCATAGTAATCACGGAAACCCAGCCTATACCTGTGTCCACAGCTGAGGGGCAACAAGAACTGCTCATCCTTGATGTCATCTCCTCACCTCTTTTCCATATTATCTTGGGGCTTCCATGGCTACGGGTGCATAGCCCTGACATAGACTGGTCCTCCGGACATATTCAGTTCCCATCCTCATACTGTAGCCAACACTGCCTGCTCCCGTCACGGGACATAGGTCCCTCACTTCTCAGCTTGGATTCTGAGCCTGACCAGGAAACCCGCCAAGTAGTCCCTTCAGTCTACCATGAGTTCCTGGACGTGTTTAGCAAGAAGGGGGCAGATCAACTACCACCACACAGGTCTAATGACTGTCCCATTGAGTTGCTTCGGGGAACAGAGGTCCCCTTTGGCCGCATCTATCCGCTGTCAGAGCTTGAACTGTCGGCCCTCAAGGCCTATTTAGATGATAATCTGGCCAAGGGGTTCATCCGACCATCCACTTCCCCTGTCGGGGCGGGTAACTTCTTCGTTGAGAAGAAAGATCACACCCTCCATCCTTGTATTTACTATAGGGACTTGAACCGAATCACGGTTAAAAACCGATACCCTCTTCCACTGGTGCCGGAACTCTTTCAGAGGCTTGGGTCGGCCACCATGTTCTCTAAGTTGGATCTCTGGGGTTGGCTTACAACCTGATCCGCATCCGAGAGGGCGATGAGCGGAAGACGGCATTCTGGACTCATTTTGGCCACTACGAGTACCTCGTCATGCCCTTCGGCCTCTGTAACGCCCCCGTTACATTCCAGCATCTGGTCAACAATGTCTTCCGAGATTACCTGGACCGTTTTGTTATCTATCTCGATGACATCTTAATCTTTTCTTCTACCCTGGAAGAGCACCGTCAGCATGTCCGTTGTGTCCTCAGCCGGCTGCGGCAACACAGGCTATATGCCAAGGCAGAAAAGTGTGCCTTTGAGTGCTCCCATATCACTTTCCTTGGACTGATCTTGCGGTTACTGGGGTTATGATGGACCCTCAAAAGGTCACCGCTATCCTCAACTGGCCAGCACGTGTGGATAAAAAAGGGGTCCAATGTTTCGTGGGGTTCTCCAACTTTTACAGAAGATTCATCAGGGGATTCTCAGCCATCATCGCCCCCATCACGCAGCTTACTAAACAGGGTCAGCGATTTCAGTGGTCTTCTGACGCTCAAAATGCCTTCGAAACATTAAAGAAAATCTTTACAACAGCGCAAACCCTTAAGCATCCAGACGCCACTCTGCCCTATGTCTTGGAAGTTGACGCCTCCGAGACAGTTGTGGGAGCAGTCCTCTCCCAAAGGCAGGGAACAAAGGCATTCCTTCACCCCGTGGCTTTCTTCTCTCATAAACTCTCTGCCCTGGAGAAGAATTATGACATGGGGGACAGAGAGTTGCTGGCTATAAAGACTGTTCTAGAAGAATGGCGCTACCTACTGGAGGGAACTCTTCACCACATCCTGATCTATACAGATCATAAAAATCTGGAATATCTCTGGACGGCCCAAAGACTTAAGCCCCGTTAAGCCAGTTGGGCACTTTTCTTTTCCAGATTCCAGTTTCATCTGACTTACAGGCCCGGGGCGAAGAATACGAAACCCGATGCTCTTTCCCGCATGTTCTCTGAACCCGGAACACCTGCCTCTCCAGATACTATTCTGCAACCTCGAAACTTCCTGCTCGCGCAGGACGACCTCCTCTCCCAGATTCAGAGAAGCTCAACCTGCTCTTCTGGATCACCTAGCCAAGGGCTGACCTGGAAGGATGGTCTCTGGTGGCACAAGAACCAAATTGTTGTGCCCAAGGAACTTCGCTTGGTCGTCTTAAAACTCTTCCAAGACCACAAATTAGCCGGGCACTTCGGCACAAGAAAAACCACAGAACTGGTGCTATGCTCCTTTTGGTGGCCAGCACTCACCAAGGACTGTCAGGCCTACGTCCGCTCCTGCCCTACATGTGCTAGGAATAAGACAGACAAGACCAAGGCTTGGGGGCTGTTGAAACCTCTGCCTATCCCCGAATGACCCTGGTCCAAAATTATGATGGACTTTATAGTGGAGCTGCCCCCAGCTAATGGACATACCACAATCTTCGTGTTGTGGATCGCCTGACAAAAATGGCTCACTTCCTCCCAATGAAGGGCACCCCCACTGCAAAGGAAACCTCGGAAATCTTAATCAGGGAAGTCGTCCGGCTGCATGGCCTCCTAGACAACATAATGTCCGATCAAGGTGTCCAGTTCACCTCATGCTTCTGGAGAGCCCTCTGCTCCTCCCTGGAAATCGATCTCTCATTCTCAACAGCCAACCACCCGCAAACTAATGGCCAGACGGAAAGGATGAATAAAAAACACTAGAGAAATATCTTCGCTGTTTCTCATCCTATTCCCAAAATGATTGGTACACATTACTCCCCTTGGCAGAATTCGCCTACAACAATTCTGTACACTCCTCTGCAAAGCAATCTCCTTTCTGGACCAAATATGGCTTTCACCCCACGATGCTCCCCAGCTTAGCAGGTGAAACCACGTTGCCAGCGGTACAGGAATCCTCTCAGTTCTTACAGTCTAACAGGAAGCTCCTTCAAGAGACGCTCACCAAAACGCAAGAGCAGAGAAAGGGAAACGCAGTGAACTTTATCTGCAACCTGGCGACAAGACCTGGTTATCTACAAGGAATTTGAAATTGTCTTGCCCGTCCAAGAAACTGGGCCCACGCTTCATCGACCCCCTTCTCTGTCAAGAGAAAAATTAATCAGGTCTCCTACAAGCTAGAACTCCCCCCCCCCCCCCTTACTGCGCATACACCCGGTGTCCCACGTGTCACTGTTGAAACCAGTGACCCCGGACCCCTTCCCCAGTAGAGCTAACGCTCCCCCAGCTCCTGTCTTAATCGACGGTGAAGAAGAATTCGAGGTCGAGTCAATAATCGACTGCAGGAAGAGGGGGAGAGGGATCCAGTATCTCGTGCAATGGAAGGGTTACGGCCCAGAGGAAAGCTCATGGGAGCCTGAAGCCAATCTCCATGCTGACGACTGTATCTGAGCTTTCAAAGACAGCAACCCAGCCAAGCTGGCCCAGCTGGGCATCTGGAGGCTGCCCCTTGGGGGGGGGGCAGTGTTAGGAGAAAATTGGCAGTCTGAGTCTTTTAGCGTCGATGTACGCACCGGAAATGCCGCCAAATGGCGGTAATTGAATTCCCTGCACCTGTCAGCAAGTGCTGTTCATTCTACAGCGTTTGAGTACCTGTGAGCCCCAGCTCTGTTCCTGTATTCCTGCTCCTGTGTTGCTAACTGTTTTCCTGATCCGACCCGGCTTGACCTGACCCGCTATTATCTGCCTGCACCAACCCTGGCTATCCACGACCATCCGTTTGTCTGAACCCTCTGTACTTCTGCTGCCAGTCTGTTAATGAACCTTGCTTTGACTTGAACACTTTCTGCCTGAACCCCTTGTACCGCACAGCCCGCTAGTTGCCGACCCAGCCTGAACGACCATTCTTCTGACCTGCATGACTATCTGGAGTTTCACACCACCACCAGTGACCATCCAGCTCTCGTGCCATCCCGAACTCTCAGGCTCCCTATCTGCTCTACCAGGGACCCCTGAATCGGGTGCACAAGAGTGGTTGTTCCCTGCACACGCCAGACTCCACCACCAGGACTGTGACACCCTCTCTCTCCTTTTGTGTGTTCTGTGGCATAGGAACAATGGTATCTGCATAAAGTGGGCCTTGAGAGGAAGTCCTCCTCTTCCTTCTGCTGCTCTGCCTTGAGTGCTATGTCCATAATGCCACGCAGAGTCTGCTCCAGCAGGAACACAACAGGGATTGTGTCAAAGATGAATGCATTGTCATGGCTCACCATCCTTGTGGCCTCCATCATATGGTGACAGTACAGTGCATGCATTCTTTATGAGCAGCCATTGGCTTGGAGGAAAAAAAGGCCAAAGTTGGGTTCCACCTGGTGGGTATGTCACAAATCAGGTGGTTTACCGACAGGTGTAAGTCCTGCTGAATTTCAGCCAACCGAGGACTGTCTGTGTATCACCGCCTGAAATGGCTATAGACTCTTCTGGCCTGCTTTAGCAGATATCCCAACACTGGGTACCTATTTAAGAAATGCTGCACCACCTAATTGAGGACATGTGCCAGGAATGGCTCTTGTGTCAACTTTCCCTGCCTAAGAGCATTGTCGCACATCACCATTCCTGGCTATAGCTGGCATGGCGTGAACCACCTCTGGGCCTGCCCCTGCAGAGCTGCAAGAATCTCTGCTCTGGTGTGGTTCCTTTCCCCTAGACACACCAGCTGAAGCACTGCATGGCACCTTTTAGCCTTATTTATTGAATAGCCCCTTGAACACTTAGGGGATACTTGAGGTTCATAGGACAATTCAGGGCATGGATAAGGAGAAGGAGGGGTAGAGCGGACAAATCTTGCATCATCACCAGCTGTATGGAGAAGTGGGGGCACAACAAGCTGCAGCACTGAGCCCTGCCCTGCATCCTTCCAAGTTGCAAGCAGAGTTACCCAGTGTACTGTGAACTAAATATATCATCCCTGCCGATGCTTGCTGGACCACGTGTCAGCAATAATGGGGACTTTGCGGCTGACTGCCTTGCCCAATGATGTCACAACATTTCCTTCCATGTTATGGTAAAGAGCTGGAATGACCTTACTTGAAAAGAAATAGCAACTAGGAACCTGCCAACCTGCCATTGTGGTACAGCACATTCTGAAAATTCACGGAAGGGGGCAGAATCCACCAGATGGAAAGGCAAATGTTGTAGAGCCAGCAGCTTTGACAAGCTTTCATTTAGATGCTGGGCATGTGGGTGGCAGTGACTATGTTTTTTGGGGGCAGAGAAATTTGCTGGTTATAGTCTACAGCTGGTGGTGTGCTGCTGGCAGATGTGCTGCAAGGACCTGGGACACCCTGCGCTATACCATTATCACTGTCAGTGGAGGCTGCTGAGAGGTCATGAGGTATATGTCAGGAAACATTTGTTGCCCCTGGAGTTCGGATCCGGAAGCCTGTGTGCGTGCCTGTGCTCGTGTGGGCCAGCATTGGCACCAAACGGCCCATTTAAGTGACAGCACCATGAAACCAGGGCTGTCCATTCTACAGCATTACCCGTGTCCCCAGCAGTGTGTTTATCTGAGTTACTGTGATCCCGGCTTGTCTTCTGTTCCTGCTTGTCTTTTGCCCGCAACGACCCCGGCTTGTCTACGACCACTCTTCAGTCTCATCCCTGTGTACCTCGCTGCCAGCCTGTTGATGACCCGGCTTGCACCCGACCATTCTCTTGCCTACTCCTCTTGTACCACACTGCCCACCTGCTGCCAACCTGGACTGTGCCACAACACTACCTTCCAAGCACGAGCTCCAGAGGAACCCTCCACACTTGCACCAATACTGATCCAAGCCCTCGTGCCTCCCTGCACCCCCGAGCTCCCTGTCTGCACTACCAGGGGTTCCAGAATCAGGGTCATAAGAGAGGTTGCTCCCTGCATAAGCCAGACTCCACCATCAGGTGCGTGACAGTATAGCGGGGGCAGACTGAGGTGAGTAAGGAGGAGGAACAGATTTGCACACCTTTCGTGTGGATTTTAGTTGCTCTTGCCAACAGGCTGAGATAAAAGGCCGTGTCAAGCATGTGGTACCCAAATGGCTAGTGTTTTTGCCATGCTTGATGTGCTTGAGACAAAGTTTGAAAATTGCAACAGTGACATGGGGTGCACATGTGCTAAAAAAGGCCCAGACAGCTGAGGAATGGGGTGGCTGCTGGTCTTCTATGATGGCTGCCTCGTTGGGGTTATGCCTCAAATTCATTTTCCTCCTCTGCTCTATCTGACACCCAAGTCGCGTCAGTGACCTCATCATCATCATCATCTCCTCCATCCCCATTACCACTGGAGGCAACTTGGCAATAGGCTGTGACTGGGGAAATGTGACTGCCAATTTGTGTACCAGTGTTCTCCCCTCCCCGTAGGCTCATGTTCCTGCCTTCCTCAACCTCAGAACCAACATCTGAATCAAGTAATGGCTGTGCATCATCAAGGAGCAAGTGGCTGATGTTGTGATCAAATAACTCAGCTGACTCCTCCATGCCTAATGCTGGATCTATGGCAGGAATAGCTGTGGACAAGGAGGCAGGTTTAGCCACTCTGACAGCTGCAGTGGACTGCGCACTAGTCTCTGCTTGGGTGAAGGAGGATGGGGAGGATGAAGAAGAGGAGGATGAGGACGGTTTAGTAAGCCAGTCCACCACCTCCTCTGCATGCTGTGGCTGGATAGCACGGGCAACATCACTAAAAAGAGGAAATGATGCCCTGCCTTAGGGCTGACCACCTCCACCTTTGCCTGTGGACACATATGCTGCTGGCCCCCTTAGTATCATGGGAACATTTGCCTCTCCTTGTTGTCCTCCCAGATATGATGGGGGTTGCTTTTTAACAAAATGTAACAAAGATGTGGAAATTTGTATGTGGATGCACTTTAATCAGTTGAAAGTGGTGTTTGGTGCACTTTAACTTTAGTACTCACTACACAGACACACTCCACTGATAAACTATAAAATATTGCAGTAAATCTACATTGACGCACTGCAATATACTGTGTCAAACATGCAGTAGCACACAGAAATATATTGTGGTAAACGTGCACTAATGCACTGAAGTATATGGTGTTAAACTTGTAGTAACGCACTGAAATATACTGCGTTAAATGGAAGGTCTTGCACTGAAATATATAATTAAACTAGTGCTGCATTCAGAGTCTAGATTATTGAAAAGGTTTCCAACATCCCTGGTATGAATGTATTATGGAACAGAACCCCCCAAATATGGGACTTTAGCGGAAACCAACTCCTCAAAGAGCAAAAAGCAAAACTAAGATAAATGAAAAAACTTTATTGTTACAATTAAAAGGACATGGCCTACAAAGGTAGGTCTGCCACCAATTAGATGCACAATGACATGTAATGAGCCAAAACTGACATAAACATGCATAACAAGTGAAAGACGGTGAGAGAACAATACTGTTACAAGACAATTAAAAATACAGTTACAATAGAGACCACTTGCATCGCCACTATACTGTGTCAAAAATGCAGTAGCACACAGAAATATACTGTGGTAAATGTACACTAACGCACTGAAGTATACAGTGTTAAACTTGTAGTAACGCACTCAAATATACTGCGTTAAATGGAAGGTCTTGCAATGAAATATACAGCGTTAAACTTGCAGTAACGCACAGAAATATACAGAGTTAAACTTGCAGTAAAGAGCAGAAATATACAGGGTTAACTTGCAGTAACGTACTGAAATATATGGCGTTAAACTTGCATTAACGTACTAAACTTTACTGCATTAAACAAAAGAAGAGGCCAAGAGGGGGAGGAGAGACCGGATGTAGGCGTGGGTAGATGCGTCTGTGGGGAGCTCCTGCCATCCTGAGCTATCCTGTTTTGAGCCGATCTGTGGACTATGATGGGGGAAACCTAATCTGCCCTGCCTACTCTCACTTGCTTTTCAAAGATCCAAGGAGATCTGAGGACTCAGGCTAAGATATTGCGAAGTAGTGGGGAGATGTGAGAGGAGGGCAGCCTGACACTGCACTCTCCTAACAATGGCGGGACAGAGTATGGACCCGGCTTCAATACGGTAGCAGTGGCCATCTTGCTACACCCGGCCACTCTGCTTTACCTGACCTCTGCCCGACTTGATCCACGTAGGACCCATTCAGGGGTTGTTCCAGCCAGGATACCTAACGCGCATACTGCACAGTCCTAAAGACTCATCTTTCATCGGTCTATAAATATAAGTTTGGTTTTTTTAGTGTGAGCATTGCGGCCATCTTACTACACCATCTTGCCATCTAGCGGCCATCTTGCTACACACCGATACGGCCTCCCTGTTCCTTCCGCATCTGATTTCTGTTATTCTGTTACCTTTTATCATTAGAGCAGTGTAATTTATCGGATCGAGGTTCCAACCCAGTTGAACATAGAAGAGGCAATTCACCATTGCTACATCCTGGTCACCTCAGTCACATTTGTTGCAGCCCTAGGTCCAGAGCCACATGGAGCAGCCATCTTGATCCACCCTGCTGAAGCCCCATTCTCCATAGTCCCTGAGGAACTGTATAGATAGAGGATTTCTATTCATATCTGTTGCCCCTATCCCCTGGGAGAGCGCACAACTTACCAGTTGAAGATAGACATCTCAGCCCCAGACCTACTTAGTGACATCTAGTAAGTTGGTATCTGACCCCTCATCTGTGATAGTTACCTTTCCCACAAGGAAAGCAAAGACAGCAAAATAATGACAACTGTCATTACACAGCCCCCCAATGATGTATCTAATGAAGTATCAGCAAGCTTACCAGCCCCCACTGTGGAAGACTACTCTTCAGTGGCAGCTATCCTGGCAGCCATTACAAAGTGCAAAGTTACTCTTAAAGGGAAAATAGACCTTATGGCTATGGATGTCAGCCAGATCCATCAAGACCTGGACAGGTTCAAAGTCAGGATCTCTGAGGTTAAAAGCAGGGTCTCCACGCTGGAAGACTTGACTCGATCAGACTCTAAAGAGTTACGGGCCTTTCAGCTGCAGGTTAGACGGTTGCAGAAACATGCTACTGGTACCAAAAACCGTGTAAGACTAAACAATATTCTTGTCCTAGGTTTACCTGAAAAGGCTGAGGGGGCCAGACCAATTGTGTTTGCTGAGCAACTATTACTTTTCTGGGTCTGGATAATGTACCACCCACCTTTGTGGTAGAGCGAGCCCACAGAGTTACGTCAATATCACCTAAACCTGGGGTCCCTCCTAGGCCGTTCTTACTATGGCTACTGAATTATCAAGACAGGGATAGGATCCTGGCAGCTGCCAGGGCTAAACCAGACATACCTTTTGAAAATACAAAGTTATTATTTATTCCGGCTTATGCTCAAGAAGTTCAGCAACGTCGCAAGTCTTATACGGGGGTGCGCAAGAGACTTTGAGAAAAGAGCATTTGTTTCAGTCTTCTCTACCCCAGCAGACCGCACATTATGGATAGTGGTCAGACTCTCTTTTTTTATACCCCTGCTACCGCCTCTACCTGGCCTGATACCGGCTAGGTGATGAACTATTATCCTCTTTTTTTTGGGAGCTTCAACAGAAACTTCAACGGATTCGATCAGGTCAACTCTGGTACCTACTATAGTTTTTCCTCCCCAGAACTTCAACAGGGAGGTTGCTCCCCCTGTGGTCCCCTTTTCCTTTTTTTTTTTTTTTTTTTTTTCTTTTCTTCTTCTTTTCTATTCCCGAGAACTATTTTTGTTTTTTGTTCTCGGTACATAGGAGTAGACTATTTTTTTTTTTTTTTTTTTTTAGGACAAGGGTTTCTCTACACCTCCCTTTGTTTTTTTTTTGTGTCTTTGGGATGGTGTCAGAGAAATGCAGGAAGGGCGCTGGGTATGTCTTTGTTATATGTTTGTACACAATGTGTGTTTACTTAGATGTTTGCTGTTTTTGAGATGTATCACATTGAAAAGAAATGTATTACTTGAGTGTTATGTTTTTTCCTCTCTAGATGACATTGCATGATTATGAGGTCTTCTCTATCTTGTCATGGAATGTACGTGGCCTCAATTTTAAATTTAAAATAGCGTTGCTCTTTGGGTATTTGAAAATTCACTCCCCTCATATAGTGCTGCTACAAGAAACGCATCTTATGGGCAGTACGTTAGTAACACTCAAGAAGCCATGGGTACAGAAAGCCTATAATGCTACATACTCCACGTTCTCTAGAGGGGCTTCAGTGTTAGTTAGAAAATCTTTGCCATGCGCAGTGGAAGATGTACTCTCCCCCCTTTCTCAGGAACCGTATCATATAGTCTATTGGAAAACATTTCAGTGTATGGCCCAGCAAAGCTATTGATAATGGGAGCTTTCAATGCCACACTCGATCCTGTTCTTGATAGACCAACTCCTCCCAAATACTTCTTTGGAGAGCTTTTATAATGGGCCCAGATAACAGGCCTGGTTGAAATCTGGAGATGGAAAAATCCATTAACTAGATTGTATTCTTGCTTTTCAACCTCGCATGCTTCATGCATAGACTTGGCCTTTGCCAATCCAGCTATGTTAGCGAATATGATAGATGCCAAGTATGTACCTAGTGGGCTAATGGACCACAGTCCTCTAATACTTACATTCTGTCTTCATCACTTTTGTGACGCAGCACAGTGGAGATTGAGAACCCATTGTATATCACAGCTAGATCTGGCTGAAAAATCCCCCCCCCCTTTTTTGCAGAATATTTGGATATTAATGTAGGGTCCTCCGCCCTAGCTAATACATGGGATGGACAATATATAGCCAACATAAAGGTGGTTTACAAGGTTCAGTGGGCAAATGTGGATGCACTACAGGCCATAGTGGAGGAAACTACAGCTCAATATGCATCCGACCCCTGAGAGGCTAACTTTAATGCTCTGCTTCATGGCAAACAAGCTCTATATTAGGCCAGCCTAGTATTCCGATTTCAGAAATACACACCCCCTCAGGTGGTACGGTTTCCACACAGCCTAAAATTTTAGAAACCTTTAGGGAGTTTTAGCAGACATTATACACATCTCAGCTGTCTCCTGATTTCCAGCCAACTGAATTAGCAACTTCGCTGGATACAGTCGCACTCGCCTGGTTATCAGACAATGAAAGGGAGGTGCTAATATGCTCTATAACATCAGAGGAGGTCCTCTTAACCACTGATTCCTCTTCTATGGGGAAGTCACCGGGACCGGATGGCTTCCCCATCAAATTTTACAAGGCCCATGGAGATCTTCTTGCTCCTTTTCTGGCCTTGTTGTACTCCAATTGTTTGACAGATGGGGCTCTGCCAGATTCAATGCGCCACGCTCAAATAGTTTTGATTCATAAAACCCCAAAAAATCTATCCTCCTGTGCCTCATATAGGCCTATAGCCCTTTTAAACTTACATTTTAAGATTATGACAAAGCTCATTACTCGACGATTACAACCCATGTAATACAGTATTATTGATTCAGACCAAACAGGGTTTATGGACGGAAGGGCTACGGATGTAAATCTGTGAAGACTTCATACCAACATTTATGCCTCACACCTCAGCAAGGCATCTAGGGTGGTTGCCTTTATAGATATAGAGAAGGCATTTGACACCCCTGAGTGGCCCTTTCTGTGGGAGATGTTCTGCAGAATGGGCTTCCCAATGGTATTTATAAAATGGTTGCAGGTGCTATAGAGACATCCCACAGCTGCAGTGAAAAGGGGGGGCTGTCAAATCTTTTTTCCATATCTAGGGGAACTCAGCAGGGCTGCCCCCTATCTCCGACCCTCTTTGCCATTGCCATGGAGCCTGCGGCAGAGGCTCTTCATACTTCGCCTAACATTAAGGGGCTGAGGATTGGCTTGTTGGAGGAGAGGGTGGCCCTATAAGCGGATGATCTCCCACTGTTTTCAAATGATGCTGGATCCTCTCTCCAAGGGGCCCTACAGACACTGGACTCCTTTTCAGTAGTTACTGGGCTGAAGATAAACTGGACTAAGTCCCTGCTATTCCCAATAGATATTGAGGTCCGTAATACGGCTCTGAATGATATTCCATTGCAATGGGTAGAAAATTTTAAGTATCTGGGAGTTGTAATTTCTCGTCAAGCTTCTAAATTTATTTCTCTGAATTTGACTCCGGTTATAGATGATATTAGGTTAAAGTTGAAGGCTTGGAAGTCTCTACCATTATCCTTACTGGGACGTATTAATCTTTTAAAAATGAAAATTGTGCCAAAACTCGTGTATCTTTTTAGATATTTCCCCCAGTGGCTTCCTAGATCTTTCTTTACAAGATTAAACCAAAATTTTCATCCTTTTTATGGGGATCACAGTGCCCCAGATATAAATTGACTACCCTGACGAGTCCTAGTGACCAGGGTGGTCTAGCTTTTCCACATTTACATAAATATTTTTTAGCCACTCAGTTGGTTACAGCCGCCTGGTGGCAATGCCCAGATTTAGCTAATACCTCTACCCAACTGGAAGCCGCTGTGGTTGGATCTGTAGAAGCACTTAAATCCCTTTTGTTTATGGGCCGCAGGGTACCTTATCACTTGGCTGCTTCAATGCTCAATACTATTCAAGCTTGGGAGGTTGGCCTCAAGTGTGAGCATTATCCTAAGGATGCGATTTCCCCAAATACCCCTCTCTGACTAAATATAACATTAAACTTGTTTCACAGGGGATTACTGATGGGAAATTGTCAACTTTTCCCACACTCACCTCAACCTTTAATCTGCCTAGCTCTTATTTTTTTCTTTTCCACTCAACACATTAACGCGTCCTGTCCACATCCTGCACACATTCCCATAGGTCATGCTTATTTACTCCTTTCTTGCAGCCACATCTTGTCTTCATGAGTCCACACAGTATACTAGATGATCCAGTGGTGTGCCTCGCTCTCCCTGACTGCTCAATCCATCTGGGACAGTGTTTCCCACCTCAGCCCCGTGTCAGGCATCTATCTCTGGCCCCCGCTCTCCCCTGGATACGGGATACACCACCTATGGGTTGCTTTGTGAGTTACAACAACAACGTTTTTTCCAGATTAGCGTTTTTTGCTTATAGAGTAACCATTTACTCATATGCTCATTATCTATTTTAGAACACTCTGTTTGCATCATACTCCTGATGAGTGGCTGTATGCCATGAAACGCATCAAGTTTATAATAAAGGATGCTCAGATTAATTTGATCACATTATGCAATGTAAAGGCACAGCTTGTGCTTGATGAACATTTCAAGACATCCAAATCAATCTGTACTGCTTATTATGTCTTTCTCTTGTCTTTCAATTTAGTTATTTTTCAATGAAAATATGTGTATATTGTCTCTGTACTTGATTGGATTATGTGTATAACATATCATGGTTTTAATATAAGAATAATGTACACTTAATTATTTCTATCAATAAATTATGGACATGCGTTTTGCTAATCACCAGCACTATTATACTGTGTGTTATTTAATGACTGGCCTCATTTAAAGTTCCAATTTCTCCTCTCCTTGCACTCTTATTTATTTAGATACCTTCAACTTTCCCATGTCTTTCACTCTCAGTTTCCCCAAGATAATTTAATGCTTATTCAATCTACTTTAGAGCTAGTACTCGGGTCTGATTGTCTGTAGAAGCTTACGCCCAGACTGTATTCCCAATTAATCTCAGCTACTATTTCACCCTTGTAGTGTCTTAGGGCTAGATGGGTTCGGGACATATCAGATTTGGATATGGAGGACTGGAGAGACATGTGGGGTTTCCCTATTTTATCTCTGAGAGACCAGCTGATTCAATTTAAATTGGTGCATCATGCATATATAACGCCACAAATCGACTTCACAGGATAAATCCTGCAAACTCTTCTAAGTGCTGGAGATGTGGCGCAGCCCAGGGGGACTTCTTACACATCTTTTGGACCTGTCCATACAGTATATAGTCATTTTTTTGGGTAGATGTGGTGGCTCTGCTGAACTCCGCTCCTATGATGGTCTCAATGTCTGTTTGTGTATTGGGTTTGGTGGAGTCTATTTTCCCTACAGCAGCAGAGCAGGAGTTTGCCAATATTACACTATTTTATGCAAGGAAAGCCATTGCTTTACATTGGAAGAAATCTTCCGCTCCCTCATTCTATCTTGAAAAAAATTGATTAACAATAATCTTCCACTGTATAGAGACACTTACATAAAGGGGGTGTCCTAGTAGGTATGACAAAGTCTGGGCCAAATGGGTGGATAAGCTTTATATGGCATCTAATCCCCATATGGGCCATTGACATAATATAGGCTCTCTGATTTTTTTTTTCTTTGCAATGTGTATGGGTTAATCATCATAAGTAAGTCAGGATGTAGGGAAAGCAATGTGATCAGATCTTAAATTTGCCATAATACGTATTTGCTTAATGTGTACAATGTTTTGTTTTTGTCGTGTTTGTACATTAAAAAAGGAAATGAATAAAAAGATATTTAAAAAAAATGGAAGGTAATGCACTGAAATATGTTGTTAAATTTGCAGTAACCCACTGAAATATACAACGTTAAACTTGCAGTAACACACTGACATATACAGCATTATACGGAAAGTAACACAGTGAAATATATGGCGTTAAACTTGCAGTAATGCACTGAAACATACTGCGTTAAACTTGCATTAACGCACTGAAATATACAGCGTTAAACGTGCAGCAACACAATGAAATATACTGTTTTGAATGGTTACTACACTCACACTGACTGAGGTTCCTAGATTCACACTAATGTAAAGATGAATGGTGGTCACTTCACCCACACTTACTGAACTGTCCCTAGATTCACACTAATGTAAAGATAAATGGTGGTCACACTACACTCACACTGACTGAACTATCCCTAAATTAACACTAATATAAACATGAATGGTGATCAGTGATCACACTACACTCACACTGAATGACCTATCCCTAGATTCACACTAATATAAAGATGAAGGGTGGTCACTCGCTACTACACACACTAACTGAACTATTCCTAGGTTCACATTAAACTGATATTCTACACTGACAATAGAATTACAAAAGCACACTATAGCACACTTACTGTCTAGTAGTAGTGAACAGAGCCCTGTTCTATCTCTCTCCATGCTGATATCACACTAAAAATGGCCGCTATTGAAAGAATACATTTATAGTGTGGGGCGGGCCGAAGAGCAATGATCCATGATCGGATAGAGTCATCATGACAGCATCCAATTATGGCTCTGACTATGCTCTGTGCTCTGATTGGGTGAATCTTTCATTGCTTCAGCCAATCAGGGCTTTCAATGCACTGTGCAGCGGCGCATTGTGGTCATTCGGTGGGCCGAACAAACGGTCAACTACCCCGATAATTCAGTTGTTCAGCGAAAGGGTGAACAGCCAATGTTCCGCCCGAACTCCTGTTTGGAGTGAACTGTTCGCTCATCCCTAATGATTAGGGATGGGCAAACTCACACTGACTGACCTAATGGTTAGGGATGGGTGAACGTTTCGGCCTGAGAATATGTTTGGTGAACAGCTGAACAAACGGAACTTTCGACCATTTGTTCGCCCCCTGAACAGATCACAATGCATTGCGGTGCTGAACAGTGTATTGCAAGCCCTGATTGGCTGAAGCAGTGAAAGCTTCAGCCAATCAGAGCACAGAGCACTGTCAGAGTGATGATTGGACACTGTCATCATGACTTTATCCAATCATGGCTTATTCCCGCCCACAGTATAAAAGTATTTTTTCAATGGCAGCCATTTTCAGTGTGATTTCGGTGTGGAGAGAGATAGAACTGGGCTCTGTTCAGTGCTATTAGTTAGTTAGTGTGCTATTGTGCTTCATTTGTCAGTGTAGAATATTAGTTTAGAAACAAAACCCCACTTGGGACTTTAACCGCTTCCCGACCGCGCGCCGTCTTTTCACGGCGGCAGTCGGGGAGCTGGGCGCGAATCGACGTAAATAGGCGGCGATTCGCATTTTGCCCACCAGGAGTGAGGAGTGTGCCCGCGGCTCGGGCGGACCCGATGTCCGCCGGCGAGCCGCGATGAGCGGCAAAAGACAAAAGAACGGGGAACCGCCGATGTAAACACGGCGGTTCCCCGCTCTGTCAGTGGGGTATGAGAGATCTACTCAGCTAAGCGCGGGTCGAGGGGCTGACGGCGGCACTTTTCTGCCGCGCGCCAGCCCTTCGCCAATTTCAGGGTTCACCCCAAAACAAAGATTTGATTATAAGATGTGACTGTTTACTTCGTGTTATCGTGTGATTGATTGATTATCGTGACTTGTCTCGGGTCAAGATAGAGAGAGGTGTGGCTTTAGTGTGACTTTTACCGACGGTAACTTTTTTATGAAAATATGACACCCGCCCTTATTCGGTACTAACCTATTTCAGTACTACTGTCACAGGTTAGTAGTGAGACTGTCACGAGACACGAGACTAACCGACTTCGAAAGTGACGAAGT